>WBNM01032207.1:59726-96261 GCA_013399055.1 Ramphastos sulfuratus | reverse complement strand
CCAACTCCTTATCCACCAAGTGGTCTGTCTGTCCAATCCACGTCTCTCTGCTTTAGACACAAGGATGTCATGTGAAACAGTATCAAATGCTTTGCTCATGTTCAGGTACATGAACGTGTTGGCTGTCACCAGTTGTCTTCTTATTTTCCATGTGCTTTAGCATAGTTTCCAGGAGGATCTGCTCCGTGATCTTTCCAGGCAGAGAGGTGAGACTGACAGACCTGTGGTTCCGCAGGTTCTTGATTTTGTCCCTTTTTAAAAATGAGGATTATGTTTCCCCTTTTCCAGTGAGTGGGAACTTCACTGAGCTGCCATGACTTCTCAAAGACCATGGATGATGGCTTAGCAACTTCATCTGCCAGTTTCCTCAGGACCTGCAGATGCATCTCATCAGGTTCCAGCAACTTGTGCACCCTCGGGTTCCTTGTATGGTCTCAAACCTAATATTTTTCTACAGTGGGCAATTCTTCATTCTCATGGTCCCCTGCCTTTGCCTTCTGTGACTTGGGTGATGTGATTGGAGCACTTGCTGTTAAAAGACTGAGGCAAAGTACTTGTGCACCTCAGCTGCTTGTGTTTTGGCTTTTTGGGGTTTGTTTTAGCATTTAGTTTTAAGCTTTTGTTTGTTCATTTGATTATTCAAGGCTCTGGACTTTTATGAGAGTCTGATTTTATTTTTTAATTTTTTTTTTTTGGCTGTGAGCTCTGTGCACCTAAAATTTGCAACCTTGGTCTTCTGCTGGTGTCTGCACTCCAGTCTCTTCTGAACATTTGAACAATCAATTGTGACCATTATAGTACAAGGAGATGATCTTAACTTGGCTCTGGTGGTAAATAATACTGAAGTCATTTCTGCATAATACAGTGGTGCATATGGTTTGGTCATATGTTGAACGATATTCTTGTTTCTGTTATCCACAGAGTTACAGACTATAGGCTTCATTTTAAAGTCATGTTTTTCTTGGCATCTGATTATAGTTTTCCAACAGTAGCCCATTTTTCTTCTCTGTAGCTCAGTGGAAGCAATCTAAATCACCTACAAACAAGAATTCCCCATCCCAATAAAGCCTCAGGTTCCAGCTGACTTTGCTTTACTCATTTTTTTATTTTTTTCCTGAGGAAGGGAAGATTTTTTGGGTTTTTTAGAGAGGATGTATGTTGCCAGAAGAATGGAATTAGGCCAAGCATCTGTGGTCCATTTTTGTTTATGGATGTTTCATATCTGTTGGATACCTGTGTCCATTCAGCACAGGAGCTCTGGCCTTGTAATTATGCTGTGGGTACATTTGTCCTAGAAGAAGCTGTCATGAAGGATCAGGTAATTACGGAGTTTAATCCATGCTGCAGTTTGCAGAAGGTCTCTCAGTACTCTATACATCAATTCCAGTTTTTGTACTTTGCACAGCAATAGCTTCTTACCTTTAATATATTGCAAAGTCCTGTTTTTCTTGGCAAAACTGTACATGATTAATTGTTTATTGGCTCTGCCTCTGGTTGTGATAGATCATTGCCAGGAGCTGCAACCTTCCCACTTTTTGCTTGGGGATCTTGAATATTCGCAGCCAATACGAACAAGTACTGCTGGCAGGGCCAAGTGCACTCTCATTTCCCCCTTTCTCTTGCGTGCCCTTGCAGCCAGAGGATAATGTCAGTGTCTTCCAGCTTGCTCCCCTCATCTGCAGAAGGATGAGTTCTGCATATACCGTGCAGGATTCTCATCTCATGGAAGAAACAACTTCAATTTGCCTTCTGTTTTTACATTTTAAAGTGAGAAGTGGAAAGGAAATGATACTAAAAATCTCAAGAAATATCTGAGCCTACTATTGACAAGATAATTTGCTGTTTATCTTAGTGGCAGGCTGTCATTTCATGGAATTTATGGCCAAGAAAAGTTACTGAAAGTGCAGTGACTATCAGCAGTAAAACTAGTATTTAGTTTGGACGTGCTAAAAAGCAGTGGTAGTCTCTCATAGAAAAAATTAAATCTTAATTAAATTCAAGAAGTGAAAGAAAAATTACATTTACCATGAAAGGTCAGTTTTAAATGAATAATAGAAGTTTTTTAATGCACTACACTCATCTTCTAAAGAACATTCAAGCACAGAAATGTGAATAGTTAAAATCTTGACTTGAAGAAAATAATATTTGAATAGCCATTTTTTAATAACCTATTTCTTCATGTATGAAGCACTTACAATAACTCTTATTAATGAGAACAGATAAATAACTTCCCTATTTTGAACTTTCTCCATGTTTGGGAGTGGATTATCACTTGTGGCAGTATCAAAGGATTTGATCACAACCATTTGATCATTAATGACCATTTGTGTCATTAGTTGTAATGTCAAAAATTGAAGTTTGCGTTTGATAGAACTCATGGTCCTGCAGCAGCATCTGGTTTTCATATTAAATATTGTCGTAGGCTACGAGGGGAAATTTTTTCTGAGTTTTGTTGAAATGTGTAATAAAATAATGGACAAATATTCTTGTGGTAACGTGATTTAGAATCCAGCCTTAAAAACCTCTCAAAAAATTGGCAAAGATGTCCCCTAGCTGATTATAGACAAATAAGAAATTGTTATTGCTGACGTTGGTCGTAAATATCAAAAACACCTCTAAATTATTTTCTGCAGTTACAGGATATTGTTTGTTTTGAAATGGGTAAAGATGTTAATCCAAAAGATCTATGTAGACTTTAGAGCAGTTACCTATTGATTTGCTAGAATATATATTTCCGATGTGCCTAAATATTCGGTTGGCTATGATTTTTTTGGTAAATGGATGACAGCAATTATGTGACATAAGCCTCTGCAAGTACTTCTCTATAATCTTCTTTATTTTGACGCTGATCTGAGAGGGCAAACAATAACAAGTGTTTGGAAGTTTTAAAGATCAGATTCTGATAAATATCTGGAGTCAGGTATTTTTCAAGTTGCCTTGGTCTGCAGAATTGGGTTAGAAAACATAAGAATGCCTTTTCTTTCCAAACTTGGGGATTCAAGGCTGGAAAGAATACAAAAATAATAAGAATAACCAGTCTTACGGTATTCTGGCACTTCTGCTTCAGTTCTGGGGGGAATCCAGAAACACAGAACGGAATGAAAATTAAAAATAATATAGGAATAAAACAACTATAAACTTTTTCAGATTCCAGGAAAGTCGTTTTGACTCAGTTTTTCAGGTGAAAGTCCAGTAGCCGGATGGGTTTTCCGCTTAGGGTAATTGCCTAGTTTATACATAATGGAAACATGCTAATTAAGGACTGTGTCACACTCTGTATGTTGGGAAAGTCAGGCCTTTACATGCCTGTTGCTAGACAGTAGAATTTCACTCCAGTTCCGCTCTTCGGTGGCACTGGACACTTCAGAGCTTATAGAAAGCAGCAGAAACTACTTGATATACTAGGTGATGATCCTGGCCACTCCTGCCAGCCAGGGGATTTTAAGAGCCTTCCTTCCCTAGCTGTTAATGCTGTGCGTTAGGGGGAGTATTGTGCTTCATGAGAACCAGTGAGAAACAACATGCACACAAGAACAGGGGATCCTAAGTTATGGCTGCCCTGCAGCAACAGATGCCAGGCTGGCACTTTCTTCTCATCTTGAGCAAACACAGATGCTTTACTGCAGTACTGTCCTACCTATGCAAGGCTGCCCCAGGCAGAATTCATAAAGAAGGCAATGCTTACTTCAAAAGAAAAGAAAGGGTAACAGGTATTTGTGTTATGCTCCCTCCTTATTTTAGAATGAGGAAATTTTGTTAGGAAGAATTCTGCTTGGCACACTTTACATCACAATTTAATAATGTTACTATAAATATTTGAGCAGTGAAATGAATAGTAGCTTATATATAATACAGGCAGCCAAAATGGTCAAAGAGACTGGGTAGGAAAATAGTTTTGTAGTTGTGTTCTGGTTTGATAAATACCTGCATACCCAACATTTCATCTGCAAAGGACAGGTAGTTGGATGCTGTTGCTGTAATCAGGACATTAAATTGGGAGGGCTGGTCAAGAGTATTGGTCTTGAGAATGGGTATTGTGTGAATAAGTTGTCAACTGGGAAATTTATTCCCCAGCTGTTCTATTTTATCTGAATTACTGAGATTCAGAATCTAGTTTGTGGTGTGGTTCTCCTTATCTGAAGTGGATTATATTCAACCATACAGTTTTTCGACACTTTGTAGTACTTTCTACACTTCCCATGGGAAAATTTTGCTTTTGTATTTGTTCTGGAGTCTAAAAAAAAATATTTTATTTTGCAGAATATCAAGAGTAATGCTGTAATCCTTGTAATATGAGTGTGTCATACAAGGAAAAGGGATGCAATTCAATGTATAGAGAAAAACTTGTTTAAAAGAAGTGCTTAAAATTGTCAGCTTCAAGCCTTGAAATGATCTGGGTAGTTTGTCTGGTTCAGTCGCTTGAGTGGCACTAGGCAATAACCAGCAAGGATATGACTTCGTGGGTGACCTTATTAATTTTAGCTATAATGGTTTTGGCAGCTCACATTCTCCTGGAGCTTGGAGATAAAACCTATCTGTTGCATTTGGAAAGTTTCAAGATTCTCAAATATGACTTCTCAACTATGAAAAATTATAGCAGAAATCTGATACCTAATGACTGTCATAACTGATTCTATTTTAATCCTGAGATAAAAAGTATTCCATTAGGGCAAACCCAACAAAATTGCTGTATTATACCTAAGTCTAAGCTTTAGAGCAGTTCAGCAGCTAAAATGGACATTACTGGTGTGACAGCTGAAACTACATAAGCATATTTGATGGGTGTAAATACAGAAGTTTTCACAAGAAAAGAGCCATTACTTATTAATGCTTTGCATTTTTAATGGCCTGCAGGCTCTGAACTTCTGGAAGCTTACTAATGTCTTGAAGGTTTAGGGCATTACGTGCTCAACATAGCACAGAATCAGGCCAGTAATGCCCCTTCATATTGTCGTAAAAACAAACCCAGAATGCTTCTATGGAGAGGGTAAATTCATCTGAGTAAGTCTTACTGCATTTAGCAGTTACTTATATGAAAATAACAATAAAAAAGTAAAAGACTTTTTGAAGAAGTGACTGCATCAGGCAATTACTCAGCATTACCTTTATGACAAATAAAGAAACCCTGAAACTGAATAGTTTCATTGTTGCTTAAGTAAAAGCTTTCAGAGGGTGAGGGAAGTTTGCTTTCTAAATACACAGTGGCTTCACTCACTTTCACCACACCTGTGGTGCTTACTTTGACTCGACCTGTCCACCTAATGATTGTGCAGGTAAAATTTCTCCTGAATTGAATTTTTTTAAGGATTGGACACACTATACTTAAGTGTGACTCTGGTTTTCACACCTTTTATATTTTCATATAACTGGTAACTGCTTAATAAAACATGGGAATAAATATTTTTACACTGTTGTGAAGCATAACATAACAGCATCTACCTTCAGAGGTCAGTTGTCACTCAATACCGTGCTCTTACTTAGAATTGTTTCACACCTGAATGGTGTGGATCTGTCTACTGTGATAATCTGGCGCTTTGATCTGCACCTTCAAAAACTGGTTGTTTTTGTGGCACAAGGTATTATTGCTCTGGTCTTACTTTAATGAGCTTTATGTATGAAGTCTGATATTAATCCAGACTGCCACGTCTGAAAGCTGAGAACTCTGAGAAACATCAGTCACAAAGGAGCTTGAGAGTTTGTGTGAACAAAATGGTTTGTAACCATCCTGTGTGCTATTGACAGCAAGACCTCTTCTGGCCCTCACAGGCTGATAAATGAATGTGCTTGTTGAACCCTGGAGTTCTCTTTGAGTCATCTGCTAAACCACAGATAAGATTAAGAAAAAGAGATAAGTGTCTGCTAAGGGAATGCAAGACTTTGCCTCTCCTTTCTGCCATGTTTGCAGCTACCACCGTGCCGCTGAAGGACAACAGGCCGACTGTACCTGGAGGGTGATGTTCTGCCCCTTCTGTGAGATGGTGTCCATTTCAAAAGTGCAGTGTTAACTTCATCTTGCTTTCTTGTCACTTTGGAGGATTTAGTAAATAGTTTGAAGATCTGATGAATGGAGCGCTAGAACAGGCCGCCCAGAGAGGTTGTGACGTCTCATCTGGAGGCGTTCAAAACCCACCTGGATGCATTCCTGTGTGACCTACTCTAGGTGATCCTGCTCTGACAGGGGTATTGGGCCAGATGATCTATCCCCTAACATTCTGTGATTCTGTGAAACCAGTTTCACTGTTGAACAAATATACAGACCCATAGTAATAGTCCTAGTTAGTTTTGTCTGTTGCAGCTGCTTCATCTCATAAGACCTGAGGTAAACTGATGATAAATTACAATGCCAGGATCTTCTAGTTTAGCTTGGAAAGCAGGGATGTACATATGAAATCCTACTGAAATAATGATGTGTGATTCTTTGGCAGTTGTTTGCCTGGGTTTTTTTGTTGTGATTGTTTATTTGTTTGTTTTTTAATAACTAAGAATCTGCAAAATGTCACAGGTTAAGAACCCTGCAGCCTGGTAGCAAAACCGGAGTAGTGTTGTAGTCTGTTCTGAGGAAGTCCTTCCTCTTCTTACAATTGAAAAACTCAAATGCATCAGTTCCCTGCAAAGTTTCAGCCTTATGACCAAATTCCTGTATTTCAAATGAAAGTTTAAAGGAAAAAGCTGTTTTTAAGTGAGTGTGGAGGAATGCAGCTCTGTGAGGTGACAAAAATGAACTGGAGTTCCATAACCAGCACTGGAATGGTTTATTTTCTGTGTTACTACAGACAGGTTAAGAACTAACTGCACAAAAATTGGGATGTTTTGCTCATCTTGTGCTACTGAATCATGCCCTAAGTGGACAGCCTCTTGAGATGCTTTAAAGTTTTTCTTCAAGCACATCTTGCAAAAATTCAATAGATAAAATTGGAGTGGGCGAATGCTTACAAAAGCTGTTAGTATGTATATGTATGTATATGTATGTATGTATATAGCACAATCCATGGTTTAAACAACTTGGACATTGAGGAAGAAATGTCCAGGTGCACTGGGAGAGTAGGCAGCGTAGTTGAAGTCACTGTTACTTTTAGAATTTGCTTAGATCATTATGCTTCATTTCTTCTGTCTAATATTAATTCAGTATTCCTGTAGTGTTCATATGATTTAAGACAGAAATTCCAGTTGCTGTTTTGACTAAATATATATTGCTAGGTTATATTATGCAGCAATGCTTTAGAAAAATTAAATGAGCTTTTTCCAGGAAATTTCAGAGAGATTTATTTTGTTTTCAGTAGGCGTAATATTCTCCTGAATCAGTGAAAGAAAGTATAAGTTATTTGCTGGAAAATACTGTCTATAAACTCCCTAACACTTTGCATTTTACTTTGAATTTTAAGGATAGTTACCAAAAATAACCACATCTGATTGAGGCACTAAATATTTGCAAGTATAAATTACTCTTCTGGGCAATGGTGACCTACACTTCATAATGTGTTCAGCATTCTGTACAGAAACAATTATAAGCCTCAGTATATTAAGAAGGGGGTAAATACATTCCTATACCTGGCAGTAAACTGTCTGCTTTTTGCTACTTCGAAGTTCCTCTTTATTTTCTAAACTTGGTGTTAAGTATTTACCGCTGTTGTTTCCTGAGAAGACAATCTATAAGTCACAAATTTCAGACAATCTCCATCACATGCTGTAAGGCTCAGTATTGTTTCAATATTTTCTGCAGGAGCACTTGTCTTTAAAAAAGTACATTGTGGACATTGTGATTGAGAGCTGTGTTCCTGTGGAGCCGTTAAAAGATGGAGAGGAGAAACAGAAAACTAAAAAGAAAGCCAAAAAGCTAAAGGCACGGATGAACTCCAGGTACCACAAGCTTCTTTCTTATGTGTTTGTTTTATTTTTTTCCTCTTCTTTAAGTTTTGTTCTAAAGTTTACCTTTTGTCCTTTAGTATGAGTGCAGTGGGAGGTTGGAAAAAAAAAAAAGTGAAATTATTTGCTTTGGGAGTGTCTTGAAAATAACACTGATGAGCCTAATTTATGGCCACTTTCTCTGATTGAGAAAGAAAACTGAATATCGATCTGGAGCCCTTGGTTTCACCTGTTAAGAGCTTTTCTCATAATTGGATGCCAGTGCCCTGCCAAAACTGTAGCCTCTTCTAGCGTACAATAGCATGTTTAAATTTGTGTAAACCATGCCTATTTTTCTTCCTAGCTATTGATTTTTAAATGAAGTATCAAAGAAAATCAATAGTAATCAACAAATAGAAGTCAGCCTGCTGTAGTGTCAAATCTCATGACTAAATTTAATCATTTTTTGTTGCCTGTCACAACAAAAAGAAAGTTAAAAATATCTTAAAATGGAAAGTGAGTTGTCAGACCTGCAATTTGTCATTAGTCTAAAAAGTGACATCTGCAAGTGACATCAGTATGATGTGCAGGACATCATTGTATCATTAATTGGCAGTGTCAGTCTTTATAGCTGAAGAGTCCCCAGCTGAGGTTAATACATAACTGAATGTTGTAACACCTTTTTGCATTTGTCTCTAAAACTACTTCTCAGTCTTTCTCTGACTTGTTTTTAAGCAAGAGGGGTTACAAATAAGTGAGAAGCACCCGAATGGATTTTTAGAGCTGCAGTAAAAATTAGATGGTTTATCAACTTACAGTAGTGCTAATAATAAGTCTTCAAATCAGTCTTCAAAAGCACAATACTATTACAATCTATAACTGCTTTTGGTAGCTTTCTTCTTTGGATGGATAAATCCACTGAGTACCACATTAGAACACATTCAACCACACTGTTGAAACTGGGTAACATTTTTCTCCATTTCTAATTGCTCAAGATGCAGACTTAGTCTTGTTACCTGTTGACTTAAGGCAAAATTGTCCAGTTATAATTCTTTCTCAGGAGCTGCTTCTGTTGTATTTAGTCATAAGATGTGTCAGGTAATAATTGGTTATTGGCATTGATAGTTGAGCTTTTTCAGAACATTTTGAATTCTTACGTATCAGACTACTGGGTGAATCAGCATATTTGTCATCAAAAATTATAATTAAAACTAACAAAGGGGCATCATTTTACAAAGGTGATGCACACTTGAAAAAATACAGAGAAGGTTTCAAGGTCTAAGAGGAGTTAAATTGGTGATAGAGGAAATTCATGTTCAATAATCTTGGTTTTAGTTTTAAGAGGTGGCTGAACTTTTTGATGGGATTACTGTCTCACAGGTCACTGTTTCACAGGTGTTAACAGCTTATCTACGAAGTGCATATTTGCAACTATTCATCTTCCCTGGAAAAAGAAACAACAAACCCTCTTGTAGCTCAAGATGTGAAGTTATAAATTGAATTTCCAGGAAGCTGTGACACTTTAAATAAGTAACCACATCCAAACAGGGTCATGTTGCTCTCCTGAGTTTCTAGATCTTAAATCACTATTACAATATCAAAGCAATGAAGGGCAAAGATGAATGGGAGGACAGGTTGTGATCAATGGGTTATTAGATAAGTTGAGAAGTTTTGTTAGTCTTATTAATAATATTTATAACCTGGAGCCATTAAACTGGTGCTATAGTAACAATTGATATATAGCTAAGTAAATTATCTCAGGTTAACATGTATGTGCTGCTAGCAGAGGAACACTTTGGTACCCTACCCACATGGCAAGAGGAGACTTGGTGAAAGCTAACAACAAGGCATAGTTACCAGCTAGGAAGTATGTACAGTTGAGATATGCTTCATGATGGATATAAAACACTCCAGACATGTTCATTTAGTACCAGATATTTGAGGTGATTATTCATGTTTGACTGACTTGTCTGTAGGAAACTCAAAGCTGAAATGTGTTGTTTCTGGCTAAGAGACAGGAAAGAAGGCACAAGGTTAATAAAGGAATCTCACCTTCATGTTCAATACTAAATTCAGTTGTGATTAATAGCTTTATTAATGATCCACAAATCAGAGCTAGTGATAGTGTAACAATATTTGCATGTGGCAGAAGTTGTGTAGGTTAAGCAACCCAAGGGAAAAATTGATCAAGTTTTCCAAAGCTACTCCACTTGGGTGAAATAATAACAAATACTTCATTTATGTACTGAGAGAATCATTAGGAATTAAATCTCTACTAAATGATTATTTGCAGTGCAGAAACACGTTTCCCACTGCAGGCCAATTGTCAAAATTTTAGATTTGGGGGGGGGGGGGNTTTGGGCGGGGGGGGGGGGAACCCAATTGGACATTTGGACATTTATAAAGTTGACAAAAATGTCAGCTGACAGCAGTTAATATTCCAATTACCTTGAAAATTAATAGGAAATAGAGTTTTGATGGGTGAAAGTTGCCTAGTTTTCCAATTCTGTCCTCAGAGACATTTGTCATTTTGCTTTGGGGCTTCTTCACCAAGCCACCTTCCACTATTTACCAGAAGTCCTGCCTAACTGGGGAGGTGCCAATGGACTGGAAGGTAGCAAATCTAACACCTGTCTACAAGAAGGGCAGAAAGGAAGATCCAGGAAACTATAGACCTATCAGTCTGACCTCAGTACCAGGGAGGTCATGGAGCAGGCCATCTCACATGCCAGCATACATCATATAGACAGCAACCAGGGGATCAGGCCAAGTCAGCATGGGTTTATGAGGGGCAGGTCCTGCCTGACCAACCTGATCATCTTCTCTGACAAGATCACTCAGCTACTGGATGAGGGAAAGGCTGTCAATGTTGTATTCCTAGACTATGGAAAAGCCTTTGATACTGCTTCCCACACATTTTTTGTAGACAAATTGGCTACTCATGGCTTGGCTGAGCACACTGCCTCCTGGATAAAGCATTGGCTGGACAGGAGGGCCCAGAGAGTGGTGGTCAATGGAGTTAAATCCAGTTGGTGGCTGGGCACTAGCGGTGTTCCTCAGGGATCTGTGCTGGGACCACTTCTGTTTAACATCTTTATTGATGACCTTGATTCAGACATTGATTCAGTAAGTTTGCAGATGACACCAAGTTAGGTGGCACTGTTGATTTGAATGAGGGTAGAGAGGTTCTTCAGAGGGACTTGGATAGGTTAGACCAATGGGCCAACATTAATGGGCTGAGTTTCAACAAGGCCAAATGCCAGGTTCTGCACTTGGGTCACAACAACCCCAAGCAATGCTGCAGGCCTGGGGCAGTGTGGCTGGAGAACTACCTGACAGAAAGGGATCTGGGTGTTGTAATAGACAGGCAGCTGAATATGGGCCTGCAGTGTGCCCAGGCAGCCAAGAAGGCCAATGGCATCCTGCCTTGTATTAAAGATGCTGTGGCCAACAGGAGTAGGGAGGTGGTTGTCCCCTTGTACTCAGCTTTGGTGAGGCCACAACTCGAGTATTGTGTTCGGTTTTGGGCACTGCAATACAAGAGAGATGTGGAGGTGCTGGAGTGGCTGCAGAGGAGGGCAAGGAAGCTGGTGAAGGGCCTAGAGAATAAATCTTATGAGGATTGACTGAGGGAGTCAGAGATGGTTAGTTTGAAAAAGAGGAGGCTGAGGGGAGACCTCATTGCTGTCTACAACTACTTGAAGGGACCTTGTGGAGAGGCTTCTGCTCCTCTCATCTCACAGGTAATTTGAGACAGAACAAGGGGGAATAGCCTCAAGCTGAGACTGGGGAGGTTTAGATTGGGCATTAGGAAGAAGTTTTTCATAGAGAGAGTGGTCAGGCATTGGAATGGGCTGCCCAGGAAGGTGGTTGAGTCACCAACCCTGGATGTGTTTAAGGGTCATTTGGATGTGGTGCTTAGGGACATGATTTAGGCAAATCTTGTAGAGTAGGGTTCTAGGTTGGACTTGGTGATCCTGAGGGGCTTTTCCAACCTGGGTGTTTCTGTGATTCTGTGATCAGAGAACACAACCTTAGCAGAATTGAACAGTGGACCTCCCTGAAGTCCCTAGACATCCATGGTGCATCTGTGAAATCTTCACTTCAGAATGCTAGTTGAAAGAGCAATAATGGATCAAATGTTTTTAACAGCTAAATGCTTTTACTACCTGTTCCATCATCACAGGGCTCTGTCTCCCAGAACTGAATTTTTCTGCATCTCTGTAGTGTCTGGATTAGTTTTCCATTGTTTGTTGTTAAAAAAGGGTTACAGGATTACCACTGGGAATCCAGTTTTGGTTGATGAGCTGCTCATGGTGTGTTGGCACAGGCTGGCTACAGTCATAACAAGCAGTGCAAAAAAGTCTTGTGTCTCTCTCTACTTTTGGCATATGGCCAGCATAAATAATACTTCTAAGAGACTGAAGAGGTTTGTGTTTCTGATTCCAGCAGTAAAACAGTCATGTTGGAGGTATTCACTTCTTTGCTGCATGCCTAACAAGGTTCATAGTGTTACAATACAGTCATTAGTTACATAAACAATACTCGTGTGCTTGTAAATAAAAGAAATTATTTATATGTTAATTGTAGTCCCTGTGATGTAGTGATCTTCTGACCTGTCCTACTTGTCTAAGTTACTAATATTTTGATCAGATGAATGTGATAATTTCCTAACAAACAGCAGGTTAGTGCAGCTGTTCCGTGTTTCGCTTAAACCATTTCCTACCATTTGGAAAGTCAAATACACAGTTTGTGTACTGATGTTATTCTAAAGTAGTAATACTAATGATAATTTTTTAATGGCCAATGGGTAAGTATTGGGATGGGTTATGACAGGATAGAATTGACAGAACTGCAGTGTATTGCTATGGAATAGACAAACCCCAAAGGTTAAAGTGATCTTGCTTCTATTACATACTGTACACTTTAGACAATAGTCAATAATAATGGATATTTTCTCCTCCAGGGCAAAGGAATATGAGAGTTTGATGGAAGGAAAAAATACTGTCTCTGATTCCCCATTTAAAGCCAAGTAAGCATTTAACTTCATATATTTTAGACAAACACTTTTTTTTTTTCTTTCTGTCTGTATCAGAAGTGCTTCTGAAATTCCCAGTGGAGCAGGTGCAGTAAAGTTCTCTGTCAATATCATAAGCCATGTGAGATGCAGTAGTAAAGAGAACATAATGCTCATCTTTTTCTTACCTGGAAGCGAGAAGGTTCCAGCTTTGGACTTTTTTTAAGACTGATGGTGCATATTTAGCACAAGAATTCTTGGGCTGAAAATCTTACATTTTTTCTCCATTTGATCAGGAACAAAGGTTCATATGGGAAAGCACAGATACTTTAATGCACAGCTGTGTTAATCTGACATAGTTGGGTTTTTTTGTTTGTTTAGATAATAGACCTTTTTATTGTCTAGGATAAAGCACAGGTTGGATGGCATGATTAAAACAAGACCTATCATCACTGACAAATTCTGCCTTAGGTGGAATTTCACAGTTTTTCAGCTTTTGCCTTCTGATTCTGTTGGAACTGGTTAGCAAAATACGCAGAATATGTTGACTGGCAGAAAGGTTTTCATAAGATCTGTTATCAAGTATTTCAAAACAAACTATCTAGCTGTAGAGTAAGTGGAAATCAGTTGAAACATTGAAAATTAGTGGAGCACATGATCAGTCCTTGCAGAATAGGGAGGTTGCTGGTAAAGCTCTGCGACATATTCATAAGTGACTTGAAAAAGATGATGAGTAGTGAGATGACAATTTGATGATGGTGATGATGCAAAGATAGTCGTGATAGTAGGGACAAGAACTGATACTGAATGATAATTTTGAGGAGTAGGATGGCAGGCAGGTGAAATCCAGTGTATAACAAGTGCTACACAAAAAATGCTGTTATGCACAATCGCTTGGGCCATCTACATCTCTGGAATACTTCATGAGGGTTTTTTGTCCTAGAAAGGATATGCCAGAATTTTTGAAGGTTCAGAAAAGGCAGGAAATCGGTGATTTCTGGTATAACATCTGTGTTAGGAATTGAGTAAACTGGTACTGCTCGTTCTGGTGAAAAATGTGACAGTGGGAGGAAGTTCTGATGGGGACATGTTACAGAGATCTACACGGCCATAAATGGCATTGGGAAATAAAAATCCAAACCAAAGATACTGGTTCTTACTGTATGGATGTATGAAACTCACTGACAAAATTGCGCAGATGCTAACAGATTGACTGCTGCAGTTCTGGGAAACTACATCCAGCCCAAGAGATTCTTAGGCTGAAAGCAGGCAAAGAAACAGATTAGCAAAGAGGATTATGCATGCACGCCCTGTTCTTAATTTTCCTGAGACAAACATCCATGTGCAGTTTGCTGTTAAATAGGATAGTGGGCAGATGGTGTGTGCCTTTCTTGTAGTTGTGCTCAGGAGGTCTGTACAGGTCAGTCAAGAGGCTGTGGTCTCTCAACAATTGGATTCAAAACCCTTCATCCTAAAATTATACTGACTTTCTGGATTGGGGATATTTGTCTTCAATGTAAGGTAACAACTATACCAGATCTTGTGTGTTTCGTGGTTGCTTCCATCAGTTATAGATTGTTGATATACTTGAAGGTTGTCTTTTTCTTTCTTTAGAGGTTACTGGTGGTTAAGATGCTCAGATTCTTGCTGTTGGGATTCCTTGCTTGTATATACAACTAACCTGTATGCAGTATCTTTTACATAGTCTTTTCACTAGTTTGAAAACCTGCTGCTGGATCTTAGTTTGTGTTTTAAAATAAAAATCCATCACTGAGGTTTGACATAAGAAAAGGAAACATCTCCACCAGATGGCACACCTGCATAAACACACTAGGGAGGAAGGTTCTGTTGTTGGCTTCATTTCTTAATAATCAGCACTTCAATTTTCAGGATTAATTTCATGACATACTAAGACTTCTATATTTCTGACTTGTGTGTTTCACTTTGCTATCAGAAATTTAAAAATTAGGGTCTACTTTTTCAGAAAGTAGTAATGTATGTGTTTGAGTGACTGAAAATATCACTAAACTGTAGTGCTTCCATTCAGTTTCTTTCTGATTCTGATGATTACTGGTGTCATTTGGTCAGTTGTCTCAGTTGCAGTGCAACAGATACTCAATTTATAACCTTTTTTAAATTTTCTTTTTTTCTTTTTTTGTAATTTCTTGACCAATTTTGACTTGATATTTTTCATTTCTCTTTGCTTAACAGAATGGTAGTGTGCTTTCAGGCAGTATCTTCTGTTCATCTGCTTTCTTATTTGTCTCTGTTAGGGCTGTACCCCTTTAGATGTCCACTGGCATGATGGCCACTGTGTAGCTCAGATCTTTTGTCACAGGTCTTGTTGAAGACTTGTTTTGAACTTTTCAGGTAGAAACCTAATGATCTAATATCTAAACTTCAAAAATACAGTTTCAGATACCACTGTTACTGTTATTTTCAAAGTTACATAACTTTTTACCTACCATGAGGGCTCAAATGTTTGTGACCTTTGGAATCAAGATGGTAACAATGGGAGCTGAAGTCTCAACTGCCTGCCTGCCTGTGAATTAACCAGAAGACTGGTTATTTCTATTAAAAATCTTTTACTTTGTACAATACACCATAGAAGATGGAAAAAGGATAGGGAAGGGTAGTTCATCCCTTTCTGTAAGGGAAAGGATGAGATGGCAAGAGGTTTTGTGAGGCAAGAAGTTTAGCTCAGACCCTATCTGTTTACATGGAGAAACATAATAGCACAAAAATGAATAGGAAAACACCTTTTCAGCAGAACTAAGTACAGGATCCTGCTTAACCAAGAACAGGAAGAAGGATCAGCTGAAAGAAGCAAACACGAGATCTCCACTTAAATGTGACTACATTGAGAAGCTATTAAAAAAAGTTAAGACTATTGCCTTTTTAGCCAGAACCTGGTGTGCTTACTGAACTGCTTCTGCACCTGGCTGAGAGAAAGCAAACTCTTGCCAATACTGGGAGTCTTAACAGCTCTCAGGAGATCTGTAAAACTACTGAGAAAAATTACCTCACAGAACAAAGAGGGCAAAACCTGAGAATGCTAAATGCATTCTTAGTGTCAAAACAAATGGCAGTACTTTTGTTTATCTTGAAGGAAGTTTTGAGGTATTCAAGTTGGAGCGGAAATATAATAATGAACAGAAAACACTTTTTAACCTAGTGGAATTTAAAAACAAACTGAATTTTAAAATTACATTTAAAATATGACAGATTGGTAGGTTTATTTATTCATTTAGCAGAAACAAACATGGTTTAGAATGAAATCATTAAATGTAACTTACGTGCTTATGCCACATTTCTTTACTCATTCTTCTCCCCCCAAATTGGTTATGTGTTTGCAAACAACTAAAACAATTTATGGAATGCAATTTCTTATCTGATGTTAATTCTTAGTCACTTGTCAGTTGTTACAGAAGAAAGACAGAACCCAGAATTAGTCTTTGACAGGTAAAAAGCCTTTTTAGATCACCTTTAAGATTAAGCCACCTTAGTATTACAAGACCACTGATTTCCTGCTACAGCTGATAGATTGTTTCAGTAGTTCTGGTTAGTTTAAGGTTAGTAGATTGATAAACCCTTGTGCACTAAGGAAGTACTGATCCAAATGCTTTCCAAGCTGTATGTTGGTAATACACTGGTATCAATAAACAGCCAGGGTTTCTTCTCCTCTGTTAGACATGATATCAAAGATAGACCTTTTCCAGTTTCAGAATTGTGAATCAGATTCTTTGGTGGGACTGTGTATGGATCTCAGTAGCTCTTTTTTTGAAACAAGCATTTTAGAAGATGTCTGAAACAGATTTGTTTTCTTTGAAGTATCTTTTAAAAAAATGTTGTCCTTTAGTGGGAGGATAATTCCAAACACTGCTTACTTGGTAGGTATTTTGTTCTCTGAACTATTTGATGTGGCAAGAGGAACTTTAAAGGAAATGGGCTGTGGACATTCTCACATAGGAGCAGCCAGTGTGTTGCTCCTGGATTCTCTCCACTATAGGAATTGAAATAAATACATTCAGCAAATAATCTTCAGAGGAGCTTTTCATCACTTTTCAGATAAAAGCCCATTAAATAACCTGAAGAAGGTATGTGAAGCTGCTGCTGTAGATGTTTAACGTCTAGCAGTTTTGGGGACTGTGTCAAGATGTAGCACAGTGTTTTCAGTTGCAGTGGGAGCGTGCCACGTGTGCCACCCTGCGTGGGAAGTTTACTGCAGGGGGTCAAACTGCCGGCACTATGCAATAGTGGGGTGGCTCTACATGGCTTTAACAGCATGCAGCATAACTCCATTTCGGGCTGGGCAGGAACTGCCACAGACCTTCTCAGTTCTCTCCAGGCACAGGCTGCATCGGGAAGAATCGGGGCTGTGTGTCTGGCTGGCATCTGGCCGCCCTCGGCAGGAACGTACAGGAGGAGTAACCGCTCCTTCCGGACAGGAACCGCACAGAATCCAGTGCTCTGCCCAGCCCTGCTAATCCTTCCTTGCATACGTTCAGTGTACAGCCAGGAAATCATGGATTTAAATGTGGAAGTGCTGAAATACATCGATACTGTTTCAAGGCTTTTTTTTCTAGAGATGAAATGTAGTCTATAAATATTAACAGATCTTTTTCCTTTAGCCTATAAAGTACATTAAATCTGCTAAAATTATTAAGCCCATGTTAGAAAGGAGCCCTTAATTCACACAATACTTAGTTTTATATATTTTGTTTATATATTTGCACTGTAAATGGGAAGATCAGATAATTTATTTGTATTTGCTGAACATATTATTTATTGAAGTTTACATTACAATAATGTTCCAAGACCAATCAGTGCCTTATGTCCCTTCTGATACTTCTTCAGCTTTCTGAATTATCTATTTGTGGGCAAGACTAAAATCTTAATTAGCGAGACATAAATAACTTCAGCTAAAGAGATATTAACCTTAAATTTCCCTTTTATTTAGCCCCGTAAATCTTCAGTTATGTATTATTCACTGTACAGCATCATAAGCATCAGGAAAAATGAAAATTGTGGGACAGAAGGAGGATTAAATAATTATCTTGAAATGTTTGGATTTGGACTCAACAGCGTTAGCACGCAGTCCCTGGATCAGGTGTTGATACCATGCTCCATTAATCTATATCACATAGAAGGAGTGCACAATATGTACAAAGAGTTCTCTTTCCAAATCCCTTAATGACAAGGATAAATTCAATATGGAAGCACAAGTCATCTTGCACTAGATCTCTAGTCCTACAAAACGGTCCTAAAATCAGTCTTACTTCTCTGACGCTGCCAAGAAATCAGTGTAAAGAATATGAAATGAAAATTATTTCTTCAAGGTTCATTTGGTGGGAGAAAGGAGTTTTTATTTCTTTTCTCTTCACGTGATGAAGTCGCATGTTACCTTTTTTTGGCAGAAGACCAACATGCAGTAGGAGGTAATTCTTCAATGTGGCAGAACTAAAAACCTATTCTTCACATTTCTTGCTGTATGATGATGAACACGCACTTAGAAAATTTGAATTTTGGTAAAAGAGTCCAGAAAGACACTTAGAAGAAGTGGAAAGCTGGAAGATTGTGTTTGAGAGGTAACATGTTGTACAGCATTTTTTTAAAACTGAGGACAGAAACTGAATGTGACATTTCACTTATGTGACTTCTTTATAGATTGACAGTAGGAAAGGGGAGTTGGGAGCAGAAGTAGCAGTGTAGTTAAGATTATTTTCTATTTGAGCCCTTTTAAGTAGTAGTAAGGTTTTGATAAACCTTACACATTTTGTGTGTTGATGCCTGATGTAAATTAGTAAAGTACCTGTCTTTAGCCTCTGTGGTTAATCCTGGTTGAATTCCATGCCTCTGATGTTAAATGAAGCAAATGGAAACCAGTCTCACTGTCTCTGTCAGATGAAGTTGCAATATATAGTGTGGTGAGGATTTTCCAGTGCTTTATATGTGTTTAATCGTGGAATTTGGGTAGATGTTTCAAAGAAAGAAAGTCTTTTCTGCTTAATGCCCTGGGATATTGCCAAGACAATAGCCATTGAAAGTGACGTTCCAGGAGAATACCTGAAATACTCTGCTTCTAGATCATTATTCTGGACTGCAGCAGTATGACTTTGTTGGTGCTGCAAGCCACTCCTATGTTTTGCAGTCATCTCCTTTACTCTCCAAGTCTACAGTTATTTGTGCTTTGGCTTTTAATTTTCTTTCCCATTTTAGCTCGTGGTTTACTGAGTTAGAGATTTTCTCCAACCTCAGTTTCCATACAGAATGTTTTCCACCCAGAAAAATCTCATCAGGATGTAATCTCCCCTTATTTTTCTTGTCAAAGAAAAGTCCTGGCTGAATATTAATGGATCCAGTTGACCAGATGATAAAAAGTCCAAGACTCAAAATTTTGCAAATCATTTTTATTTGTACTTTAAAACCATGTGTCTTTTCAGAGTCTCTTGAAAGCTTTTAACAAAGCCCTTCCCCCCCCCCCCAAGTAAAGGTACAGAGTACCTGTTTCTTACAAAGTGGAAATTATTCTTCTCCAAATGAGTGTTCTCATTGTTTTTTTTAATACAGTGACTAGTGTGGTAAATTCCTCAGCCACTCCATCTCCTTTCTCACCTCTCAGGGATAAGTTGGTGTAGTTTTCTCTTTGCCATTTTGGGAATGTTTTCTGTCTCTTTTACACTGATGACCTCCCATTTTATGTTAAGCATCAATACCCTTTCCATCTCTTTTTCTTCCTATAGAGTGCTTCTAGTCGCAGTAGTATTTCTCCCACACATCCTGCTTGGTTACCAGCTCCATCCCACTTTCAGTACAAATTACTCAATAGATCAAACCAAAGGTCCACCAAATGCTGAGCCTTTCATTAGGAGCAGCCAGTAGCAGCTATTAAGGCAATGACTGACAAATGTGTGGCAAGTACTGAATGATACTTCCTTCCTCCCAACTCTCCATCTCCAGTTATGAGTCTCTGTTCAGCATTTGTTTCATCTCCCTTAATGCATCTACAGTTGTAGAAGTCTACATCTGAGCTAGTTACTCACTTCACATTCAAGGCCAAGAAGGATGAACTGAGAGTGTGTTTTGACTGCTGTATTTTAGACCTTAGGATGAGATGAATGGTGGCTTGGAACTGCATATTCGTTTGGTGCCTAGCAGATTATAGGTGAATGGCCCAGATGTAGACATGTAAAACTGAACTAATCCTAAGCTACTCCTGTCTACATCTCTCCCACCTCTGCGTTTTTGCTTCATTGTTGATCCTTATTAGTAAAATGCCCTTTCTGAGTTAGTCTGCAAAGTTACTACTTTTCAGTTATGCAGATCACCCTAAAGAGCCCTTTCTTTTATGATGCCTGTAAGAAATCGGCCAAGTAGTCTGGTGTTCTATTTCCCTTACCGCAGGAGTGAAGTACTCAGCTAAATGGGCTGGAAGGATTGAATGATGGTTAAAAAGTAGCATAAAACCATATTGAAAGTGAGAATGACAATAACTAGCAGGATAAGCTGTGGAGGGAGAATGATATTTTTCAATTGAACAGCAATAGAAGCAAACGTAGTTAATAAAAGAAGCACCTTTGTGACTGTACTGTTCACACTATCTCTGTGCCATTTTCTTAAAGAGTAGGTAGTGGAATGTCATAGACACTCTAAGCTGACTGTATCTCCTTGCTGGGTTGCATATTTTATATGCTGTTCTGTATAGGTGGAAAAAACTACTTTTACACAGGTTTTTGTAATTGCTTTATTGAAATTCAGTTCACAGAGTTTCGTTACAAAGATGAAAGTTTCAGTGATCTGGAGAGGTTTTTTGTTTTAATTTCCCTTTGTTTTCTGTTTAATGAAGGTTACAGCGGTTAGCAAAAGACCTCTTAAAGCACCTCCAAATGCAGGATAGCTGTTCACTGGGGAACAACAAGGTTTCTGCTCTGGACAGGACTTTGGGAGAGATCTCTCGTATTCTGGAGAAAGAGGTATGGTGATGTTACTGTAGAACTTATGTTTGACCTATAAACTGTCTTGCTCTCAAATGTCATCACTTTGGATTTGGGAGTGTTCTAAACACGTGCTGATGAATACATGACCTCTGTGTAACCAGTGGTGTCTGCTACTGTGCTTTCCTGTGGTAGATGCAGTAGTGGGAGTTTTTATTTAGACATCAGATTTTATGGAGATTCTTTTGAAGAGGTGCTAAAAACACTCCTGACTGATGCTAGATCATCTAGGTTTTCATTAGGATTTTACCTGTGCCATTTCAGTTATGTACTTTATAGTGCATACAGATTTACTAACAGCTTTAACAACAAAGGGCCAAAACAATTAGCAGAGAAGAGAACAAAAAATTTGAGTCAGCTTTGCTATCACAAACACATAATGTGATATTATGGCTGAGTTTTGAAGAAGCATAAATCTGTTGAGTTTTCCCAGAGTACAACAAAGCCAGCAATCCTTGATGGTGGATGAAGGTATAATGTGCACAATTGTGGGGTATTTCTGTGCTTTGAATTTCTTCAACATGCTACGTTTGTAGAGCGTGTTTTGATTTATCGTAAATGTTGGATTTTTTTAATTGACAGTGTAATATTTGCTTGATTTTTGGACTGTGTCGTCATGGCCAGTCTGCTGCCACAGCACTTTGTGTCTTGGTTTTGCTCCACTAGGACCACAGTATGTGAAATTGCAGTTTGAACATTGTGTTCTGTTTTCTCTCCAGCTGTTAGAATATACTTTTTGTTTTCCTATCTGTAATCAAGAAATGATAAAAACTAGTTCTGAGAGAAACCAAGTTAATGAAATCTGAGGAGGGAGATGCATCATTGTGGTTCAGGGGTGGTTTCTGTGAAGATGAGAGAGGTTTGCTTGATGCTTTTCACAGCTTAGTGAATGTGGAACATAATTGCTGATAGGATATGCTGTTAAATGCTGAATGCTGCCTGAGATGCACAGGGTTCTGTGGTCTATTCTCTTAGTTGATTTGAGCTACTGATGAAGTTTAGTAGTTGAAAGTGTTGTGGCAGTGTTGCAATGTTTGTGTTAATTATCGAAACATCAACGATTTATTCATTTCAAAACACAGGAATGCTGTTGTTGCATGAAGACTGTAAAAATACGTGTCTGTTTGGAAAGTTATCTAAATAATTACTGGAAATGGTTTCTGGGAAGTGGTGTGTGTCCAGCTTCTCATCAGTAGCTGTTTTCTGAGATTTATATTTTAACGAGACATGAATTACAGCTAAATGTTAATCATTAATTGTTTGCAACATTTTACTGCTTGCTGAGTCTGCAGTGGGGAATTCAAAGATAAATTTGGCACTATTAGTAGGCAAGCATTATTTTGTTGTTAATTTGAGTTTTTACCCCCAAAACATTACGACTGGAGAAGTATTATTCTGAGTGTCCTAATCAATAAGGTCAAGAAAGATTCGTTTCAATCGCTGTCACTGTGTTTGCAGCACAGATCATACGTGGTCATTTATAGAAGTGGGTAGTAATTCTCTTGTAAACTTGAGTCAAGAAATCAGCAGACACATCTTACATGTCCATGGGCAGTGAAAAGAATCTTGATGGTGTCAGTCATCGACTGGGAGGAGGAGACTGACACTGTTAATTGAATTTCCCTGGAGAGCATAAAAATATACCATAATGTGGGGGGAGGAATGAGGGAGTGGGAACCACACAAGCTGTCAGTGTGTGTGAGCTGATAACATTGATTTACCCTTGCTAATGGCCTGGGTTGAATAAAGAATTGCCCTGAGGGAGGACAGAGTTCACTACAATAGATCCTTGCCACTTAGTACAAATTCTTCAGGCTCAGAAGTATTCATGCAAAAGTATTGTAAAATAAAATTGATCTAGAAAAACCTCTTTTCTCTCCTACTGTGAACCATTGGATTTTTCCCTTTTTTAAGAGTTTACACTGACTGAAAAATGTATTTATACAACCTCACCAGGGAAATAAAGATTTGTTTTACGAACCATGAAATAAAATGCTGAGCTGCTGTTGGTAACAGTGAATAAGAAGAACAGATAGAATTAAATTTCTCACCAAAAGGAAGAGTTATTCAGCTCATTAGAAATTCCATGGCTGCACTAAAGTAGCATTAAAGAGCACACTCGAATCATGAAAAAAGCACCACATGTAGAAGGTTGGCAGCAGTGTCTCACTGGTTTTTGCCTTCAGGTAGACTCAAATCAGACTGTCAGTTCCTTGATGGACTTAACGGTCATCTGTTATATTTCATAGTAATGAATAAGGCTTTTTCTCGCTTCTGAACTTCTTCTATAATGTGAGAACATTCTGGGATGAGGCATGCCTGTGTGATTGCTGTGGTCAAACTTGCTTTTGTTTTGCATGCCTTCCTGATCTGCTGGACATAAGAAGATTCTGCACTTGGGGCCAAGAAATTTCACCAATGCAGCAAGCAGAGTTTGTTTAATGTAAACTAGAAGGGGGTTATATCAGCATACACTTAGATACTGAGATTTGAGAAATCTGTCTCTTGGGCAAAACTGCATCTTCACCACTGTCTTTTCTGAAGTCCTGTCTTGTTTATCGTAGTACCTTACCTGCTTCTCCTTAACACAGAATTCCAAGGCTGCTGCTGGTTCCCTATGCAGCACAGCAAAACTGACAGCTTCCACTTAGAATTCAATCCAAGCTTTGAATGCTGGTAAACAAACGAGGAGTTGTTTTGTTTTGCTTTAAGTGTTTGTTACATCTCCAGACACTTATTGGTGTGTCCACCTTGGCTTACTTGGATGAGGCTATGCAGCTGCTAGAAGTATTGCAGTCTGTGCCACAAAAGTATGTTCAGGGAAGCAAGATGAAGTGCATGTTTTGAGGATCTGCCATGCAGTGTGACCATTAATGCCATTACTGCAATACAATCCGTGGTTCATATGTATTTTAATTAAACAGAAAAGGTACTCTAAAGTCATAAACCTCAATGTCCTTCCAGTTTTAAATAGATCTGTACCCCTCAGGTCATGTGTCCTTGCTTCTGCTGGTGACATCAAGCAGGAAGCACAAATCCCAGTGGGTTGTACAGGCCTGCTCTGCTATCCCCAAGACATATCTACAACACGTGCTTCTAGGGTGCTGGTCTGGGGGTCTAGTCTAGATGATGGAAGGCAGTCCTGTGATGCAAAGTCTCTCATCCCTTCTGGCAGAAAACTCTGGAAGGCAGTTGTAGTGACTTTCACTTCTGCTTTGTTTAAAAGTATATTGAAAAAAACCCACACATAGACACAACAGCAAAATGCACACAGAGGTTACCAGAAAGCCCTGGTCTGATGTTGGCAGGTCGTCATATGGGACTCTTCAAGCTCTTAACAAGATCTGATAATCCTCAGTTTAAGATCTCCCATGAATAGTCCTTTGATGCTAAAACTCACCTACTCTCTGAACAAAGGCAGAGCTGATGTTTGAAACAACAGGGCTACAGCAGTTTTCCTGCCGCAGTTCTTTTTATTTTGTACATTTTCATTCTTTTATGAGCTAATTTTGCACACCAGTACTGATGGTGTGTTTCACATGTGCAAGAAAACCTGGATTAACTGCTCAAGTTTTAGCTGAGCACTCACACAGAAATGGCCTGTGTAGGACCAGTTTAATGCTGTGTATCCTATTAGTGTGACTACAGGTATAGTTATATTTGCTTATGCTTGTAGCATTTCTTTCCCTCGGTGTATAGAGGTGACATTTACTGATTGAAAAAAGGAAACCATTCTGTACTGCATAGACATTGGACATTAGCTGACTGAAGTACATCTGTTTCTAAGGCCATGAACCTGACCTGGTTAAAGGTTGCTGCCTCTCATATGGTCACCCTTAGACTTACTGATGGAACAGCATTTCCCTAAAGTTCTTCCTAAAATGTCTTTTAGAGGGATTTTTTTTTTTCTTGTGTAGTCTAGGTTTGAAAAGTCTTACGTTTAAATATGTATTCTAGGTGATTTTGTTAGCTTTGGACTAGGCAGAGATGACAGACACCATTATTCTGAGGAACATGGCAGGATGCTACCTTCAGTGCAGATGGTGACATGCAGCTGAGGGCAGTAGCCCTTTCACCTGGCTCAGCTGCAGCTAAAACACTACAGTTAAATCACTTTAGTTAAATTTGTACAAGCCCTTAATGCGTCTTCTGTCCTGACTGGGAGTGTGATGTGGGGTTTCAATACGATCACTAGAGAACCTCATGATTTTTGGAATCCCAGTGCAGCAATTAATCTGCTTAGCTGGAATTACTTTTATGTGATGTTTTTCATCCAGCCACTGTTTTGGAGAAGATCTTCATCACAACAGAAGTTAGAAGGTACCTTTAACTAAGTGATGTGACAAATCTTAGATATCTGCTCCTGAAGAGAGAGAGCTGCAGCAAAGGGGAAAGATAGAGGTTTAACAAATGTCTCAGCATAAGCAAATGTCGCAGCTGAAGCTCACACATCTGTCACAAGGCCCAAAGCTCTAACAAGCAAGATTTCACTGGTTCTGATATTCATAAAACTTAACTAAGATTGTTTTGAGGATAACTCTGTCCCTAATCTCCTTCAGACTCTTTACGTGCTGTAAAAATCTCAGTAAATAATAGAAAGTGCAAACTAAAGTAAAACTGAGCCAGAAGAGTAGAAGAGGAAGCTTAGTAAGTTGGGCCACAGTGCTTACAGTTACTTAGCAGCTCACTTCATGCACATTTAAAAGTAGCTGCTTTTCAGTAGGGTAAATTTCAAGATGCTTTTATTACTAATTCAGAATAATATTCTGGAAACGGATTTTTTTTGGGGGGGAATATACTTACTTAGAAAAGGTGTGATTTTGTAACTGCAAAATGTGTGAATCGGAACTGCTAATTTGCCATGGTGTTTTAATACTTCTTTAAAGGACAATCTCTGTACTCCTGACCTCTAAAACATGCTCTCTGAGTGACCATTAGTGGTTTGTTTTGTGTCAGTGTTTTTGGATTTGCAATTTTCAGATAGCTTTTTCAGCCTCCTGCTTCAGCAGTTGTGATGTCAGTTATTTACATTTCAGTAGAATGTTTGTCGTAGCTTTCAAATACATGGGGACTGTAGACAGACAGTGTTTATCCCATTGTAAAGACTGTCAGGCCCTGTATTTATGTTTTATTCTCTAAACTGTCAGACCCATTGGGTATGGTGACCACAGCCAGTGTGAAGATTAATAGGCCAGTTTTTGGGAGGCACACTGAATTCCCTGGCTGACTACTCCTGGTTTCCCCTTCCCCCCAGTAATACAAACTCTGAATCATCAGAAACTGAAACAGTAAAATGAAAAACTATTGAGGGCCTATAGTGTGGGACAAAAGCAATGTTAAATGGAATATGTTTAAGCTTTTGTACCCTTCATAAAAAAATTCTTTCAAAGTCTCTCTGGAGATTTAAAGTTGCCCCACATGTACGTGTGTGTGTGTGTGTGTGTGTATATATATATATATATATATATGTATATATATAATGTTGTGTATATATGCAAATATCCTATGCTGTAAATATTGTACTGGTAAGTACAAGTACTGGTAAGTATTGGTACTTACTTTTCAGTCACAAATACAGTGAGAATTGTGACTCCTCAACTTCTATGTATTTAATTTGTGTGCTGCAAAGATTTGTGAAGCTGACTGAAGCACCTGGGTGAATGCACGTTTCTGGTCTAGCAGGTTGGTCATCAAAGAGAGGGTTGAAGGACACTAAATATAATGGCTGGATTTAATTTTTTTTCCAGAATACTAGAATTCCAGACCAGCTGAAAGGCAATTATGTATCTTCAGGCTTTTCCTAAGTGTCTAGTGATTATAATTGAGCTGAGTGTGGTGCACATAATCATTGTTGCTTTGAGCAACTATTAGACAACACACTGTAATTTGATACTGAATTTTTGTAAGTTTGAATTCATAAGCTAAACAAGAGTGACATAAATAGGTGGCATGTTTTATGCTGGATCACATCACTGGAAAAATCAGACTAGCTGTGAAGCATTCAAGCCAGGGCTTGAGTTTTGTGGCTTTTATTTCATAATTGAAGAAGACCGTGGATTATAAGCAGAAATTTTTAAACCTCAGTCTTGGCTGAAAACAGTCGATCCAGATTTAACTTAGTTCTGTTAATCAACTAGACACTTCAAAGACAAGGATGGTCTGAAGAAAGCAAGAGTGTTAGGCAGTACTGCAATGATTCAGCAATCTTCTCAAAATTAATAATTCTGGGCTTTGGACCATTGAAAGGTCACCTAAGAATAAGACAGTGGCAACAATCTGTGGTCCTTAAAAAAATAAATATATTTTTCCCTCAAAGAAATTACCTATGGCTATCCTTTATATAGCAAAAGGAATAGATGAAGCGAGTAAGGCCAGTAACAGATGAGTTTGGAAGTTGTGAATAGAATGGATTCCTCATTTCAGTAGCGGAATATTGCTGTAGGCAAGATGCACTCAGTAGTTAAGGAAGAAACATGGAAAAGAAATCCAGCAAAATTTCTGATACATGGATTCACTGAGGGCTGGAGAAAACACAGGAGTCATCAGCTCATCTGTCACCTCTTAATAAATCAGGAAAAGCATCATCATAGGGCATGATGTATGAAAAAGTGAAAATTACTGTTTTGTTGAAGTTACTAAGTCATGAGTTAGTGGAGTTTTACCCATATTATAGCCACATTGTCTGTGTTCTGTGGTCCCATGTATCTACATGCTTACACACAGGCACATTGTCTGTATATGTGTGATTCGACACAGCCAGTTACTGTATATGGCCTCAGAAGTGATTCATCTCAGTCAGACTGAAGCTTTAAAAATATATTTAATGTTTATGCATCAGCATTATTATAATGATAAAAAGTTTGGTCAAGATGCCAGGTTTTTATAGGCACGTTTGTGACAGAGAAGTATTTGTATTTTCCTTGACAGGGTGGTTTCTGTGATGCATCCCACTTCTGTTATCTTATTTTCCTTCTATCTCCCATTTCCCCACTAGAGGACACTACTGGCAGAAGCAACAGCATGTCCTTGTAGCCCTGAGGAGCAATAAAGCTGTTCAGAAGTCACGTTTTCTTTTTAGAAGAAAAATAGTTATGCAAAACTTTAGTTTGGTTAGTCCTGATATGTTTTCTAAGGCCAAGGGTATTACCTGCTAAGTTAATTTGCATGTTAATTCTCAAAGTTCTGTGTTTGTTTATGGCTGTTTATGAGTCACTATTTATGAGGCAATTTATGAGGTTTGTGCCATCTACATGGTTCACTGCTCTGTGCTGCCCATTGGGATGCCCAGTCTCCAGTGTTTGAGCAGCAGACCAGCTTAGCTGCAGGGGACCAGGAGCTGGGCTGGACTCTGGCAGCATCTGGCAAAGCAGTTTCATGGCTGTGGATGACAACAAACCATCCAGTGCCTCCAGCCTCGTGTTAGTCCTGTGCCCTTTCCACCCCCCACTCTCACGACTGTGCAGTGGGACTCTGTGGAGTCATTGGTGCTGCCATGTTGTAACCTTCTCCCTTCTCTTAGATATGTGATGTCTTTTGGCTCTTAGTCATGGGAAGAGTTAGATGCGTAGTGTAGTGGTTTACACCAAGAAGTGGGCCTTTATATTGGGCAGTGGGCATTTTGTGGTCAAAGGCGTTTAAAAATAAAATAAACACATACTGTGCTTTCATCTTTTATGTTTTGTTCTTTTCATAAATAACTACTACTCATATTTTTATAGATAATCAGAAATTAAAACTTTAAATTTTATTTTTGATAAGCATAGGTTGTATTGTTCTACAAAGAATGGATTCATTTTTCAAACCATTCATTAGTTTTTCAACTTCGGATACTCCTACGGTAGCCAGTTCCCAAGCTGCAGTGATGTGACATCAAGGAAAGTCATCAATTGAATGGTAAAGCTGAGTTGTAGCAGTTTAAAAATTATTTAAAGTCAAAATCCAAACTTGATGAAATTTATTGAATTGTAAAACTTAAAATTAAGTCTGGTTTACCAGCTAAAACTAGAATTAAGGCTCTTGGAACTCTGTATTTTATCACCAAAAATCTAGTTTTTGCTAACATAGAGGAAAAAAATCTAATCATTTTGCTAACACAGGGAGTTCTGTGTTGAAGCTTTCTTTGTTGCAAGTGTTAGTCAAGTCTTTAGCTTTCCTTGGGAAAGTAGAGAACCTGCATTCAGAGCTTAAATTCAGGAACAGGTAAAGGACAGGTATAAGTGATGGAAAATCTAAGATATAACTCACCTTCAAATTAATCCACTCCTTTCAACCCTTTAACTGGGAAATCAGGGATTTTTCATATATACACGTTCAGTACTGAGTGCAAGTGATGCACAGTGCCACTAAAATATGTTTTGAAGAAGATTCAGCAGCGTTCAAAGCCTGGAGTGTGGAATATTGACCTGTATCTACTGGCTTAATTGCAGATGTTTCAAAGTGCTACTAGTAGTAGAAACATTACCTGATCTGATGACTCCAGCAGCAAATTTGGTATTAAGAGCACAGTGGCTGTGAGTTCAAGGAGCAGGGTGTGAGCACACACAGGAGGAGCTTTTTGGACACCATTTCCTGCCCAAACAGTCTTGCCCTGTCACTGCCAGGAAGAATTCAATAGGTCAGATATGTGTTGAAGGTTGGATGAGGCATCTTTAGATCATCAATAATTTGTTTGCCCAAAGTTTCTGTAATCTGTGGATTAACTTTTTGTGCAAGATGGACATAGGAATAGGAACTTGTTACTAGATGTCAGCCACCTGATCATTTTTTAACATGTTTGCTGGAAATGGTATTAAAAGGCAAGTTCAGTTTACAGTTAAGCTGCAGCCTACTTGCTCCAAGATGATTCAGAGGTTAATTTATTGTCCAGAGTGGGTGTAGCTGAAGACTGCTGTGTTGATTTCTGGTTCTGTGGGATGCAACTAAATATTGTTAGCTTCCAGTACACTAAGGTGGCCTTGTGCTGTCAGATCAGGCTTTTTTTCCCTTCTACGTCAGTGTAGAACTATTACATTCCTGAAGGGGGACGAGTCCACAAGACCAGATGTTCTTCAGGAGGGAGATCTTTGGGGCACAGGGGCAGGCCATCCAGGTGTGCTGTGAGATGAGCTGGTGGGGAAGAAAGCCAGCCTGGCTGAACAGAGAGCTTTGGTGAGAACTTGGGTAGAAAAGGAAGGTCCCTGTCCTATGGCCATGCAGGAGGGCTACAGAGATTTTTGAGGCTGTGCAGGGAGAAAACCAGGCTAAAGCCCAGCTAGGACTTACCAGCCCACTGCCATAAAAGACAGCCCAAAAAAAAAAGTTTCTATAAATACATGAACAGCAAAAGGAGAGCCAAGGAAAATCTCCATCCAGGATGTAAGGAGAAGCACAGTAACCAAGAGTGAGGAAAAGGCTGAGGTAGTGAGTGTCATCTTTGCCTAAGTTTTTAATAGTCAGAGCAGTTGTTCTCTTGAGTAGCCTGCCTGCTGAGCTGGAAGATAGAGATGGGGAGCAGAATGAAGCCCCCCATAATCCAAGAGGACCTGCTGCACCGCTTCAATCTACACAAATCTACAGGACCAGATGGCCACCTAAGGGTGCCGAGGGAGCTGGTGGAAGTGCTCACCAGGCCACTTTCCATCATTTGCCATCAGTCCTGGCCTACTGAGGAGGTCCCAATTGACTGAAGGTTAGCAAATGTGATGCTCATCTACAAGAAAGGCTGGAAGGATCCAGGGAACCACAGGCCTGTCAGTCTGACCTCTGCACCACGGGAGGTCATTGAGCAGATCATCTTGAGTGCCATCGTGTAGCACATACAGGACAACCAGGTAATCAGTCCTAGTCAGCATGGGTCTATTAGAGGCAAGTCCTGCTTGACTAACCTTGTTGTCTTCTCTGACAAGGTGACTAGCATCACGGATGAAGGCAAGGCTGTGGATGTTACCTATCTTGACCTTAGTAAAGCTTTTGACACATTCCCACACCATTCCCTTGGAGAAACTGGCTGCTCATGACCTCAGTGAGTGTGTGCTTTGCTGGATGAAAAATTGGCTGGATGGCCCTGCCTGAAGTGTGATGGTGAAAGGAGTTAAATCTAATTGTCTGTGTGTCCCAGGACTCAGTAATGGGGCCAGTTCTCTTCAGCATCTTTGTTAATGATCTGGATGAGAGGATTGAGTGCACCCTCAGTAAGCTTGCAGATGATACAAGTTGAGTGGTTGTGTTGATCTCCTTGAATGTAGGAAGACTCTATAGAGTGATCTAGACAGGCTGGATCAATATGCTGAGGCCAATGGTATCAGGTTCAACAAGGCCAAGTGCCACACCCTGTACTTGGGTCACAACAACCCCTTGAATGTGCCAGGCTTAAGGAAGAATGGCTTGAAAGTGGCCTGATGGAAAAGACCTGGAGATGTTGGTTGCAGGTGGCTGAATATGAAGTGTGTCCCCAGGTGACCAAAAAGGCCAAGAGCATGCTAGAGGCTGAGCTCTATATAGGAGTGTACAAGTACTGAACATCATGCAGGGAGTGAAACCCCTTCTGTAAGATAAGCTCCATTTACCTGCCTGCCATCTCAGATGCCAGGTAACCATCCTCTCCTGGATGAAGCCATGCAGATTAGTCAGTATGGAGTGCAAACACAGAAAGCAGAGGAGCTGCCTTACCTTTAAGGCTTCAGAATAAACTTTAAGGCTTCAGCAGCTGCACTTTATTTTGCAGGATAAGGTGCAAAGTCCTGCTTTTGGTGGTCTTGCACAGCATTACCTAAAGAGCTTCTGTTCTTTAACACATAAGCAGTGCAGGAGGGAGAACTTGATACAAACAAGTGATAAGCACAGCTGTAATGTGAATGAGTACCACCACCATAGGTGTGCAAAGCCTTCTGAGCCAAGTCAGGCTCATCTTATAACCCTAAACTAGTTTCCCATTGATGTTCAGTGCCTACAGTTCTATTGTGGGTGAAGTCACTGAAGTTTGAAAACCGGTTTGCAATTTTCAAATGGAATAGGATATTATAACAATAGTGATTTCACAGGAGAAGAGTGTTACAAGCAACAAAAGTGTCTATTTTAAAAGAAAATATTATTTTGGTGTACTCTACAGTGATTTCCATTATGTCTGGAGGTTTTCTGCAGACATGGACATGTCTGTGGTTTGGTATGTGCACGTAGATATATTTGTGTATTTATTTAAGGGGGGCGGAACAGAAAGGAGGAACCAGTCCGGGATTTGGTTGTCCGGTTTGTTTTTCTAAGGTAGCTTTGAAATGCATTTCTTAGCCCCTGGCATTTTAGATAGAATCTTCAAACACTAGATGAAAGGAAAGAAGAACATTCTTAAGATAGATTTCAAATATATTTTACTAATTAGTTATTATTTCTTTCTTCAGTGAACAATTTAACAAGTGTAAAATAGAGTTGCACAAGTTCAGTTTGTTCTTTCAGAAATAGGTCAGAATTTTCAAAGAATATGGATTTCATTCAGAAATACTTTCTTCTGAACAGTTTTAGTCACTGAGGTCTGTTCAAAGAAACTTTGCAGATCACCTTGGTAATTTAGCCATAGCAAGCAGGACAAGCAGAAAGCATTCTTTTGGCTGATGAAGGAAAAGACTATTTTGTAATCTACATGAAAGTATTGTTCGTGATGTTTGCTTTAGAAGGAGACTTTACACCAGAATATTCAAGTTAGCTAAAAAAGATTTCAAGTGGTCAAAACGTGAGGTGCTGAAGTCACATAGAACGGAGATTGTAATGCTGACATTAAATCATTTCAGCTGTTACATCTCTGCATTATTTCTGATTCTGCTCTACTTATTAACTACTAATAATACTTTAACAGGAGAAATGTATGGAAGTGAGTACTTTGGTCCAGGACATTGGATTTCACCCAATAACTCTTGCACCAAATTAATAAATTATGATTTAACTAGGATCATATTTTTCTAGGAGATAATCAGATTTGATTTAAAAACTTAAAATGATTGAGAGTCGACTATATCCTAAGTATATTATGGCTCATCATTAATTACTCTTGGCATTTAAAAAAAAAATCATTTTATTCTTACCTGAACTCTTCAGCTTCCAAATATTAACTATTACTGTGCATTATTGGAAGTCTTCCATCTGCGCTGTGATCCCAGCAGATTTTTATTTTCCCCAGCATGAACTAAATTGTACTCCTGTAGTATCTTGTGGTGGGGCAGGTTTCTGTGACCTCATATCTTGTCTTTTACAAGTCTTGCAGTTTGCCAAGTGTCCTGTGTGAAGGGGAGCAGCAGCTCAGGAGGGTGGTTTTGGTCTTCTTCTCCTGGAATGTTGTACACAGAAACCAAAAGCTGTTAGTAGCTGACGCTCACTTTGTTTCTCTCTCTGTCGCTTTATATTACCCAGGGATCTGTATAAATACATCACAGGTTTTCCCCCGATTTGGTTTTATTTTGGAATAATGCAGTTTATATTATCTGTCTGCTTTAATGATTTAAATAAAACCCAACAAAAGCAGCAGCACAGGTCAGTTGACCTTTTCATGTGTTTCTTTGTGGACCAATAATACGAATGATAAGGCCTATCCATGAGTGACTTCTGTTTAGCTGTGTGCATTTTTCTGTACCAAATGTCAGCTAGTGAGATGAAAACGTTATTTTGAACTTTCTATTAGTCTGCTAATTTTTGAATTTGCCAGGCATACTCATATCATTGGGTAAGTGGTGCTTCCAAAGGTGCCACAGATGCCAAACTCTGATAAAATCCCACCCTATCTTGCTAATGAACACGTAAACAGTTGTTCCCCATCTGCTGCCTCTGTCTGAAAGGTTAGGAAGCCCTTCTTTCTTGATCACAAAGGACATAATTATTGTCTGTAGAGGAGTCAAGTACAAAGACAGTTCATCCAGTCTGACCGCTACTACACTCCAGGCCACCAAAGATTAACAGCTGCTTCTCCTTTGATTAGGTTAGGTAATAACAGTTACTTTAGTTAATAATTGGATGGATTCCCAGGCCATGTAATTCAGGTTTAGGCTGTCATTTTTTGCTGGCATGTAGCTGAGCTGTGTTATTGGAACGGAGCCTGTAATCCTATTAGTCAGTTGTCACTCAAGCCGTAGGAGAGGAGAGAAGGGGAATTCAAATCCATTAAGGTGTTGTAACAGGTAGGTAAATAAGGCAGCCACAGCAGCCCAGTGTGCAGAGAGCTTTCTGGATCGTCATAATTATTAAGAAACAATTAATTTTATGCTTCTTTAAATATTTTGTTCATAATTAATCCATAAAATGGTTACATGATTTATTTTATTGTTATTTGCTTTGCCGCACATGTTAGTGTGGCACACTTCCTGATGAAGTTACTTAATTTGTGCACTGTTCTGCTGAAACGAGTTGCTCTGTGCTCTAAATAACAAGTTTATAATGCCCCCTAAGATGAGGAGTACATACTTCATACCACCTCAGCTGTTTTGGCTTTCCCCCTGCACAAACAAGACCACCATATTTCACAGTGCTACAGACTTCAGGTGGATAAAGAACACCAGAGATTTTGTCCTTGTGTTGGTTTCGAGTGCTGTGGCTGCTGTTCTGAAGACTAGATCTCTGTTGTTGGCTTTTTAATGGTTAAGACATATCTAGGTGGCATCCCCAAGGTTTTCATGCCTCCTCTCTGTTAAGAACTGCATAGATGACTGACAGTGATAATAATTTTTTGCCTACAAGTTTATCTGTCTGTGCTCTCCTACGTGACCAGGTACCTTCAGAACTTTGAAATCCTTTTGTACTTAGAAACCAAATCATTTAAAAATATGATATGAAGCAGTTGTGAATTTCTCAAAGGCAGATTTTCACACACAATTTGGAAACCAGACAAATGTGAGTTTTGTTGTGCTCAACAGACACAAATCCTGTTATGTCAATCACCTTAGCTGCATAACCTTCTCAATCTAAATAAGCAGCCACTCACAAGAAGTGTCTGTAATGAAATTATTAAATTTCATAAATATCTAGTTTATTAATTATTAAATTTTATAAATATCTAGTTTAGTAATTTGGGAGACTAAGTTAGGAGTCTGGAAGATCCTGTCAAGCAGCAAAAATGAGCCATACAAGTTAGTATTCTTTCCAAGGGATGCAGTATGCCTACAGGATTTGTCATTTTTCATGCTCACATGGTGCCTGATCTACTGAATGCCTTGGGTGCTACTAGACTGTAGTAGCACCCAAATGGATCTTAAAGTCTGACAGAGATTCAAATGAGGACCAATTTAAATAAGAATGTTACGTGAGTAAGGCCTTTTGAGTAACTTCTGTGCCTCAGTCTACTTCTTTGGAATTTCTGTTATGTTTAAATATGTGTTAGCTAATGTAAAGCTTCAGGTCTCAGAACATTAATTGAGGTTGGATCATATTTTGAAGTATATAGGTTAGTTTTGGAGAGAAAGACTAATTGGATAAGATAGCCTGCTCCCATATGCTTATGCTTTAAGAAAGATTTCTTTGGGTGAATATTTAAATATTTCACAATTTGAAAATTGCCTTAAGTAGGAGTCAATTGAGATGTGTTTTAAAATAGTTTGGCTGTCAGAGGGAGAATGACAATACTTGTGAACATTGGGAGTTTGTTGCATGTAACTCATCTTCCTACCCGAGGCTTCATGTTGTGGATGGCTGAAGAAGCTGCTGGTGCATGATTCCTTTTTACACTGTTTCCTCCAGTGCCACAGTCACACAGTATTCTCTCTGAAAACATCAGTAATGCAATATTCAAGTGGCTCTTCTGCTCCTTTGTAGAGAGGACATATTTCCCCTTCAGTTCCCATGGCCTCCACTGACCCATGGCCAAACTCAAGGAGCTGTGTCTGAACCTGTGATTCCTGATAGCAGGATGCCTGGTGGTGGCCAAGGTCATTCACGAACCCTGTGTACCAGCAAATACTTTGGTCAGCAACATGGTCTGTCAGTACATGGGTTAAAAGCTATTGGAGTTCTCTATCCTAAAAGATTCCTTGGAGGTAAATATATTAAATATCGTGCCAAAAGTAGTGTATTCCTAATCCCAAAGTGGCAGTTTTATAGGTCTTTGTAAGTATAGTGAACAAATACTGTGCTCATGTATCTTTCCCAGCTTTGCTGCTGGTTTGTTTCTTCCTTTTATTTGAAGTTTTTCTCCCTCCCCTCTCTTCCATGCACATAGTTAGGGTTTTATCTCCCTGATGACTAAGCATCAAAATGCTGCTTAAATTTTATGAGTAATCTAGGGAGGAGAATAACAGGATGAAAAAGTACATCATATAAAACTGGGAGAAATTACAAACTCCCTTCTGCTTGACAGAAAACTGTAGTAGTAAAAGGAGTTCCTTAAAATACAGATTTGTGGTTTGCAAAAGACACTTGTATTTTAGCACAATATTAGACAAAAGTGAAACAGTTACTGCAATAGGAGTCTGTAAAAGAACTGCTGCAGGAAAGAAGTGATGCTCCAGACTGAAGTGGAAGGAGAGCATGTAGGCAAACAGCTTCAAAAGATTAATATCCTTTTTAAATGCATACACGAAGTTCCCTTAAGCAGGGAAACATTATAGCTTCCTTCTCTGTGGTTCTAATGACTGATTTTGGGGGTAAAAAAATAAATTCTTTTGGGCTGCTTCATTACTAGGTATTTACAGAGAAAGGAGAAGTTCTGGGGAAAAAATCACAGATAAGAAAAGTT
>WBNM01032207.1:3456-59700 GCA_013399055.1 Ramphastos sulfuratus | reverse complement strand
GGGGGGGGGGAAGGATGGGTTTAACATTAGTGACTATGTAGAGCTGAGAAACAAGCCAGTAAGGAAAATGTGACAGTGTATGGTTTCAAGAATGGAGTAATCACTAAAGGGAGAAACAAAAACGAGGACAATAAAAGGGGATATAACTCAGAGTAATGGGATGAAATAGAGAAAGGGCATATTTGGTCTAAATGACAGGAAAGACTTCTTTGCCACGAGAGCTAATAGGTTATGGCATAATCTCCCATGAGAAATAGGGTAAGTGAGAAGTGGGAAGTGCTTGGCACATTTAAAACTGGAGTAGCACTAACAAATATGCCGTAGCAAATAAATCAGCTGGCTCACATAAATGTCTCCCTCATTTGTGTGCTGTGATGCCCGGCTGTCGCCCTGTTCACAAATCCTCCTGCAGAGTTGTCTGCACTGCTTGTGTGTGTATGTTGTTTCACAAGGAAAATGCATACTTGAAGTCAAGAAAATTTCTCTTTGCACTTGTGAAGTTTTAATCTGAAGTGAAAATTGATACATTAGAAAGGCCCCAGGCTTTGTCCATGGCATGCTGATCTACTCTGCGGTTCTGGTAGAGCAGAGGAGGAAGAGAAAAAAGGCTGAGAACTGTGGCAGTAAGCCAGGGTACTCAAAAAACACTGATTTGTGGCAGGAGTCTTTGCTATTGGGCTGTTCTTTCCTTAAGGCTCTGTCAGGAGGTTGGTGGGAAGCGTGGCAGGGGAGGCAGTGCTTACTGCAAAGTGATCCCAGTCTCACTGTGGGTTGGATGCCTACTTGCTGTACTGAGTCCTATCAGAGGTTGCCAGCCAAGGGCTGTTTGAGGAAGAGGCTTTTTTGTTGCTGTTGCTTGGAGTTTTTCTTAGTTGGAAGGGAAGGAAAGTAAGTAAAGGAAGAATACATGAATGAAACTCAGAAATAACTCTTCAGTTAAGGTACGCTTAGTGGGCCAGCTGGACTCAAACTGACTGCGAGAAATTCCGTTTATCAGTGAGCCTGTAGGAAATCAGTGGTTGATTGTCTGAACTGCTCGGTGAGTTGGCACACAGATCTCCATTCATTTGAGGCTAGTTACTCCCCTAAACACAAACCTTCTGGCTGTCTGCATGCGGTTCATATTAATTGTGGAAAATGTTTTCTTTTTGAATATCTGACTTCTCTGAACAGTTTTTCTGGGGCTTGGAACTTACACAGACTACAGATATTCACTTCAAACTTAATGGACTGGAATCTGCAAGATTTGAAAAAGAAAGAAAGATACATACTTTGGTGTTCACATGTTGATGTCTAGCTCTCACAGGGTAAAATGTTTCCCTATAGTTGTTCAAAGGAAGATTTTATTGTCAGAATCAGTACGAGTTTTCCTCTTACACAGTCTGGTATACCATACTACATTCTTTACAGACTAGTAATGATTATATTTATAGAGCACTTCCCTTTTTCCCCCATATGCTTGCAGCACTGTATTAAAAAAAATACATAATTTCATATTAACTAGAATATCCTCATCATTACAAAATCAAGGTAGTTAAAATACAGATTGCCAATGAAATGTACAACTTAACAGTAGAGAACAAAAATATCTTTCTTGGTTTACTTTAAACAGTAGGAGATAAACCAAATTTTGCAAGAAAGGAAAAGGGTGTGAAATCTGAAATACTGGACCAACTCCATGAAAAACTCAGTCATTTACAAACTCTAACAGGAAAGGTAGGATAGTATTTAAGTGTAAAACTCTGTTAAGTGGAAGTTCTAAGAGGGCAGCTAGAATAAAGAAAACCTAATCTAGAAAGCTAGGCACACATACAGGACTAGTTAAAATAGAATCTTTATGTTTGTAACCAACATCGTACCATTCACATCGGAAACAAGTGGAATGCCAGTGTCATACCTCATTCATTCATTCATCCTGCTGCATTTTGGATAAGCTGCAAGCAATGGATTAGACAAAGAACCTGGACGGCTAATAGTTTGGAGTTACCAAAAGCAGAAACTACAATAATCATCTAGGTGGTATTTTCAAACTTTACCTTTGTAGTTTCCCATCACTGAAGAGCTACCATAAATCATATCCAGATTTTTAATCTTAAGCTCCAAGCAGTTAACTTGAGAATACAGAACATTAACCAACTTGTATCCTCAACGGCATCTGTCAGGCAACATAACTGCATCGCAAGATTAAGGATGCAGAAAGACATCTGACTGGTGGCACTGCCAGGCTTTCTTCCAGATCAACAACTTAACTTGCATTGTCCATGTTCTGTGAAATATGCAACCAGGAGTCATCAACATAATGGTGTTCTAAAGTGATCTGCTTATGCTGTTTTCTACATACACGGAACAAACTGAAGAAAAAGCCTGGAAGCACAAAATCACACAGAATCACAGAATGTTGGGGGCTGGAAGGGAACTTGAACAATCATCTAGTCCAGCCTTCCTGCCAGAGCAGGAGGTCGTCTCCTTGTAGAAAAGTTTGCAAAAAAGAGAAAGTACCCATCTAGAGATTGTCTGTAGTCTGTAATCGTTACACAAAGCAATAAAATATAGCTGCCAACAGGTACCAAGCTAACAGCAACAGGTAAAGATAAACTTTATTACAATCCCTGTAACAGTAGGTCATTACAGCACTGTGATGTTCAGCTGTAGTACCTCTATAATATTTGATGCTTACACATGATCTTTGAAAAAAAAATTAGTACCCAGGAATCTCAACTTCTGCTCCAACAAATACTCTTCCAATGCAATAGCAGTGAAATACATTTTTTTTTGAGGGTGTTCAACTTGATAAATCCATGTATAAAGGATATCCTACACAGGTGAAACTCAGGACAGTTGTCTGTCATTTTTGTGAAGGAATTAATTTAATTTTTGTTGGTTTTCTTCTGTGTTTGTGTTTCTCTAGAACACAGCAGATCAGATAGCATTTCGGGCTGCAGGAGGACTGACTGCCCTTGAAAATGTTCTTCAAGCCATGACTTCTTCCACCAACCTGAATGCAGTTTCACGAATTCCTTATAAGTAAGTGAGCTCAGTCCTTCATTTGCCACTTAGAGTCACTGGAATATTTATTTCACATCTGCCCCTTCACTGCACTTTTCCTAACAGCGTTGAACTTCAAAGAAAAAACTCATGCTGTACTCTGCACTTCCATGGAAAAACATTTCCACTCAACCTCTACTTTTCTAACTTCACAATTTTTATTTCTAGCTGCAGCACAGTTGAGCAGTGCCATCCCTAGTTGTATAAAATGAGAGAAGAGAAAACTCTGTTAAACAGAAGAGGAGGTGCATATCTTTTGAAGTTACTCTGTAAAGATCTCTAGTGGGAAGTGGGGGAATTTTTTAGAGGGTTATAATTCAGTGGAATCTGACTGCTTTTGAAATGAAACAGTTGTAAGGTACTGCTAGCTGAAAGAACTTCTGCAAACAGGTAAATCAAAATTCTTGTGGATTAGAGGAATTCCTCTTTATAGCACTTAAGAACAGAAGGATTTAAATGTCTAATCCTTAAAAAAAAAAACAAAACAACAAAACCACAGTGACTAAACAGAATGCAGGCAAAAACCTGGTAACTCAAAAGCATGCTTTTTTCCCTAATCTCTAACTGTAGTTTTTATCCATTTCAAAGCAGAGCTAGGCATAGTTTTTGTACCAGAAGATCCAAGCCCAGGATCTTCTCTCATATACCATTGTCATTGTCCGTTTATAGGTATGTTTTAGTATTGTAAGAGTTAGAACTTAAGCGCTACATTGTGAGAGCTTGGATTAAAACTTCCATTAATAGGTTACAGGACAGGCATGAAGTGCTAGGGAAGAGCAGCAATGGAAAGTATGCTTTTAATGTCTTAACTTTGCTCTTCAGAGAACAGAGTTCCTACTTTGCCACTAAGTCGTGCAGGATGCATGATGCTGCAAGTTCAGCCTGCTCCACTGATCAGCTGAATTGGTCCTATGGTGAGCAGTGTAGCCCAGCCTTTGGACTCTGATTTACAGAGGCTCTAATACTGAGTTACCCTCATCAGTGTGGAATAAACTTTGCAAGATAAAGGGCTGTGTGATCACATAAAGCTTAATTTAAATTTAGCTTTAAATTCTAGGATATGCCATACCTCTTCTGTTCTTTCATTTTAGGTACAGTCTTGTTTGGCAACCTTTGTTGATAAGGTTTGGGAATATTGTATTTCTGCAACTAAAAACATTTTGAAGTTTGTTAGACAGTATGAGGATGTATTAGTTCTCAAAGGAACTTGTGTGCTGATAAATAAGGCCCCAGTCAGCTACATTTGTATAACTGAAAAAATAGCCAGGTTGATTTGTCAGAGGTTCTCGACTCTGACAGTTCCTCTCTGTCTCATACCTATTTCAGACCAGCGTGACTAATTTTTAAGATTCCTGAGGCTATTCATGACTCAGTTATGAAAAGAATATTTAAACCTTTCCAAAATTCTTTAGATGTTGTTTTTTTAACACAATTTTTCATCTATCTGTATTTCCAAAAGAAATACCAAGACAGAAGAGAGATTAATAGAAACTATTCTGGCAGCTTTAGATGTTCAAAAAAAATCTATTGAAGAACTTAGCTCCTCTTCTGAAATACTGATTTTTTTCACTCAACTTCACAGCAAATGGCAGGTTAGATATATTTAAGAGTATTTTAGTTTGGAAGTTACACATTAGGTTGCATGTCATTTGACAGAGTATCTTGCTTTCTAAAGCTAACTGCTCTCGAGTTTGTGGGGTTGGTTTTTTTTTTTTTTTTTTTTTTTTTTTGGGTTTTTTTTTTTTTTTGGTTTTTTTTTTTTTTTTTTTTTTTTTTTTTTTTTTTTTTTTTTTTNNNTTTTTTTTCCCCTCCAAGGGCCTAACTGCTTGACTCTAACTCTCACAGTCTAGGGTCTGCTGGAAGTGTACCAGTGAACCTGGTGTTGCTGCATATGATGCAGAGCTTCCTCTATTGTTATTTCTCTGGCTTTGCTGATAGGGAATATATTTTGTGCAGAACCTGCAACTCGGCTGCTGAGAGCAAGCAATAGTTTCAGAGGGTGGAATTTTGTATAGGCAGTTTCACAAAGGTTTAGAGGAACCAGGTTAATGCCTGTTAGTATGGTCTCACTGAAATGAGATGTGTTTCTTTAAATACAGTATGTTTGAGAGAGTTTCAAAGCCAAAGCGTAATCATAGAATATATTTAGTTCTTTAAATGAGAAGGAAAATGTGTATCAAGTTTCTCATTTAATTTTTGAACTGGGCTTGAAATTATTTCTCTTTTTTCCATCCAACTGTAATTTACAGCCTGACTTCTTAAACTTCGAATCTAGTGAAGCAGCAGTTTTTCTCTGTCTAAAAGCAAAGCCCTGTGGAAAGAAGTTGAATTAAGACCTTCTGTTCACTGCCCTCTAGTCTTCCTCTAGCCAAATGTGCTTTCCTAAAGGACACTACTGTACTTAAAATTGTTTGTGTGCTCTTGCAATGTTTAACCATTTGTAAACAAACTGGGAATTTGTCTGTTGTTTTGTGATGAAGATAAGCTATTTACAAGTAGGTGAGGAGATTACATGGGCTATTATCTACATCTCTCTTTCTCCAAAATCCTGGCAGTATGGTGCAGCTCAGAGCTTTAATCCCATGTCTACAAGATAAAGCTTTATTATCAGAAGATTTGACAATATGCCTGTTGTTTTGTACTACTGTCCAGATTGGTAGTTAGACCAGCAGGATGGCAAACGCTGTGAGAAAGATGTGACATTTATGAGACAGATGATACAGCTGGTGTTGGGGCAGTTTTTCTCCCCTTCAAATAAATCACTGAAAAAGGACAAGAGAAAGCAGTGGATTATTAAGTTTTATTATTGGTGTTAGCATACAAATTAGTGGCCAGCAGCATTGCTTCTTAAAGTAGTGTTTTGTAATTCACCTGAATTAGTTCAATTATCCCCAAAATAACAAATATTCAAGAGGTTTCATAGTCTTACAGTAGTTTTTTTACACGCTGCTGAAAAACAATTTGGAGGTTGCACAGCAAAACAGTGCTGTCTTAAGATCAAGACTAGAAGGTGATTCTCATCTCTGACATTGCCTTGCATGTTTGCTCTGGGCAGCTCTTGTACCATGGCATGTTATTGGCCTTGAAAATAGTAATAAATCTGCTAACAAATGAGGTTTGTAGGATTTGTTTAATTGATGTTTGTGAAACACTTTGAGTTCCTTGGGCGAGCAGCATTTTTAAATAGTTTAGCAGTAGTTGTGTGAGGAACAAAGAATGACTTTTGTTAGAAGTTATGGCTTATTATACTGTATCTTCTCTATTCATACAATTTCTTGCTGCATCGTTTAATTAAGCAAATACTATCAGGGTAAAACAACTCAAACCATAATTACATGCATAAAAATCCCATATAATGTTATAGATGGCATTGATACAAATTACTTTTTTCTGTAAAAACTGGTTTGAGTTGAGAACTGTTTCTGTAGCTTGTTCTTTGTAATTTTTAATGTAAAGTGCAAAACAAGCTTCTTATTTTCCCATAAGGTCATTCCCTCTAGAGAAATATTCATTGAAAACTAGCATTTGGTACAAGGACATAAAGGTACTCTAACCAGAATGACCACTGGTTCAGCATCTGAAACCTGCAGCATCTGTCTTGTCCCATAATGTGTTCTTGCTGTCTGTCTCAGAGCTGAGTGGTGAGCTCTTGGAGCTCAAGAGTAAAGCAGTGTCACTCTCCTGTGCGATATGGAAACACGTCTTAATGTTGAGAGGAGCTCTGTGAAACATTTCCAGACTTTTGCATTGAGAGACAGACCTCCTGATGAATTAGTAAGGCAGGGCTGGTGAATTTTGTAGAAGACTTACAAATTCAGTCACAGCTAGAAATGTGTGATAGTTTGTTAATAATTTTATTGTCACTTGTCACACAATAGTTTGTTCATAAGCCAGTAACATCTTAGAATGAAACTCCAGCCTCGTTTTGGAAGTGTCTTCAGGGAGAACTGATGCCAACTTTTTCCTTCTCTCTATTAATTGAGTCTAGACTTCAGCTGGGGCCTATTTTCTAATTGGATATCCTTCAATAATGAAAACCAGACACAAAATAGTAATTGATTATGAATCTTTGAAGGTTCCTGATTGTGCGATTAGGCTACATAAGTGAAACATAAGGACCTGTATAGCCCTTAAAAGTTAAAATCAGTTTGTTAAAACCAATTTGTTGTTATTCCATTCCATATTCTTACCTTGGTGGTTCTTTAGGGGTTTTACTCCACAGCCATTTTGTGCACTGTCTTTGAGCAAAAGCTCCCACTTCTTTTCAACTCAGCTTTTAAGTACCAGTCCAATTGCTTTCTCCATCAGCATGTTGCATAATACTCACACGAGTTAAAAATTAGCATCTCCTAATTAGCACATCCTAATTTTGATGATGATTACTTTTGTATTATTTTACTGTCAAATTGAGCTTTGGGGTTAATTTCTTAATTTATATTCACAGAACATGAATTTACAATCTTTAGAAGCCAAAAGTAAGATGGCACTGCTTTACACTTGAAACAGGTTAATTGTTCGATGTCGATGATGCCCTGATTTTTGTAAGGCAAAAGTTGTGAGTTCTCACCTGCATATCCCGGTGCACTGTGGTGGGTTAGTTTTGCATGGTTGGATGCTGTTGCTGCCTCAGTATTTTGAATAAAATTACAACTCGTCAACTTGTTTATATCAAGCAGACTGAGGCAAGTGAAGATGTGCTAGCATAAAAGAAAATCCTGTACATGCATATAAACCATTGAAATGTACCTTGAAACTGCTGATTAAAATGAATTCTCTTCCTATTTCTTTGTACTCCTGAAATAAATATAACCTACAGAGGCATATTTCTGTCTAGTGTAATGACAGATTTTTGGATCAAAGTTTGTGTACCATAATGAGTGTTTTTATAATTGGATTTACTCTAGAGGAAAGCTTTGCATCAGAGGGCAGACTTATTGTGTGGTTTGAGTATACATGCTGTCTAACATCGCTTTAAAGCTGATTTGCGGGTGTGATACAAAGTTTAGAGCAACAGCAGTAATCAATAAACAGTCACTTAATGTGAGACTCACACCCTACAGCTTCAGCTGATTTTGATACATCTTGAGATGAGACTTTTGGAATTACAAGCAGTTAGAACTTCCAGCAGAGAAAAAATGGTAAGAAAATGTGTTGAATTTTTCATCCCAAAGAGTTTAACTGGTGGTTAAATAAGGTTCTGGCTTGACATTTGCAGCACCGTGCCTGTCTCAGAGGCCTTGTGCTGAAATGGTGACAGTTGACAGCTGTTGTTCCCTTAATAAGATTAAAGTAAAGAAATTAGTTGTGCTGTCTTTAATCTGCCATTTAACACTGCGAACCACCTGGGGATGGTTTCTGTGCTGACACTTCCAATTTTGAATTAAAAAAAAATTGTGGAACTGACTCATAGTTCAGGGCATGCTGTGATTAGGATGTATTTCGACAAACCCTAGTTAGCAAGCTTATGTTATCAATTAAAAGAGCCCTCTTTATTGCTGTGAAAAATTAATTTGACATCCATTTGCTTACACCACCTTTTCAAATGCATTATTTGAGTCTCGAAAATGCAAGTACTTTTTCTGACATGAGATTCAGTTGGGAAATTCAAAAGCGTGATGCATTGTTGAAGTGGAATTTGTTCTGTGTATGAAGTGAGAAGATTTTGTTTTCAAATGTAAAATAAATGATCCTCTTGGGAATCTCACATATCGAAAAACATTATTGCAGTGAGTTAACTAAACCACCTCAGAGACTCTAAAATAATGTAAAAATTGTAAATTAACCTACAAAGTTTGTATTTGACGCTTTGGGTAAATCATAATGTTTATATTTAAATAGAATTAATCTTTATTTTAGAGTAGCTGATAAAATGGCAAATACTGATTTAAAGCATCTTCTTCTCAAATGGAAATAGGGGCTACCAATGTTAATTTCATGTCTCTGTCCCCCTGTAAGCTTTCCTCCACAGGGCAGTAATCTTCCATGAAAAGTAAAAGTAGATGCCTAACGAGAATTTTTTCAGCATTACTGAGGAAATTGCTATAAATACCTTACCATAGTCAGGATGGGAAAAGAGAGCCCTGCTGCAGGGCACATGGAGCATGCTATTTGCATTTTCTGTAAGTGTTGTCCTTGGAGGGTAAAAGCTGGGTGAAATAGGTGAAAATTAACCTGCATTTGATCAAAAATAATGATGTAATACTGTTTTCATATCGTGCGTGCTGCAGATTAAAACTGATTTAATTATGCAGTAGAGTAAAACTAATTACCAGTACAGCAAACTTAATATAGGTGGTAATACGACAATACTCAGAATACTAACAAAGGGAAGCTATAAATGTTCTTAATGTTTTTACAGACCAAACCAAGCAAGGTATGGCTATTTAAATGCAAAGTTGTTTTCCCAGATGAGAAAAGAACAATCCAGAAATACAAATGAAAAAAATTATACTGTACACTTTCTGACCTCTGAGCTTTTTTTGGCTTGAGAAATACAATATATGTACATAAGATGCTGCCATTTCAACCCTGGGGAGCCATGCTAAGTAATCAGATGCCACAGCAACGAACACAGCAATCTGTAAAACAGCTTTCATCATGATGTAAATAACTTCTTTGGTTCAAAAAATATTTTAGGAGAAGAATAAAGTATAAAATTCATCTCTCTCTTTATAAGCATGTAGAGTTGATCTGCAGTTTATGTTAAATAGCATCTTTGATTTTTCTATATAATAACTCGTTTGTTGCAATCCCATTTTGCTGTGACTTTTTGACAGTGCTCGCCATTTATATTCTTCTTTGGAGCTTCTTTGAACTTGGTCATGTTTTTTCACATGTTAAAAAAACCCAACAAAGTGAAAGTTCTTTTCCTTTTGGTTTACTTTAGACAAACAACTTGAATTTCTAACCGTCATTATTTATCCTTATGTATATTTATGATGCATTTGTGTTATGTGCCTGTGTGCATATTTGTGTTATAGCAGTGATAGCTTTTGGAGTAAGCAAAGTCCAAGAAATGTATTTTGTGTTTATTCTGCAATGGTATTGTCCATGGTCAGATGTATCTTCTCTGTGAGTGTACTCTCTGAGTCTGATCCCAGCTTTCCTGCAAGGACTTTTTTGAGAAGAAAGAACACTTTAGCTGAAGCAGATGGAAATCACTACACAAGATACAAAGAATAATTTCGCATGTTTTGTACATCTGGAGCTTTCTGTGACTCATGTTCATGATTTTCTGCTCTTACTGTTGCAACCCTCTTACCTTTTCTGCCAGCCATAGGTGCAGATCAGTTGATGCTATTGCAGTTACACACTAACACTTAAAGGCTCTGTACAGTAGTGGTTCACAATCTGTCAGTAGAAATTTTTGGACAGGCATTTCACCTGCTTGGCCGTTAGAAATTGTTAAATCCTTTCCATTCCTTGCATTAGTTCACAGGCATTACACAACAGTCTGTGTCTAAAGCTGCTGCTGATACACTGTGAATTACTCTGAATTACTTTATACAGGACTTTTCCTTTTTATTGAAGGTTGTGCTAGGAAAGGGATCTTGCACCAAAATAACTTACAGTGATGTAACTATAAGCCACAAGAAAAGAATATTTACATATCCAAATTATGAAATCAGCTGATACTCTGTGTTAGCTTTATGAGCTTTGACTAGGGAAGAGTCCAGTAGCCATACAGTGGATGACTTCTGGCAAGTATGGCTTTACTGTTTTACTGCTTGGAATCCCATGTTTAGGAGAAGGTTGTTTTATCATGTCTTTTTAATTTATGTAAGAAAAAATAAAATTCTTGTTCTTTCTTCCTGAATTTTTAGGTCACTCTGCAGTACTGTAAATGCTTACAGCCTTGCCTGCAGTAACTGTGCAGAAAACTGCACCTATGTTCTTTTTAGTAACAAGATCACTTTTCTAATGGACCTCTTGATACACCAGTTTACGGTATGTATAATAGCTACGTTAATTTAGAAGTTGTTGTGCACTTAGCAAGCATATTGAGAGCAATTAGAATGTAAGAGCAGCAGGAAATATGTGAGAATAAAGGCTCAAAATAATAATATTTTTTGTCGTCTGTATTTGGTCTACTATTTGTCTACTATTATTCTATGAAAAGAGATATAATTGTTATTAATACTAAATTCTGCAAGAGTGCAGGTACTGGAACCCCAGCGACTGGACAGCATTCTGTCTTAAACATTTTCTGAGGTTTTCTTCCTTAATCCACTTCCTGCACTTAAAATATTGCTATAATATTACGAGTTGTTCACATTCATTTGATTCCTGCCTGTGTCAGTATTGGGAATACAAGTCAGGTCAATCTGTTGCTGTCATTTGATTTGCTGAAGTGCTTAAATAGCAGGACTCTCTAACTGTGAAAGTTTTAATTTTCCAATGTTTCATTTAATTCAAAATGCCATTAAATATTTTATTTGCAAACTCATTTTTAATTCATAGTGACCTGCTCATCATAAGATATTTAGTCTTGGTTTTCTACTTATAAATTGTGTGTATGTATTTTCATGAGCCAAGCAGTTTGTTAATTGAAAAGTTATGTACATACTTTAAATAATTTAACCGACGCTGTTAGAATCAACAAGCCACAGGACTGGTGACGAACACTTTACAGAGATAGTCCGAAGGTCCTAGACACAAAGAAAAGCCAAATGCAACCTGTGCATTCTCCTCTAAGTAGCTGCCAGCTCATTGTTCTTCACCAAATCTTTCCAAGAGGATTCCAGGTATTAGATTTCCAATGCACTTAGTGAAAGGTGCACGTATTGTGCTGGGCCAGTCACAACACTGCTGGCTCTCAGCAAGCAAGCCAGAGCAGAGGCTCTGTGGGTAATTACACAAGAGATGAAATCCTTCAGCACTTTACAAGTGGTAAGATTCATTCTGATGCCAAACACCTTCCCTTTTCTCAGTGTAGCACTGTGCAAATGACCTGTGCTGTTCCTGCAGAAATACAGAGGGTGTTTCTTAGGAAATGTTGGCCACCAAGAGATCTGAGATACTACTCAGGAAAATTTACTGCACTTAGTGCTGTCTTCAGTCTGTTGCCAAATACTACCCTTGAATGCAGCAAAACTGTAATTAAAGCTTAATGTTTCCCGTGATCCACAGTGGACTTTTCTTTCCTATGCATAAAGTCTCTTATGTTCTCTTCAGGCAAAATTGGCCCTTAAAGTAGGATATCTTCATAGTTCCATGAAGTACATATTTAAGTACCAAAAAAAAAAAAAATATGAATACAGTACTGCTTTTCTAACGCTCATTTTTCTCTCTTGAAAATAAAATAAATCAGTTTGATTTTTTTTTTTTTTTAATGAAAAAGAAATGGACAAATGGTGAGCATTTTTAAAAATTGGACCAAGCTCTGAAAACCAAAATAGTAAAAACCACCCCTGCAAGGACTTTAACGCCTCCAGTATTCCTGGTTTGGTGAGCTGTGTGATGCTGCCTTTGCCTGTGTTGTGTGGGTTTCCACTTACTCTTGGAAAACAAAGCCTGAGTATGACCAAGAGCAATAAGTGAGAACATCTATTGGGAGGGTCTTAACAAATAGTTAAACAAGAGTGCCAGTAGTAGCTGAATCCAGAAGCAAAACAAATCCAGAAACAGAAAGAATCCAGTTTTGAGGAACTTCTAAATACATTCTTGAACATGGCCAGTATGAACCTCATTGCTAATAAGTTCAATGCAATTTTAGTTTTGTTTTTGCACATCAATTCAATGCAAAGTCAGCTTTACTTTTGCTAAAACTCACAGCTATGTGTTTTAAAGAGTACAATTTAAAACAATCATTTTGCATTGGTGACAAAATGCTCATTTTTCATTACATGGGTGTAACCTTTTTTTTGTCAAAATATTATTTGAGTTACTAAAAAAAAATTACTTTTTCTGCAATGAAAGCTTGGGTACCAGTGGGAGGTGGTAGAACAGCAAAAGGACTGTAGTATTTTTAATTTAATTATTTTTTGTGACAGCCAGCCTGCCCAAGTTATTACAAGTGACCTGTTTTAGACCTTCATTTATCTCATCCCTAAACAGATTGGTAGGAAACCTTCTGCAAACTTGACTTACCATTTTACCTTTCTGAGCCTGCTTAGCTCAGGTAATACCTAAGTTGGTGTCTGTTGAGGTCAGCAATGCTGTGTTTCCTGATTTCAGTGGTTAATGGATCAAACCTTCCCACCTACATTGATGGTGATTTTGTGATCAAGTTGTAGCTTCAGTTTTTCTATAGCCCGCAATGCTAGTCTGTTCACTGTTTGTGGCTACTTTTTTTAATCTTCTATGCTTCAGCAAGTAAGGCAGCTTCATGTTTGTTTGCATTGCTTTGAAAAGCACAGACACTTCTTGGTTTTCCTTTTTAATAATGTTTTTTCTAAAGACCAAAAGCAGCTATTTTGTTTATTTGCTTCAGGAGGAAGCCAGTGTGTTAATCCTGTAGTAAATCTTCAAAATAGTTCTGGGTGTCACAGGTTAAGTTGAAAATTTGCTGTTATTATTCAAAACCATCCTGCCTCATGCCAGCTTTAAGATTAAAATGCTGGCTGGAGCAAAGTATTATGGGGTTTGAAGTTCAGATTGCAACATGAGAGGCTTCCTGTTTGGTTGCTGCTTTTGGGTTCCAGCTGTTTGGGTGTTGGCTTTTTTCCACAGAGATGGTGGTGAGACAGGTAGGAGTTAAGTAGCTCTCTGTTTTCTTTTTTATGCTGGGTTTTCCCCTACATTTCGTTGCACTTTTTCTGCAAATAGACTAAGGTAAGGTAATTGTGCATTGCATTGTTAGCTAAGGTAATTGTGCATTATGTTATTTTTATATTAAACTCTTTTTATCTCAACTCTTTACATCATTCCAAAGGGTTTTTTTTGTATGTTACTTTCCCTCATTTCTGTGTTGGAGGGAAACAGACAGGTTAACACACTACAGTGCGTGAACCTTTTACACCGGGGTAGGAGAAATAATTTAGAAAGTGGAAACTTCCTCTGCACCCTCTTGAGCTCATAAACTCCCTGGGTCATTTCCATTTCTTTAGTCACTAGTTACTGCATAGAAAGTCACACATCCTGGATACTATTTTTAAGATACGCCATTTCCAGAGCGTTTTTGAGCCAAGTCCAATGACTTATGTATGCACATGCAAAAAGCACAAAATCACCACTGTTAATGGGAGAATAATGCAACATAAGTGTCAAAATGAGCAGCATTTGGGTGCTTCAGAATGTTTGAAAACTTTCCATTTAGATTTAGGAGCTCTGTATTTGAAATCCTGCGAAAGATTATTCTTCTTACAAGACAAAAATATAATTGAGTTTTCAGTAACAGATCTCTGTATTGTATTAATTGGAAACTGGGGCTTGTGTTTCATTCAGTTGTGGAGGGAAAAACAATGCTCTGATACGTGGAGGTACCTTTGGTGACTTGAGTCAGAACGGAATAACATTTTCAGCTATATTAAATGTGTGCCTAAGTGCTTTACTGGATTGGGGCCATATTGTTCAGCATCTTTCAAGATTAAGTCCTGGATGGTGGGCAGAGCTGAAGAGCTTATGGCAGCTCTGCGTGAGCAAGGGAATCCCAACACCTAGGGGATGTTAAGGAACTTCTCTGCTGAGTGCCTTAATAGTAGTATGGAAACTGTACCAGAGCTGAGCATTTGCTCATCAGTGATCTGATTAAAGAACATATTTAAAGAAAGTAGGAGTCTTGATTAGGCCCAGCATAGGCAGTCATCTTCAGTGCCAAAGGAGCGCTGAAACGTTGGCTGTTTCAAATAATTGAACGATAGTTATATTTTTCCTGGTTTCCCTTTGTGATTTAAAAACGTTTTACACCAATTGCTTGACAAGACAGTTTAAGTGTGTAATTGCACCTGCACATTTGTGTCAGTCAAACTGTTAAGCCTATTAACTCTCAGAAATATGTGTGTGGGATGTTTTAAGATTTACTCATACAAAACCCATGTAACAAAGTCAGTTTCTGTGAATATCATTAACTCCTTGGTGTAATCAACAGAAAGAATCCAGAGCTTGAGAGCTTTCATAATTATGCTATTAAATCTTGAGATTTCTTACCCCCTTGCTTGATGTAATAATCAACAAGCAGAGTAATACATCACTTCTGCAAGCACCCCAATTAATTTCCAACATAAATCTCCACGCATTTTCACACCATCCCATTAATTAGTTCTTCAGTAAAAAAAGCTCATCTTTTGTCACTTAGATTGGTTTGTATAAATGGAAAATGTTGAAGGTAGGAATTAAATTCAAATTTTACCATTTTCTATAAAACATTATTTCCTTTTGTCTACACAGTATGAAAATCACATTTGTCTCACTTAATAGATGCACACACTTCCCCCCAAAATCAAATGCAAAAATCAGCTCTGCAATAAAAGACTGTATTAAAAATGCCAGATCTATTTATTTTACAGATTGGAAGAATGCTTTCTGTTAAAGCATGAACTCGTGTAGCTAAGGGCTATATACTTAGAAAAATGAAGTTACATAGATGTTCAACTAGAAGACAAAAATAGACATTATCTGTTTATAGTATTGTTCATTACAGCAAATGGAATGCTCTGGTGCAAAATACTGTTAAATCTTCTAAGAAATAAGTATGTGTGTTTATCTTAGTTGAAAAAGCAGTGGGTAGCATTTGTTAGCAATTTTTAGAACTTGGTGTGCCTAGTACAAAGTCACCACATTTAAACTGATTTATACATGGCAAAGCTTAATCCATCTGTTTCAGCGGGTAATTAGAATCATTAAGCATGAATTATTTTAGTCAACAGAAGTTACTGGAGCAACATAATATTATTTTTCCTATTGAACTTGAATAAGCAGCTAAAGACTTCTCACTTGCTCACTTGGCTCATCACCAGCAGCAGACTATTACAATAAGTTTAAGTACCAAGGCAAGGCTCAGAGCTAATGAATAATAAAGAAATGTGCATGTTGTTCTTTGTCACCAAGTGTTACCAAATCCCTCATGATACCTATACAGGGAGGAACGAGTTTCTGTGACCACACTTGAGTATACTGAGTGTAAATTATTTTAACCTGGAATGAAAATAAAATTTCAGCCAATATTGATCAGTAATTAGGGTGTTGAAAACCTCAGGCTGTCTCATAAAAGTGCCTCCACAGATGTCTGTTGCTATGTAGAGTACAGCAGCATTAAGCAGAGCCCATCTGCATAGGAGCCCCAGGTCTTGGTTGATGCCTCTGTCCTGTATTCTACCTGCAAAACTTCAGGACTTCCACACACACTTGACTTACCGATTGATTGTAATAGGGCAGAATTTCAATTGGTTTAAGTTATTTTGGACTGCAGAAACGAGTAAATGAGTAAAAACCCCAGATCTCTGGAGTGTAAGGAGATTTCCTTCCAGATCTATATCCTGCATATAGATTTATCTTCAGTTACATGTTGTACATCTCAAATTCATTGACTTTATTTAGGAGGGAACTCTGGTTTAATAATTTAGAAAAATCAGATTCTGTTCCTCTGAGGTGTGCTCAGCAAGAGCTCCCTGCTCTGCATCAGCTCTCACATGCTAAATGCTATTTTGTCTTGTTTTGTTCTGTATCAGCTTGTTTTTCCTTCATAAGAGGTACAGACCTTTTGTGGTACCTGAAATGCTTTAGTGTCCATCAGCACTTACAGCGTATATTATTTTATTACTATATTTCATGTACTCATACACAACTTTCTATCTGTTTCTCTACAAACTTGGATTATTTTTACTGAATTCTGGTTGTTCTAACTTTGTTTTATTCCTTTCCTTAGGTTAGTGTTCCGGATGACCATAATGCTACTTCAGGCAGAAGTGCAAATAAGCAGGTATTTGAAGGTTTAACAGCAGAACTTCTGGGGATAACAGCTGTGATTTTCAGATGTCTAATCTCCAGCTTCCCAGATGGAAACAACCGCTCTACTGCACTGAATATATTACAGGAAGTGAAAAGTAAATCCTTGCAAGTAGAAGCCTTCAACAGCAGAGTCCAAGACCTAATCAGGTTAAAAAAAACAAATTACGTTTCTCTAAACTTTCTTTGCTACAGAGAAAGAAAATTACAATGATTTAGGAGAGGAAAAACGCATTTGAATTAGTAAGAGTGGTTTCTGTAGTCGAGAAGACAATGCAATGCTATATTCTCAAACAAAAATGTCCTTCTAAAACTACAGACACACAATTACAGAAGACCAAGAGTCCTTTAACTTTGGACTTGGCTTTTTTGTGTCCTTTTTTATTTCCTAGCTAGGACTCAGCTTCTGGATTCTCATTATTTTCTCTCAATTCTGTCAGCTAGGTATATACCCATTGCCCTTGTGCTCCTGCATATCAAACATAGTGTCATGTAAGCTTGCTGTAAAATAGATACTTCCTATTACAAAGATTACCCTATAATTCCTGCAATCTGTTTTTAACCTTTATAATGTAGCCGTATTTTAATAGCAATTTTCTCAGCATATTTCTTGAGCAAAATTCCATTCAATATTACTTGGTGACTTGTAATAGTTGAGGAAAAGAGAATACATTGTTTTGCACGTTTTTACTTGAAGCATTCTAATTCTTTGTTTAAAACCACTTGAACCCAAATATATATATAATTAACATAGAGTTAATAAATTACAGATAGATAGATAGATAGATATGATACTAGTATCTATCCAATAATGTATTTGGCTTGCCAAAAGTGTGTGTTTTCACTAGTAAATTATATAAATGATCATCAGTACATCTTCAGCCTTCCAAAGAAATGAAATTTCGGCTATATACTACTGCAAATGTGTCACAGTGAGCATCTTCAGATTTCTTGAAGTCTGGTGCGATGCTGGTGGATTCAAAAAGGACAGCTGGAGGAGGAAAGCAAAACAAATAGTTGTCATAGATACCAATGACCTGTAAAACTTCATTGTTCTCATGTAACCCGCCTTCTCCCCAAACAGGTTTTGAAAGAGTGTGAAATTTCAGGATGCTGTGTTCTTCCCATTTATGAATGGGAGGGTGGGAGGTCTGATTATTGATATTTGTGCTGAGCAGACATCTGACACTGACTGGGCCAAGCACAGACATACCTTTAAGATAAGAAGATACATGAGAATCCAGCTAGGTCCTTCACCTGAGGCACTTTAGGGGATCTGGTTATAAATGGAGAATGAAAGGCATGATGACAAGGTAATAGTGCAATTAGGAAAAAAAAAAGAGAGAGGGCGTTTTAAACTAGTCAAAACCAGGCAAATTCTGTTATTAATGAGAATTTTCACCTCCAGGTCATTGTATCATGTGTCCTTAGGAGTTGATTAAATGAGAATTTTAGGAGGATGGAGGAAGAAAGAAGAAAGTTGAAATTTTTTTTTTTTTTTCCTCTGATTTGAAGCTACTAGACCTGATGCCTGTCAACAATTATCTGCACACTCTCGGAGTATCAGAAGGGTAGCCAAATATTTGAACTGTGCTACCGTGGACAAAAAGACTGGGAGGTGGAGGCAGTAGATTAGAAAGCTTTGATATCCCACTTGTCTGTATGCTCAGTTCTTCAAGGAAGGGAGCGCATCATGCATCTTCTCATTGTATCTAGATGCCATTAAAGAAGAGTCTCACTAGATTGGAAACTCATCCATTTTTTTGTCTGCAAAAAGAAAAGCTGCTTCTTCGGGAAGGGGGACAAGGAACATACTTTGCAAGTGTCAGTCAGACTGTAGTGATGTTCCTAGGGAGGAAAGAGAATATCACTGAGACTCGTTGTGCCTTTTGTGAGCAGTCATCTATCGGGAGTAGCTGTATTTTATTCAGTTTGTTCTCTCCCTTCCCGCTTTACAGATTTCTAATTTCTAGCACTCAGTATTTCCCTGTGACTGTGATGTATCTGACACCCTGCTCTGTTTCTGGAATTATTCTGCTCATACAGGAGAACTTGCTGTGTGATCAGGTGGATTGCACAGATCAAAATCTGCAAGGAACCTAATGCTGGCAACTTTTCATGTTGCTAAACAGGACAAACTTAGCTGAGCAACAAGTATAGAATTAATAACTTCTGTGGATATTTAATTTTTTTTAGCAGATTAAAAGACTCTTTTATACTGCAGTGAGACTTCTTGCTTTATGTCCAGTGTACTTCTAATTACTTTCATTGCTTCTAAAAGCATTGTGTCAGCACGGCAAACTGTGTCAGAAATTCTAGTTTCTAGCCCTGAAGTCTCTCTGAGAAGTGGAGAGGGTTTTTTTCCCTGATCTTAAAAATCCCTAGTTTTTTAAAATCAAACTGTAAGACATGTGAGGGAATAGTTACTTCTAAGAAATAATTGTAGAGCTCTGTGACAAGCACTATCTAATCAGCATTACTTGTTTATTAGCATCAATATTATTTAGTAACATTCCATACTTAGGTCAGGATGATCTTGACATTGTGGAAACTTGCAGTTGGTGAGGTTCCCATCGTGAGGAGCCTATGCAGTAGAAGACAGTCTCTAACAAGTGGACTTGACAAGCAAGTAGACAGGACAGCTGGTAGGATCTAGTAATATTAATGACAGGATGGTTTAGTGTGGATTATTACTGTTCAAACGGTGGATCAGTTGATGGTGTCTGAAAGCAGTTAGCTCACATGTCTGTTAAGTCAGGTGGAGGCACAGGGCTCTTTGGATTTTGACAAGAAATTTCTCCCACTTGATAAGAGTGGAGGAAAATTAGGGGATAGAGAAGGAGGAGAGGATTATAGTGGGATATTTGTCTCTACAAGGGAAGTTGGTGTCCTGTAAGTCAGCAGAATAAACAGTTGAGATGGAGTGAAGTCTGAGAAGCTGAATGTGGTGGGAAAAGGAGGCTTTCTGATCTTGGTCCTTCTGTATTGATGGTAGAAGGTTGTTACCTGCACGTTCTATTAGTCTCTTAGCTGATGCCTGTATTTTTTTTAAAAGGAAAAACCCAACAACTGTGCAGTAGCTGTTGTTATACATGTATTGCAATAAAACTTTATCTGGGTAACATCATTCTCTTTTTGAATTAGCGTGTTCTACAAAGTTTATCTCTTCATGTTGTGCTGTTGTAAAACTATCAAGATTATTATAAATCATTTAACTATGGCAAAATTCCATTGTCATCCCAGGAGTATGGTAAAATAAACATTTACACTTATCCTTCTTGTACAGTATAATACAAATTGTCCTACAACAGGCAGATCTCTCAGCGAAAAATACTGAATAGCTACAGAGAGCCAGATCTGAAGTTACTCTAATTTGAGTTATTTTATTGAACCCTTTCAGAAAGAGCATTGAGGTAATCACCTGCAAAGAAGCAGAAATTGATTATTTGCTAAGTTACCGAAATTGGCATGGGACTTCTTTTTTAATACATTTTTTTTTTTCCTCTGTTTCTAGTTACGTGGTGAACTTAGGACTGATAGACAAACTGTGTTGCTGTTTCCTCTCCGTTCAAGGCCCCGTTGATGAGAACCCCAAAATAGCAACTTTTCTGGAAAATGCCACTGCAGTGCTGCATGGAATATGTCAGCTGTGTTTTGCTGTCAATGGAAGGTAGGTCTGTCGTCTCTTGTATGCACATCAGCAGCAGCCCTTGTAACAGTGCCAGCCCTGCCTTCATGGGAGCCAGCATTCTGATGAGGCTGGTCAGCAGAACTGCTCTTAGTCACACAGGAATAACCAGTAAAGAAACAGTGCAGGGAATTCATTCTGCTCACCCTTTCACCACTGAACCATAATTAGTTATCTGCACTGAGTTTTGATTCTTGCAATCATTTATCAGAATTGCAAACTTTATCTCCTTTACTCAGCATTTTACCACTGCTGTTTTTAAGTCCTAAGGACTTCAAGAGGTATTTTGTTATCAAATAAAATCAACTCTTGGTTGATTTGTCTCTACAACAGCTTAATTCAGCTCCTGATCTTTAATGTACCACTGTGAGTAAAGGAATTGTATTTTCTATAAAGAAAAATATTACTAGATTCGTCAGGGAATTTTCTAATGTATGAGGTTATCATAACCTCACCAGGGTTGTGGAGAACAAGCATGAGGTACATGTCAGCCAGTAAACCTGGACTTCTGTGATCTACATCAGAGGACAGCCAGAATTACAGAACTTTGGATTGCACATATGAGAACCTACCACTGTTAAACTGTTACACATTTCAGGAAAAGACCAGACTGACAGAACTTAACAGTGAAATCCTGGAGAGTAAAATGATTAGAGGGCTGAAAAACTAGTTATTAAAACATAAAATAAGAAACAAAACTGTAGGTAAGAGTTCTTGCTGGTAACCTGGGGACACAGGCACATGGAAAAAGAACTGCAAGAAATATGAGCCAAAAGAGACTATCCCAACTTACTGAAATTTCCCTTTCTGAAAGCTGCCAACTTGGCATTTTACATTCCAGGACAGCACTGCCAAAAGTCAAATGCAGACTTAAATAAAAATAAAAAATCAGCCTTCTCTTAGTGGAATAATAGCTCTAGCTCTAACAGTGAGGAAGGCAAGATTTGCAATTTCTGAGGCAGGCACATGCTTCACCCAAAGTGCACTCCAATATAGCACTGTGCAAGAACTTCCTTCAAGAATGTCTGTTCTTTGTTGCAAAAGAACAATTTTGGAGAGTTCAGTGTTTTTACAGTTACACCAAGAAGTGTCTGATCTCACCTGCAGATAACCAGCAATGCTTTGGATTTTATCCAGAGGCACTGGTTGTTCTTGATTTCCAGGTTGGATTGTTCGTTTAAGCATGAAAAGAAATCAGAGTAGTGAACTTCAGAAATTTCAAAACTGTTGTCTTTCACTTTAAGATCAAAAGCTTTGGTGTAACTGATTAGAAGGACACTTTAAATTCAATGTCTTTCATCACTGGAGCCCACTCTCATTTGAGAAGTGAATGCAGAGTGTTATTCTGTCATGTAACAGCAGTCATTAGTATTCAAGGTGGTTTTAATGGAAAAAGGCGGCAGAAGCAGCTCAGATTTACTGAATTCTTTAATACGTCACAATGCGGTAATAGGTGGTGTGTGGTACATGATCTGCTGCCACTTTCTCTGAGAAGTACAGATGCTTCTTTCATTTGTGGTAAGTAGTAGAAGGTGGCAGTGCAGCCTGGTCAGTCAGAATTCAGAGTTTCTCATTCTCAGCTCAGCTGATAGATACTTCAGCACCAAACAGGTATCATATTGCCTTCCTCTGTGCATCAAAGTAGCTGACCACTAGGATCATAAAACTTTAGAGGTTGTTCCTGAGAGGAAGGAAAGTCTAGTTGGTACCACCAGTGCTCTGGCACTATAGCATGAAAATAAGTTTTGCTAAGTTGTTATCAGGCTTTCACGATTGTTGAAAGAGCAATTTTGAATTGTTCTTTTGATATATCCTCCCATATGGAATGTTTCCAAGTTGGGAACTTGTTTTTGTTCCTCAGTGGTCATTGTAGGAGACACAACTTTGTTCTTTTGGTTTGACTTTTTTTCTGATAGAACTATTTCAGGCCGTTACTTGTCATATACAGATTTGCCATTCCATATTCAGTGCCTTAGAGTATTTTTGTATAGTGCTCTTTACACTGTGTGCAGACCTTAGCACCCTGCACCACTGCCTTAGCTTAGTGGGAAGCTGATATGTCAGTAGAGGCTGTGTGGCCAGCACGTCAGGACCACCTCAAGCCTCTCCAACCATCCACAGTGCCTACCTTCATAAGCCTTCATGAGCTAGGAATGGCCAGGTGCTGTGGGATCCTCCTGCTAGGCTTTCAGAACCTATCAGGCTGTTAGGAGCTTTACTACAACTGGAATGTGCTGTATCCCCAGAGGAAAAGAAGTTAAATGCTCTGACTCAAGATTTTAACAATTGAGAGATCCTGTCCTGTGAGTACAAAGCATGTTAGGCTATTTCTGGAGCTCTGATGTAGGAAGAGCTGTCAATCTAGACCCCTCTGTCTTCCTTACAGGAACATTTCCTAGTTTAGCAGAATTTAGCATTTCCCCAATTTAGCAGAATATTTCTAACCCAAGCTCTGAAATGACCACCAGTGTTTATTTGGACAGTTACTTTGCAGAAAACACTTCTACAGGCAAGAAAGGGAGCTCAGTCAAGTACAGCCTGCATAGGCCTCTACACCAGGCAAGACTTCAGAACAATAATGGTTATTGGAGAATAGCCTTGAATTGTCATACATATTTCTCAGCATTAAGTATTAAATGAGGTCTCTGGTTGATGTAATGTAGATTATAAAATTTTAAGACATAAACCAAGATATTTTTCTTACTCACATGGAGAGCTTGAAAAAAGACATCCAAAATCATGGAATTAGATACAATAAAGGAAAGTCTTGCTAATGTAGAAACATAAATTGAAAGATTCTCAATTTTAACATCATAAAAAGTTATTGAAATGAGAGAATCCATTCTGAACATACGTCATAAACATAGCTTATTATAAGAGAGGGATTTTCTTTTCATTAATGGTCAAGATCTTTAAAGAGATTTAACTTTGATATTGATCTGTCATTTCTGGTACTTGATAATAAATGCTAGATTGATTCTTTTAATTGAAATTTAGCAGTGGATGTAACAGCACATTTTCCAAACACTCTAATATGTATGAAAGACCATTTCTTGAAAACATTAATAACTTGTGACCCCATGTGAACCTTGTTTTGATAGTTTTTATACCCTCATCTGTTATACAAAGTCAGTGAAGTTTGCTTGAAACCTCCAGCTCTAAGTCCCGTTTTTCTTATGTTATGTTGCATCCATTGCTAGCAATGGAGATGAGAAAGACTTTCTCTCTGATGAGTTAAATGTTTCTGAGAGCTGCACATGGGATACTGTCCCTTTGTTCATCCAGTGAGAAATCATAAAATGCACATGTCTCAATATTGAACTATCTCTGCTTGCTGAGCAAAAAATGAACCTGACCTTTGATGCTTAGATACTTAACTGGACTTTGCTCACCATTAAGAGTAATAGTAGTTAGAATTGAAATCAGAGACATTTTTGTTAACCTGAAAGAAAGCAAAGTATCAAATAGACTTTATACAGCATAGCAGTGGTTGGCATAGCCATACAAATCTGCGTTGCAATGTGCATCCAGTTCCAGATGTCCAGTAGCAGCACTCAGGATGATGGCCTTGTTTTCCACAGTTTATTTTTGTAACTGTGAGAGGTATAAGGCCTGTATTGGACCCTTGAGTTCTGAATACATATGGGCACGTTTGGCTTGTAACCACAAACAGAAAACAATACACAGGTATGGAATGAAAGGAGCATTAATAAAAATATCCCCATGCTGCCTGAACTTACCCTCCTTAAAACCAGGAGTGAAAACTCAGCGAGAAAATACATGACAAGGCCTTCATCAGCATTCAAGGATTTCCTTATGTTCCTGTCTTTTCCTGTACTGATAGTTCATCAAATCTATATGCCTATATATATATGGAACTGAGATACCTGCCCAAGAAGTTGTTGCTCTACAGAGCACTCTTCTTACTGCCTTATTTCAGTTTTGCCCATTATAATGAATGAAGAAATTGGTGCTGACCACAGAGTTAATGCACAAAGCAGGAGGAAACTCTCAGCAATGGTGCAGCATAAGGGTTAATCACTAAGGAAGAATGTTCTTCAGAGCAGCACGGTGCAGTAGCAATAACAGTGACACAAGGAGGACTGAGTTGTGCACATGAACGTTGCAAGTAGTATTCTCAAATTATGTAGCTTCTTGGGACTTCAGCTTTTTCCAAATTTTGCTTTTGGCTTGATTCAAGAAATATCTGCAGACTCCCTCATTAATCTAAGAAAACAGAATGTCATAGCAGTATAGTAGCTAAATTGTTGCTGTTATGTTATCTCAGAGCGCTAGTGGAACGCATATAAATCTGTGTCAACAGCTAATGAAGTTGTGGATTAGCAGCTGCAGTGGCCAAAAGCTGCAGATATACAGGATTTGATCCCGGAAAAGAGTGACTGTCATGTCACAGATAGGCAAGGAAGTAGGCTGGCCTGTTCCCTTTTTATTACAGTAATTAAGATAATGTCTGTTTTGGCTGCTGGATGAAGAGTCAGACGCAAGTCTGCCTGGGCGCTGGTTGTGCTTCCCACTGCTTGCAGGGACAGCAGATCCAGCACATACTGTAAACTACCTGAAACTTGTTCCTCAAACCACTCAAAGGTTTCAAATAATCACTTTCACACAGTACTGTGATTCCTAACTTGACAGCGTGAACTATAACAGGGTCTGACAGGTGCTAAATATTTCTTTATACTTCTTTTGTTATTATTTTGCCTCTTTGTTTTGACATCTCTTTCAAAATAAAGTACTTTAGAAGTACAATGATCACTTTTAAATCTTAATAATCAAAAAAAGAAAGGAACACCTCCAATTATATTCTAAGCCTTTTGAAAATTCATGTTTCCATTTGGCTCTGTGTTTTTGATCAGGAGTATATATTTCAAATATACAAACATTATACTGTATACTCTTAGAGAGCCTTGTCTGCTTGTTAGCTCAGTCAGTTGTTAAAACAATATATTTTCAGATGTAAACAGTTTGCTCATATTGAAGCTTGGAGAAATAGTAGTTTTCTACTTGCTCAGCAGAGTATGCTGTTTCTCATCAAGCTGTATTGAATTCCTGTTTTTAATAAATAGTGGTATATTTTAAGCGATGAAGCACCACTGTTTAGTATCTTTCTTTCCTGTGATGGATATATCCACATTTTTTAATTCATAAACCCTTTTTGTAAGTCATAAACCCTGTACCAATCCCTGAGGCTCCTTGATGACACAAACTGAAAATGGTAATGGCAACCCATAATGAAAATTCCCTACATGTCATTAAACTTTTTCTTTTTGAGGTCCTGCAGGTTGTTTGACCATAATATAAATATTTTCTTGGTTTTCTGTATTAAATATAGAGACTTGGTAAAGTTTGAAAGCCTCTCAGTTTTCCCAGCTATATAAGCCAATGGGAGAAATCTGCTGAGTCTTGCTTCCCTTCAGTGATTAACTGAAGGGGTTTTGTCCATACTGATTATTTCACAGCTGTTACAGGAACAGAGTGTAAATTTCTCTAAATATGAGAATTAAAAGGAGGTATGTCTTCAGGAATCTTCTCTCTTAACTTTAGTTATGTAAGCCCTAGTTTTCTTGTATGAAATTGCCATTATAGTTGGGCTTGTGTGGGGTTTTGCTTCAGAATGCACCCCGACAGCTTTGAATTTTCACTGGGCTTGCCTTTGAGATAGACTACAAATCTGCTAAATGTATGAAATTCACTTCTGTACAAACACAACCAAAATCACCCAAAGGAGCATCTGCAGAAGTCTGTACTTTGGTTTCCAATATCTCCAATACTTCTCTCTACTTCAGAGCCCAGAACGAGTATGCATAATGTCTTCTACCTTTTTGTTGTAAACATTTAGGCTTAAAGTGATTATAACTGACAGTTAAACCCAACAGGAGCCAGTGGCCTGTTCATGTACACATTAACTGTAATACAGGCAGCATCAAAACTAAATGTTTCTAACAGTTCCCTCAACCCACCAAACCCGGAGATTTTCCTGGAGGTTTTTCCCAGCTTTTTCCTGTGATATAACTTTAAAACTCTTGGTCTTCTCTGTGAAAAAAAGTAATGCCCACATTTTGAGTTATTTTGTAGTTGACTTTTTAATGTATGTTTTGATTCATTCACTGCTCCAGAGAAGCACAAAATGGTAGAAGGATTTCATCCAGCAGTGTAAGCTTTTTCATATGGAACTGTTTAAAAGTAATGCTGAAGTGAGAGTTGAGAGCAAGCAAACACTAACCTTGGTAAAATAGGTCAATCTTGTCATTGCATATAGTCACAAAAAATTCTGTGAGATATCATATGCAGTAATTAATTTGGAGTTATCATTTGACCATGATGGGTTTTTTTCTCTTTTGTACTGTTGAAAAAGCTGAGACTGAAATCAAGAAGTACTCGCTGCAAAGGGAGCTGTGCTCTTATGATACTGTGGAATAAAAATTTCTTGTTACTTGAGTGTAGTTAAGTGACAGCACGTTTTGGCTACTGCATACTGCAAAATAAATAACTGGACATCAGGAGGTATTTTAAAGTGAAGAATACCAAGGAGTCCACAGACACACAAAGCAGAATTGTAGCAGTAGTGGTTTCAGAGCTCAGCCTCCTTTTGCAGCCATCCAGGTTTGTTCCTCATCTGCAGCCAGCTTTACATGCTAGCACAACTTGAAACTATGCAGCAGGAATCTGCGTAAAGGCACAGCTGGCACGACCAGGTGATGGTTCAGGAAGTGTCTCTCCTAACTCCATTCAGACACACTCACTTAAAGACCACAGAGCTTCAAAACAAACATTTTAGGCACGGATTTCAGGTGTAGGAAAAGGAAGATAATGCCATAAATTGTGCAGCATAGCTCTGAGCAAAACACACTTAGAGCTCTACTGTTCCTTCCACTTTTTTCTATTCTTCACAAAGCAAATACTAGGGTTATTATGAATGTTGCAAGCAACTAAATGAATGGTTGTGGGTGTTCTTTTGCAGCAGGTAAGTGGCATCAAATCAGAATTTTAATTATCTTTTAAATTTACTTCAGCTCGTCTTTCACATGCTATTCTGTGTATTTTGCGAGAATCCTACTCCAGTGGCCTTTAGGGGCACTATCACAGCTGTTCTGTGGCAGTTTCTTTAAGGAGTGCTAGGAATTCAGTTGGCTACCCCAGTATTCCACAAACAACCCAGTTTTGGAACCTATACCATAAACTCAGACATGTTTGTCTGGAACCTATACCATAAACTCAAACGCGTTTGTTTCCAGCTGGCTCTCTGCAGGAGGCTGACCGCTAACCTGTAATGGAGGTCTGATGGTAACACTGGAATCACTTGTGTAGCAACACAGGTACTGGAAAATAGGCACAGCTACGTTGCTTTTGTTCTTACTGTCCTTACTTAGAGATCTGATTGCTTCTCTGAAAGTTTTGTGTGGCAATTTTGTAGTCTTGTCTGGTGGTTTTTTTTTTTTTGTACAGCATACATATGAAATAGGACTGAGACTGTTGGACTTAAAAGCTTTTTCAGGAGCACTGAATATTCACAGACTGTAAATAGAAACAACTAGGAAGGAAATGGTATCCATAAATGTTCATTTCGGATAAGACAATTCCTTACACATGATCTAACTGATAAAAAGCAGAAGTCATCTCAGCAACTGCTTTCTAAACATAATGAGGTGAGCAGACAGTGATGGAAGCAGATGGGTGCTAATAAAGTTGTATACAACCCAAACACTGCCCTGTTGTATTCACCTGGGCTCAGGGCTGCAAGAGGACCCCTCAAAGGCTTTCATAGCCTCAGTGCTGAAGTAAGCTTCCTAAACCTCCTAAATCCATGGCATGGCAGCCTCCGTGCAGTGGCTGTGCACCCACAGTCCCCACCCAGGTGCTAAGCAGTCCCTGTTCAGAGGCATAACAGGGGTCTGTGGTGTCAGACCTGGTTATCAGCCATGCTGTGTAAAGCAAGCAGGCATGGCTCATGTTTTTAGTGCCCGCTCATGCTGCCTTACAGAAGAGTTCTATTCATGAGAAAATGCGTAGACACTAGCTGTCAAGTTTGCTGTTGTAGCTGCAAAGATGATGTTTCATCTAACTGTGTTTCCTTCCTCTGAAATATTTAAGCTGTATTTGAAGTTAGCTCAGTACCAGGGACTCCTCTAGGATGTGGAGAATGCTGTTTTGTTATGCTGCTCTGCCTTTTTCTTTCTTTTTGGTCCAAGACAGCACTGCTGTGCTGTTACAAAGAGGAATTCTCATTCATAGACGTGAGGTTTATGTGAGGTGGTGCTTTCATATCTGCCTTTTTTGCTTCATTTTAAAAAAATGAAACCGACGGAACAATGTTCCCCACAACCGAATAGTCGCTGATTCTGTGTTTTAATTGCTCCATCCAACCCTTATCGTTCTGTGATCAAAGACAAATGTTTGCACTATAAAAAGGAGGATTAGTCAGCTTACCTGTGATCTGTGTTGGGAGCCTCACTGGAGCTCAGCAGTGTGTGTAACAGAAAGGTGCTGCCAATGCAGATTCTGAAAAGATCATTTAGAGCTATCCCAGTCAAGGAAGAGCTCCTTACTGATTCTAGTTAGCAAGGATATTCTTAGCCCTTTGAGTTTCCAGTCTTTCCTGTGCTACACTGACATCTTCAGAGTTACAGATTGATTTAGACAGTGGTGCTTGTTTCCACTGCTTTCCCATTTCCTTTGCTTTTAGTTGTTCTAAAAGGGAAAGATAACCGCCATCTGATTTGCCCTTTTATAACATTTTCTCATATCACTTGTCATATTTTCCATTAATTATAGCAAAGAATAATTCATAGACTCAATCTTTGTAGTCTCTTTTGACACTGACACTTCTGGGTGTTTATTTGGTTTTGGGTTTGTGTTTTGGTTTTGGGTTTGTGTTTTGGTTTTGGGTTTAGGGTTTTTCTTTGAGGGGGGGAGGTTTGGTGGGTTTTTTAAGATGGAAATGTAGGAGATGAGGTACAGACTAGATGATGATGTAGTGTAATTTGAGTATTACTGTTATCTCTGCCTCAATACTTCAGTATTTTCTTTGATTGCCAGTATGAGCAAGTGTATTTCCGTAGTAAAGTTTAGGTGAGCTACATGATGGGTTTGAGTTAGATTTCTGAGTATCTGCCTGCCTTCCATGCCTTGTTTAACCTCCAGAGTAGTGACAGTGTTAGTATTCCTTAGTAGTGATTGTCCTGCATCATATTCTGGATTATTAATAATGTGAAAAAACAATGAACTGTACAAATCACAGAGGAATTATGGTAAGTGCTTTTGAAAGCTTGGATGTGAGAACGGCAAGAGCATCCTGAGTTATTTGCCTGCCTGTCCTGATATCCTAGATAGCCAAAAACCTCCTTTATTTTATGTGCACAGCCAAAAGATACCAAAGAAACCCAGCTTCCATAAGCTGTGCTGGTTTGTCTCAAGCATTTTGTACTCATGCTTTGATACAGTCTCCCATAACAACATCTGACTGAAATGAGAAGTATTATGTTTTGTTAACTGCTGAACCACTTCATTCTTAAATTCCTGCAGAACTACTTGATTAAGGTCATCTGCTCCTAGTGACTTACTTTCCTAGTTAGGTAGGCAGTTTGTTTCAGTGCTTGCAGCCTGTCACTGAGGCAGTGAGAGGCTCCAAGGAGTTCTCCCACTTCTTCTGGCTGCTATTGCAAGAAAAATCGGTGCAGGCTACTGACCTGAGGCAGAGCCTGCATGGAGCCCCTAAAGTGCCCCCAGGCTTCTGACTTTAAAGCTGTTGAATTTCTGGTCTCATGCTGGTTTCATGAACCAGTTTTGGGAGCAAAGACATCAGTATGTGGAGAAAGATACTTAGAGATACTTAAAGATACAGCTGCACTGCACTTAAAGAGAGTGTGTGACAATGCCCAGGGTATTGAAAGCATTTTCTTGACATGTGAGACATCATTTTTTTTCCTTTTTAGCAGTTTATGCTTTTCTAACATTTGGCTTGTTAGAAGTACTGCATCCTGGGCAAGCATGCTCACGCTGCTTGTCTCCTCCTCAGATGGCTTAATGTTTCTTTGACAGATCTTGGAACATATTTGACAATACACGTCAGGATCCCACAGGACTAACAGCAGTTCTTCAGTCTACGGATCTGGTTGGAGTCTTGCATATGCTGTACTGTGTGCTTTTCCACGGGACAATTTCAGATCCAAACACAGCAAGTCCTAAAGACAGCTATGCAGCGAACACAATCCAGGTTGCCATTCAGAGTTTACGTTTCTTCAATAGTTTTGCTGTCCTTGATCTGCCTGCCTTTCAGGTAACAGATGTTTTCAAACTTTTGCTTAGTGTAAAAATGTTAATTGTTACACTCTGTTTTGTCTTTAAGAGCTTAGTTATTGAAGGGACTTTCACAATTAAACGTGCAGGTTTTCATCGTGCATAAAATTAAGAGCTGTTGTTATAGGCAACATCTAGCTATGGCTAGCAGATTTAACCCAGAAGTGAAAATTGGTAATACCTGACATGCTGAATCCAATCCATTGCTGCTACTACTATTCAAAGCCTATCACTTTTAGTGTAGTACTTTTTATATTTGATAAACCCCACCCAAATGTAAAACACTGTCTGAAGTATAAAATATTTTTTTTTTCTAATGTGAAAGCACTTGCTTAGAACTACAATTCACATTCATCAGTGCTTTCAGTGGCCACTTGCTTTAAGATTGTAAAGCTGACACTGAAAATCACTTGAAATCATATTTTTAATCCAAGTAAAATTTTATTGACCAAAAATTGAAAATTTAATGTTTCATAATTTGCCAAAAAAAAAAATCCAAAGGATCACATTTCAAGTCTTGAGAAGGTCTTTCAAGTCTTCCTTTGCAAACAGGTTTCTAATCTAAATGAATCATTTCACACAAAGCAAATGCAAATACTCGTATGTATCTCAGATAAATTGAGAGAGCTGTTGTGTTGTTATTAAAAATCACCTGCCAAAAAGCATTGCTTTGCAAAACATTTAGCAGCATCAGTCTTTCACAACTCATCAGAATAGGTTTCTGCTTCATTTAATATATAATCTGTATTTAAGTTGTACCACACACCATCTGAAATGCATTAAACTTGGGAAGAGCTTTGCATGAGTAAAGAATTTAGTAGAAGATAAAAGCCCTCTTCAGTTCATATTTCTTGATTTTGATTTTTAGTACATTTAGTGTCTCAAATAACAGCTGCAAGATCCAGTCCAGTCAGGATTTGTTAACAAGGCACAGAAACACTGTATTGGAGCTTCATGAGAGAGAGTTTTTAACCTAACACCATTAGCTCCCATTTCTTTCTGTAAATTATAGTATCCAAGGTCTATCAATGTAGTTCTTTTCTTCACCTTAGTCAATACCTCTTGGTTTGAGACTGGGTGTGTGCTTGTTGCTGTATATATTACAGGTATACATACTAGAGAGCAAAACTTAAACTGGGACAGTTCTGGCTTGTAGGGGAGCTGTAGTAAATCCCACTGGCTGAAGGGTTGCTCCCCAATAACTTGGGAAACACTATTAATTTTTAAAATACAAGCTTCTATTTATGCTGTCTGTATTTATCCTTCTACCAGCTATCATTATATCTGAGCATTTATAATAAACCATCAACATCCATTCCCAGATCCCATGATCTATATTAATTTGTTCTACTTAAAACAGTGCAAGACAGTAATTACTGTCCAAAGAGTAGTAGAAAACTAACTGGCGTGAATTTACTTCATTCAGGTCATTGATGCAGGGCTCTGCTCAGGAGGCAGCCACTTATCTGTCTTGCTGAATTGTAGGCATAATATTGTTTGTGATGGACAGACACACTTGAGTAGTCTCAGCAGTAGTCCCTTTCAGTGCATTCATGTGATTTGTTCCTGTAATGTTAAGAAACTCAAGGTCCATTCTGACCTCATGGGCTCTAGCAGGCAACAGTGGGACAGCAGTGTAGTTTATGCACTGCCTGATTATTCTCTCTAAGGAACAGTTTTATCATGTAATAGTAGGACTAGAGAATAGGGGTTTTTGATTAACAGAAGAGGTCTGGTATTCTAGAGTTTGTATTAGCACAGATGGCTCGTGGGTATGTATTTCATTTAATTTGACAGTCTAAACAATTGAAAGATGGTAGTGAGAAACAACACAGGGTCCTGAGCTGATATTAATTCTGGCTGAAAAGGAAGCATAGTTTCCTTGAAAAATTAGTTTAACTTTTATACACAAACTCAAGTGCCCTTTGACTTATTGTTATCAGTGAAGGTTAAAGCCAGGGTGCTAGGTCACAGCATGCGTGGACAGTGCTAATTAAGTAAGAGTGGACCCAAGAACATGGCATTTACAGGATGTAAAGCAGTAAATGGTGGCTGTATTGTGCATTATATTTTGAAAATACACATGCTTGGCACAGTCCTGAGGTTCAAGATAGAAAGTATGCACAGCTAAGTTTGGTTTAATTGCCAAGGTTTCTACTTTTGCTGGGTAGATCTGGAGTATGCTAAAACTAAACTATACTACAGTCTGGTATTTATGTATATATACTTGAGGCAGGCTACAAGGTATAAAACCAAGAAAACTCTCAAATGAAAGAGATTTTCTCACAGGCCTGCACTGCTGTTTCATCAGTTAGTAGACTGTCATGCTCATTCCTTGTGCTTTAGTTCTCCCCTTTGACCTTGTGTCGTTCTGTCTGTTTGACATGTTTATTAAATAGAGGCTGTAGGCTGTGCTGATAAAATCTAATTCTGAATCTCCACGTTACAGCAATTTGCCTACTTTTAAAAAGCATCCCAAAAGCTTTGCAGCTGAACATTCTCTCTTTTGGACATTTCTAACTTTTTTTACTGTTTGTGAAGTCGTTATTTGTTATTAATCATTGTATTCCATTCAGAGCATGAGTTATTAATGAGAAATGTATTTTGCAGAAATGGTTTGGTTTCTTTTGCTTATTAGTAAGAAATATTATTAGCATTAAGTTTTCCTGGAACGTGTAATGTATGTCAAAAGAAATGGTCACCCTAATGCTATACTGAATGTCAGCTAAGCAGAATCCATTTTTTCCTGTGTCCCTTTAAATTGGAATTTATTCTTATTGTGACTTTTAATGTATGCTGCAGTTGGTAAGTAACTGAAAGAAGAAAGCCAATATCCTCCACCAACGTCATTGTGACAAATAACTTAGTTTATATGTGGAAAAAAAAGAACAATTCACTGAAAAAGGGGATGGAATTGATGTACATGTATCCACACAATTTCTGATATGTACTGCTGGACTGTAATTTCTGTTTCTCGACCTTTTTTTCAGTCTATTGTGGGTGCTGAAGGACTGTCCCTTGCCTTCCGACATATTATCAGCTCTCTGCTGTGGTATTGTTCCCAGCATACCTATGAAGGATTGCTGCACGAAGTCATTATTTGTGTGGGCTATTTTACTGTAAACAACCCAGATAATCAGGTAAGGCAAATGGAAAATGGGATCAGAAGTTATCAAGGGCACATTTAGTCATGGATCCCTCAAGAAAACTAATCCCCTTAACACTGTGTTTGAAGCACTTGGGATTCCTATGGGGACAAACTTATGCATGGCAAGAGAGAAGCTGAAGTTGCATCTTAGCACAAAAACATAAATTTTATGTGGCCATAAGCGAGCTCCATGTTCTTATGCAGGCAATGATGCTGACATTGCATTGATTTTAACTGGCCTTACTCCCTGCCAAGACACACTTAGCAACCGATATTTTTATTCCGAGTTTACTTCACGTCAGCTTGCTCAGATGGCTTAAGCTAGTCTTAGATGCCAGTGTAGCCATTCCCCGGTAGCCAGTGCTCATTTAAGTTTAAGCCACTCTTTTGCTTGAATCTTTTTGGTAGTAAACCAAATATTCTGTTGAACAAACAATGGAAATTCCCTTTTTGGTTCCTTCATTGTTGTCCACTCTTTTCAGTGGACTGTGTGATCTTACACTAACTTATATAATAACCCAGACTCAAGCTTTCAAAAATGTTTCAATCTCTGAGCTTGTATGTAGCATCTCAGAGTGTATTGGGCAGTTGGCATAGACTCTGTTTTTGAGTATGTGAACCTGGCTCTGGGTGTGCAAAACTGTGTTATGGTGCCTCCATTTTTGGTATGATTCCGTTGAGTGCTGTATTTTTGCCAGTTACTAATTTTTCTCTCTCTCCATACCTGTAACATCTGATTCCTGGTTTTGTTCAGCTTTCAGGGTAGGAGTTGAGCATGGGGAGCTTAGTGCCCTCAGTTAAGCTGACAAGCAGAAGGAAGTGATACAACTTGTTAGCAGAGGTTTAGAGAAAAGCTGTCTGATAATGTTCTTACGATTGTTGAACCATTAAAATATCCTAAAGCTGACAATGCTGTCAGAAGTATTAGGTAATTGTATAATGTGATTCTATAGTAATCTTTCTGTGTCTCTGGGCACAGCTGGAGGGAGGATCCTGCAGCCTTCCTAGCCTCTGCAACCAAATCCCACACAGGATCTGGAGCTTACTGTGGGCAACACTTCTTAATAGGGTCGTTTTGAAAATCCATGTGATACTGATGCCATTTTCTGATTCCTACTGCTACACAGCAGGTCATGCTGGCATCCAGAAGTGCCAGCAAACAATGTTGTCTTTTCTCTGCAGTTTAAAAATGTCTTTCCTGGCACACAAGTATAAACAGATGTGATTCATTGCACGGAGGACTTGCAACTATAAACGTGCCAGGAATAGCACAGAAGAGGGATTTCCTACTAGCCATGTCAGTTAGAGCAGTTTGCAGTGCCTGTTGCTGTTTAGTGCTCATGCCCTGGGGTGAAGGTCCGACCGTGGTGAGCGGGCACTGTGCCACGGCACCAGCTGGTGATGGTGGCTGCCGGCAGGCAGTCAAGAGACGTAAGTATGTGCAAAATGCATTTGTCTGTGGGCATGCTTCCCAGCTAGTGATTGTGTAGGGTTGTCAAGTCTTCAGCATGTGCACTTGGGGTTGGGGGCTTGTGCCATCACTAGTCTATCTCTGGACCGAGTTGATTTTCAAGATCAAAAGGTAGCTTTTGCAGCTTCAAGAGTCAAGTTTAGGTTTTTGGTTAAACCACCACCATATGTTAGTACTTTTTAGACACTAGCAGCAGTCTTTTGTGGTGGTTTGCTTTGGTGGTACTGTTTCAAGAGATGTCATGACATGCTTTTTTGTAACTTCTGATATTCCTAAAAACTTAATGTTCTTGACTTAGGAAGTGCCATTTTGGGTTGGTGTCTTTTGTTTGAAAGAAACACATTGAAACAGTGAAGTGTTCCTCACTCAGGTACTCGAAAAATGCAGGGAGGTTAGATGGTCTTTTTTTGTAGCAAAAGGAAAAATACTTCCTTTTGCTACAAAAAAAAGACCATCTAACCTCCCTTGCTACTTAGGCAGAGCAGCACAACTTACTTAGTCGTTATTTTTCAGGTGCTGTGACTTCCAGACAAGAAAGAATATCTTTCGTGAGAAGGAAAGTGCCTTCTATTCATTCAGTTATGGTTTAGGTTTTTTATTGTGTAATGAGCTTCCTTTTTTTTTTTTTTCTTTCGTTGTTGATCATCTACAGAGTCGTGCTAAAAATAAAAAATTGGTCTCCCAGTGAAAGCTTTCAAACAGTAGACCTGAACTCCTGGAAAGAAGTGTCATAAAAATATGTACACCAGACTTGAGCTGTGAAAACAGATTTCTATAGAGCTCTTTTTATTTAGTATTTGAACACATTTTAAAGGAGGCAATAACTGATGTGTTTCAAAGCAGATTCAGATTGGTCTTGCAGTCACATACACGTTTCTTTTTAAATGTTTGTAGTTTAAATTAGTCTTTCCTCTCTCAATTTGTATTCCATATTACAAGCCTTTGTATGTTTTCATTCCTTTCAACTCTCTTAACAAATAATCGTTTGGAGTTTCTGGTGTGCCTTTTGTGATTCCTTTGTTCGCCCACATCAACGGATAAATATCCAAAATGGTGTACTGGAATAAGGGAAAAACAAAAGCATCATTTTTTAGATTGTAGTTTCCCAGTTTGAAGAATAGATAAGTTTCTAAAAAGGAAATTTTACAGCCTGTCAGCCTCAGCATTGACCTTCGGTAGTAGTACTGTGGCTTAAGTGAATTATTACCACTACGCAGTCAAAATAATAAAAGGGCAATTTCCTAAATATTTCATATTCACAGAGGAAAATCTTCCAAGACCATCACATGCCAATCAGTGAGTGTAACATAGGTTAGTCTGGTTTTGTTGCCCTACCTGTAAAAGTCTTTATATTTAGCTGAACAGCAAACTAAAAAGGCAAGTTCTTTTCTCTCATGTAGCTTCAAGATTCATATTTCACTGCAGTTTCCAGGAGCCCAAATAAGAGGGGGGCCTCAGTGTGGGTCCTACACACATCCAGAAACGGTGGCTGGGGTCCCAGTTAGAGCTTTCACCACTGCTGGCTTTTGGTCCAGGCCCAAGTGATTCTGCTGAGGAGCGATGAGGACAATGGATTCCTAAGGCATGCATTCCTAAGTGTTTTGATAGTGCTTGCACTGTTTATTTTAAGAAGACCGTGATTTTGCTGACTCTGCCCACATATGATATATTAGTAATATTCCTTTGCTTTTTCTCATATTTTGTTTTAACGTTCATAAAGCTTTTCTCAGGGCAGCTGCTGTCACTGGAGAAATAAATCAGTTATGAAACTGAAAGTTTCAAAAAGCAATGTTTCTTTAATATTTTAAATGCTTTAACATCATTAGTCAAGCCTAAGCCGCGCTGTCTGTTTTGTATCGGCACGTGAGCTTGTGTTTACTACAGAGCCAGACAGCCTGCTTTTCACGAGCCGCCTTTCTGTAATCGCACCACGCCGAAGCTCGGCTTTATTAGGCATCTGCTTTGCATGAGTATGAGCAAGGAAGATAGTTCTCTTTTTTTTTTTCCCTCCTTTTTTTTAGCCACCATTTAATCTACTAACGTACAAAAACAAGTCCCATGATACTAAGGGTAGAGATGTAAAACTAAACTGCATAATAAAAATAATGTCCAATCTTTCATTAAGCCAACCATACTATATCAGACTATAGGATTACAGATTCTAATTAAAATGTTCTTGTTAATTAAGAATACCCTTCTATTTCATTACATTTTTATTGCCTTTCATTGTTTGATTTAATTATTATAATGAATATAATTAGCATGTGCTGTCAACTCACTTCATTTGCATATTATATTGGATAATTGAATGTGGTCCCATCATTAAATTAACATGAATGACAGACGATTTGGCTTCTTTCTCATTGCTGCATTGGGAATAAAAATCTCTCCACGCTCGTTGCAGTTAGTGAGTATTTTTCATCTGAATAGTTATTGCAAGTCAGATCCCCAGACTCAGGATGCTGCCTCCAAGAGAAGTTGCATTGTTGATTTATAATGATTTGCATTTATTTAAGTACAAATATTTTTTGTTGTTTCAGTCTTTGTCACACACTCACTTAGAGTGCTCTAGAAGAACTTCACAAACTTTTGGGATTTGTAGAGTATGGAGCTGTATACTTGTAAATTCTCCAATGTATTACTACTCTGTGAAAGGGCTAGGGGAAAGTGTATGCAGCTTTGAAAAAAAAAACAGAAGAATCTGTAGACAGAAGTAAAAGCTTTTCCTAGACTAACCAATGCAATAGGAAAAGTCTGGAAATACAAACCATGTGTCCTTGAAGAAGGGATTTTACCCCCAAAAGTTTATCTCACAGTTGCACATCTAACTTATATCGCTGATGCTCCCAAACTCATCCCTAGACTCTCGTGTCCCTAAGAGCAATGCATTGTTCTTGTTGTAACCTTAGGAATAACTGAAATGTTGATATCTAAAATCCATATGTTGAAAAGAGAAGCACACCAAATTTAATAATGTAACAATGCCATTCACTTATTAGAAATTTATCCTTGCTATACAGATGTGGCAAATTTCTTGCAGAACATGTTTCATGCATACCAGCTAGCTGCAGTGAAAAGAATAAGCAGCAATAAGACACAGGATATTTTGGGAGAGGGATTTCTCCTGTCATAAAAATCTAAACATCAGACAGCAATATCACAGGTATAAATCTAAAGAATGGTAGGCACAGTCCTAAAGGATCACGTTTAGGACTCGTTCCCAGCACAGAGTGAGCATGGTAGATAGTCCCCAAGAAAGGCTTCAGACCAAGATTGGCTTTTCCCTATTTTGTTAAATGATTGGCTTAGAGCTATGTTTCTTTTTAGCATTTATTTCATGTTGCAAGTCTTATTTCTGCCATAAAAAAGCAGTACAGTATCCAACAGTATATCACAAACATCTATCTGTCTGTGATACATATTATAACTGTGGGTACAAAGTACCATTAGGTTGTAAGGGACACTTACAAAGTGACTTGAGCAAGTTACCTTCTGCAGGGAAATTATTCTGTGCTTTTGACATTGTTAGCTTGCATTGAGTTTCAGTACGTGGCCAATTTCCTCTAGTGTCAGCGTGAAGGAAGATACTTTTCCAATGGAAAAAATGGTAAAAATCAGTTGACAGAAAAACTTGGACAAGCAGTTATAAAAATATTATGTAGTTTCCATATGGGTTGTTTACTAGAGGCCATTATTACAGTTTCATTATTTAGGTTGTTTTGGGGGCTATGGAGCAAGTGGAACAATTCTGATCTGGTAGGTGGAGGTTTTGAAAATACAGCACAAGGCTAAAGACGCAGGAATTACTACTTCCTGTATAGTTCATGTATAGTTTTAAGTATCTGAAATTACTTAATTCTGGTTTCGTGAGTTTCTTTTCAGGGGAGGGATTTTTTTTAGGAGGGTGGATTTCATGTTGAGGTTGTGGGTTTGGTTCTTTAAACCTTTAAAAATTTTTTTTTAAGAAATCCAGCCACAACCTTTTTAAAGCTTTATACATTTGAATGAAAAATAGAGCTGGTAAGTTTTGTGAAATAGCTGCTTTTGACAAGTGAGTGATTTATGTGAAGTTGTAGTCTTGACTACCATTTAGGAACACTTCAGTTTGTGAACAAAAAAATCCCCTAAGGATTAAACTCACCAACTTAAAAAGGAGTAAATTAAGGCAGATCTGCAATGTGTGCTTTTTCTCTATCAGCCTTACATACTTGTACCACATAAATTCACTTAAGTGAACCAGTGTCTGCACAGAAGATGGCATTCCTGTCTAGGCAGTGGGTGAAAAAGGGGGGATGCCTCCTAGGTAATTTGTAAGACACCTTTGTTGTTGTGAGCTTACTGATGAACTTTTCTTTTCTAAGGATGATCTATGACAAAGCAAAATACAGCAAGGGCATATGGGACTGTATATTTCACACGTCACATCTTAATTGTACTTCTGACATTCCAAAATGCATCCCATAATTCTTTTCCTTTTTTTTTCTTTTTTTTAAATTATATGGGAAAGGTAATTTAATATGAGCGAAAACTTAATATGGAATCAAGTGTGTTCAGTTTCAGTTTGTAGTGGCTGGCTGATTCCTGTTGGAGGGGAAGAGAATTTGGATAGGAATTAATATGAGAAATGAATGCACTTGCGTTTATCTTGTTGCCTTATTCTTAAACTGTAAACACAAAAGAATAAACTTAGCTCTCAGTGTCACAAAAGCCAGTACTTTCAACAACCTTAAAATATCATCTGTAACTAAGGCTTAGGGATGGAGAGAGAGAGACGTCGGTTGCCGCCGCCTCCAAAGAGCGATGTTCTAATCTTACTCCTGAGTCAAGAATAGAAGAGTTTGGTGGGCTCAGCTTAATCCCCAGTGGACCTTTGCATCAAAAAAAACACCACAGAGTTTGGCATAATCCTGCTTAATAAGTAGTTTCTTCTCAGCTAAGACCTGAGCATGGAACATTATGGGTTTGGCTGGTGGACATCTGTTGGTGGAGCTGGACGCAGAAGCTTGCCCAACTCCTGCCTTTGCTCTGCCTCCTTCCCCCCAAGTCAGTGTCCTTTTCATGAGAATTAAAGTTCACACAGAAATGTAAAACAAAGTCTAAAGCCTGCAAATATTTAATCAGGCCCTGCACACTGTTGTCTGTCTCGCCTCAAGTGCGAGGGAACTCCCTGTACTTCTCCCATAAGCTGTAAGCTTTCCAAGCCTGTGCAGGCCCACAGTGACTGTCCCCACGATGGCTGGCCCCATGCAGAGAGCTCGCCAGCCTGCTCTCTGTTCACAGCTTTGGGCTCAGGCGGTTGACAGCTGTTCCAAGCACTTGGATGCTGCTCTAAGGGTGGGAGCCTGCAAGAGGCCCAGAGAAGTCTCCCAAACCCAGTTTGTGTTTAGCTTACATAACACTTGATTGAAGCGATACTGAAACATAAAGAGAAAAGAAAATGCATTAAATCTTGGGAAGTGAGTACCATGGAAAATCTTGCTCATCTTCCTCTCCTCTCAATAATGGGTAAACTGTAGCACATTTTTCATGGCAGAGAAGCACATTTCTTGCTCTCTGAAGCTCATCCTCAGCCAGCTCTGTAACATGTCCAATGGCTCAATGTTTCACAGTCTTTGTAGCTGGTGATCAGATATTTTCATAAACCCTTTCCATTTATTGTGGAAGACAGAAGACAAAATGTACGAGTAATGAAAGTTCTAAGCCTTATAGCTTACTTGTGAGTAGGGTTTTGGAGCATGACAGAAAATGCTTGCTTTTGAAGAGACAAAATGATGCTCTTAGAGACACAAGATTTTGTGTGGTATAGAGACGTGTTCAAATGGCTTAGGCTGATTACACAAAGAACTGCTCAGGTATTTTTTTTTCTTTGTTACATATAGACAGAACACCACAGAATCTGTGCACTTAAACCACAGAGCTAGCTCTGGAGGGCCAGTGCTCTCTAAATGTCATTTATAGGAAGACTAATGTTATTTCCGAGCTCTGTTATCTTCTCTCTGAAAGCTTAAATGTGATATTAAGAAAATAAACACTGAAATTTTTCAAACAGACAAAATTCTTACTTTAAAATTTGATTGCAGCATTCTGAAACATTGTTTTCTGCATGGAAATAGTGCTCCGACTCCTGATTAAATGCTAGGAGGGATTTAGAACATTGTTTTCTCAGAGCCTCGCCAATATTGGAGTTTCCAAAATGGAAAGAAAAGAGCTTGACCTTAAAGCAGAAGAAGAGCCTAAGTGGTGACATATTCTGCTGATTAAATGCTAGCAGTATGAGATGTGTTTATGTAGAAGCAAAGAAATAATGCAGATCTAACTTTGAAGAGAAACTCTGGACTATTAATATAAAGACTTATTTCTTTTGCAAAGTTATAAATAACCTCACATCAAACAAAAAGATTTAACTGTTTGATGAAGTACTGTAATTACAGAGATTAGATGCACAGTTCCTGTTCAATAAAGTTATTAGTTGCTCATACAAATAAGAATTGACGTTTATATAAATGATAAATAGAAAAGAAACATTAATAGTTCCCATACCAGTAGTACAGTTTTAAGATCCAAATGTTTATAATGGCCATGTTCAAGTTTGGAACCACAGGTCATACAAGATAGTGGAGAAGGCAGGGTATGTCCCTTAGAGAACATTAGCTATTTAGTCTGACTTGTTCTAAGAAAACAGTGTCTGAATGTGAAATGCATTACAGCAGGAGAGCAGATTTTAATGCTTCATTTCATGAAAGTAAAAGGGAGCTCTACTGAGAAGGATGGTTTTCTAGAAGTTAATTCATCTCAGTGACAATATCTGCATTTCTTTATGACTATCTGTGGAATACACTCTTTCATTAGCATGTTCTTCTCCAAAAGCTGAGGAAGGTTTTGCTTCAGGAAGTTCAAAACTTTACAAAATTATGATTCAGTTCTGTTTTCCTTTTGTCCTTTCTGTTTTCAATTTTGTCTCACTTTCCACTTGATAAAAGAACTACAAGTTCTACTATTTGGTCAGAATTACTAAAAAACACCAGTCTGACTGTAGAGCAGTAAGAACACAACCGTATCGTGCAGAGCTGGTCACATGAGAGTGGTGCACTTACAAGTAATTTAAGATTTTGTTCAAATCTTGACATTGAGGATTTTGTAAGCACAGATTTCAGTTCTCCTCTAGGCAGCCTTTCTCTTTGCTACCATAAAACAGCAAGAAGCTACTTTTGTGGATGAAAGAAACCAGTAGATAGGCTACATCGTAAGTCACATTATCTTCCTGCTGCAGTGTTGCCAAGCAAGCATCCCTCTGCTACTGGCGAGGCTTAAACCAACTGATTTTAAACTTGGAATACTCTGATGAGATTTTTTTTTTAAATATTATTTCGAGGGGAAAGAAACCACTGAGGGCAGTAGTTGAATGGAATGGTAAATGCTGTTATCATTCTAGACGTGATGGATGTCTCATAGCTTGCTAAGTGTATGGATAATCTTCAGCAAATGGTAATAATTGATTCATAATGCTATGGTTGTCTGGTCTAGCACAGCTCAGTTCATTGAGAACTTGGCTTTCTGAATCAGTTGAATCCTCATTTGTTTTGCTTTTACATAGACAAAAATCTTGCTGCTGGCTCTCCGTTCTTCCTGACCAGAAAATTAATTAGCCTCTTTGAAAGATAATTCCAGTGTTTTTATGGTACATATGGACAGAAATAGCTGACATGAGTGATGCTTTTCCAGAGCTGCAAATATCCAAGTGAAACAAGAAAATCTAAATCTATCAGTAGAACTAGACTAAATATTGCTCTAAAAATCAGCACTTCCACTCTGCAGTAATCCTGGGCTAACCTTGCACAGAACACAAGGAGTGAAAAAGTTCTTGGTCTGAGGCTGAACCATTCTTCTTTTCTTTTGATTTGCAGGAAAATATCTGACAATATTTAATGTAAGTGCTTAGAACTGTTGAAAACCAGTCTGTGATCATAATCTTCTTTAAAATGTCTGGAAGGTTGCAGGCAAAGTTTTAAATTCTATTAGTTTCTCTTCTTTAAAATGCTTTGTGTATGTAAGCTACAACTGGGAAACTGAAATTTAGATTTCCACCAAAAATGCTATTCCATAATTTGTAAAAGTACAAATCTTTACAAACAATTTGATTCAAACTGCTAGTTCTTGAAAAAATAGTAGCATGCATCTATATTAAATGTCTAATTGTGAATATGAAAATATAAGTGATATTATATGATTCACTTCAATTTGGCTAATATTTGTTCTGTATTTCACATACAGTCATTCTTAAACTTGCTGGCTGACATTTCAGTTCTCTCAGCAAAAATCTGTTTACTACTTAGAAGATGTTTATAAACTCAGTTACCTGATTATGAAGATATATTCCCCTCTACTGTGCCGTAGTGAGACAGCATCTGGAATACTGTGCCAGTTCTGGGCCCCTCAGTTAAAGAGGGACAGGGAACTGCTTGAAAAAGTCCAGCACAGAGCAACAAAGATGATGAAGGGAGTGGAATATCTTCCTTAGGAGGAGAAACTGAGGGAGCTGGGGCTACTTAGTTTAGAAAAGAGGAGACTGAGGGGTGGCCTCATTCATGTTTATAAATATGTAAATGGTGAGTGCCATGAAGATGGAGCCAGGCTCCTCTTGGCGATGCCCAACAACAGGACAAGGGGCAATGGGTGGAAGCTGAGGTATAGGAAGTTCTGTGTAAACATGAGAAAGAATTTTTTTCACTGTGGGATTGACAGAAACACCGAAACAGGCTGCCCAAAGTGGGTGTGGAGTCTCCCTCTCTGGAGATACTGACCCACCTGGATGTGTTCCAGTGTGATCTGGTATAAGTGATTCTGCTCTGGCAAGGAGGTTGGGCTATTTTGAGGTCACTTCCAGCCCCTAACATTCTGTGATATAATTTCAGTGAAGAAGTATTTCCTAACATTTTGTGAGGTTTTTAGTCCATTGCAGAGTGCACTTATGCAAGCCTTGTGCCAGGAGTTTCTGAAGGAGAATGCAGTGAGACAGTGTCAAAGGCTTTACTAAAGTCCAGGCAGATGATGTCCATGAGTCAGGCAACTCCCATGATAAAACTCTTCTCCCCTTTTGATTGAGATGTCCCCTATATGCTGCCAGCAGGCCTGGCATCATGTAAACTGACCCCTGATCAAAAACCCCAAAGTTCTGCTTGTGGCACCAGGCTTGAAGCCAGGAATTAATTCCTTGAGTCTTCCTCAGTCTCTTTGGGTTGGTCCCCGCTACTGAGGGGATGGAGGAGAACACCACCTGTGCTCCCTGTCTCCCGACCAGTCAACCCAGGGCCCTAAAGTTCCTCTTGACAGTCCTCAGTTTTCTTTTTTTCTAGTTTGTCATTGCCTATCTGGAAGGTCAATAACAGGTAAGAACTTGTGGGCAGCAGAAGGCTGGGGAGCTTTCTTGCCACATCTCTAACCCAGGCCCCATGGAGGCAGCAGACTTCCCTGTGAGATGGATCAGGTCAGCAAATCAGACCCTGTGTCCCTCTGAGAAGGGAATCACCAGTAGTAACCCTTCTTTTTTTCTTGGTGCTGACTGCCTTACCTTTGGTAGCAACTTGGAAGCATTTCTGTCTTTGCCATCATTTCACTGTCCCTTGGAGTCCAGAGTCCTCTATCTGTTATGTAGGGACAACTGGGAACATGTGGGAGGCCACAAGGGGTGGGGATGTCAGCTGCTTTGCTGTACAGGGACCTGTTTCCATTCACTCTCATTATGAAGCCTAACTGATGTGAGTCTGCTTCGGGGAAAGCAGGGTGACTCCACCAGTCTGACTCACTCCCTGGTGCTTCTCAGCCTGCTCATATGCTCTTGGAGTTCTGTTACCAAGCAGATGAGCTCCTCTCTGGGCACATCTCTCACAGGTAAGCTCTGTGCTGCCCTCCTGCACCAATGTCATAAGATGAGCCACTCTGCAGCCTGGTGCTTGCATGGTGGCAGGCCTTGCCTCAAGCTCAGTCTGGGTAGCTGCATCAGTGTTGGGGGGGGCAGCATGAGAGGAGACCATCGCCTTCTGCCAGGCAGAAACCACTGCTTCTACACTGGGGCTGATCCCCCTAGTGAGAGACTCTTTCCCTGCCTGTGTGAACTGCTGTGCCATGCCCTGCTTGCCCACCTTGCTCACTGGCACTCTGGGTCACCAGCGCTCCCTGGGGGGGCTTAAATAGCCCCCAGAGACTGTGACACTGCCCACACTTCACTCACCTCTCTCATGAGAGTTCAGCTCAACTTTAGTACTCTTCTGGACCACAGGGAGCTTTAATTTTTTTTGATTGATTGTCCTTTTTTATTGCTCAAGTGCTGTGTGGCATATTGCTGGCTTTTGTCACTGTAGTATGTTTTGAAAGACTGACTTCTATACTGCTGCATACTTTCACAGCGAGATGAATTGCAGCAAATGGCCAAGCAATATACCGTACAGTGAACACTGGCCCAGGTAAACTTGAGGGGAAAATGGATCCCATCTTCAGACCTCAGAAATCATGAGTCATGCTTTCCTCAGTGATAAACTTCAGAAATACTAATACGGTGGGTCAGGATGGTTATTGCAGTTGCGAGTCATGCGGGAGCATGGATAGCCTGGCAGAGCAGCAGAGGGTGCCTGACCCTCTGGCTATTGGAAATTAAGCAAATTAGTGGGGCGTGCAGAACACTATAAACTGGTGGGAGTGACAGAAGATAACTAATAGGCAACCTTGAAAGATGTTGCTCAGCGAAAAGTTCCCACAGGTCACCACATTAGTCATTGTGCTGGACGGTCTGCATGGATTCGGTAAGAAAGCTGGAAATTTGGAGCAGGGAAAATTGTATTATTAAAGGTGACTTTTAGCAAAGGTTAAAAGTAAGCAAAGTCACATTTAGATAGGCATACATTGTGCAGCCTTGGCTGCCGTCAGCTTATGGGGTGTAGAGGTTGCTTCAACTCAGCACAGTAGGGGATTTAAAATGCTCTGGCCTCTCATTTCCCTCAAGCTTTTACAGTAAGAGCTGCTGGTGCTATTGCCTGGTAAGCCTGAATCATATCACCATGCTCTGTAACTGGGGCTCCACCTCTGAAATGAATCAGGGTCTTGAGTCTGGCTCGTAGCACAAAGGAAAACTTCATTAATTCATCGTGAAGTAGCATTTCAGGAACATACTTGCTGTGTCTCTTACCTGTGCATAGTTTGGATAGGGTTATTGTAATGTTCATTGTGTTGGACCTAAAATAAAGCTAAGTAGGTGCATCTTCTTCGGAATTTATTTAAGCTAAGCACAAGCAAACCCAATAAAGTTGTATGAATATCTAGAAATTTTGGAAGTAAACTACGTTTTTTAAAGAAATCAAAAGATGTAAATGTAAATTGGCTCTTCTGGATAAAATAAAAAAGGAACTTGTGTTAACTTGATAGGTCTCGATTCAGAAAAAGAAAACCACAAGCAAATATTAATGAAACCTAGGCATATGTTTGAAGTTAAACAGGTGCTTAGATGCTTGGCTGTACAGAAATGTGGTGATTTAATTAGGATCTTGTTACATTTGACAGGCATATCAGATTTTCAGACTAGAGAGAGAGACACAAGAAAAGCTAATTCTAGGTAAATGTGTCGGGATTCTAGTATGCGGCAGGAGGAAAAGCAAGCTTCCTGCACTGCATGTCATTAGGCAATTTGTATGTTGTATTAGAACATTTTGTAAGGTAAGTGTGCCAAGCCTGGAAAACTCACTGGGATCATTAAGTCAAGTCACTGTTGAAAACATAACAAAATGAAACAAAACAAAAACAAAAAAAAACCCACCAAAAAAAACCTCAAACAAACAAACAAAAAAAAAACCAACAAAAAAAAAAGGAAGAAAAGGACTAAAAATTAAAAAAAGTCCAGAAAAGCCTTTTTCCAATGTAAATAAGTCATAGGCAAGGCTTCCACTGGTTTTCTTCATTGTTCATCTGTTACGTCAAGTGCTGGACTTCACTTTCTCCACCAGTTGACAGTGAAACAAGGAATACATATTCTGCTAGAGGTTTATTTGTTTGGGTTTTTTTCCAGTACAGGGTGACTCATGACTTTTTTTTTTCAGAGTACATAATGTAGTGTATCAGATTTAGTAGCTGCATTAGTACAATGAGCTGAAATCATCAAATTGATTCCACATGTGATTAAAAAAAAAAAAAAACAACAGCAGCCCTTATATATACCTCCCTGTCTTAAACGTTGATATCACAGTAGTAAAAATGTGAAAAAGGGGGAAAAAAAAAATCATAATTCCCTGGAAGCTATTTGATTATCAACACTGTTTGGCAAGAGTTCTTTAATTATCCGTGGCATTGTTAGAACAGGTAAAGGAAGTGAAGTGTGCAATGAAAAAATTAAAAGTCCCCAAAACTTGTTTTTTCCTCTGCCTGTTCACCAAGCGTACAGTGGGCAGTAAAAAGAAGTTAAGGGCTCTGTTGCTCTGTCCTGGATCAGAAACAGTGATGGTAGTTCTTTTAGTACACTTACTATTGGTTTTAAGTACTTCCCTGATAGTAGACTTTCCCATAAACCCCCATAGATTTATTTATATAATAATCACTCTGCTTAATTTTAAATTTGCACAGTAATCACAAACTGGACAGCAACTGGGTGGGAACCAATAGTTAAGTTTAGAACCATCTAAATGCTTCAGTGCTATTTTCCTCAAAACAGTGTCTGAATGCATGCTGAGTTGTCACTTACTGGGTAGTCTTTTTTAAATTCCTCCTATCTTTAAGGGCATTAAGACATTTCTACTGGTATTTTGAAAGGGTTTCCATGCCTTTTTGGCTGGTGAACTGAAAAAAAATGCAAACTATTACTTTGTTGCTCTTGTTTTATCAACTGAGAGTGTGCTCTGAAGGTATTGTTAAAAGTACTTTGAAAACTTGTAAATCCCTGTAATTTATGTTCCTGTGGTCTCAACCGCTTCTTTCTGTCCTTCTGGTTTTAATTTGAATGCAGTCTTGTCTGGGTGTGTACCTGTAAAATTGTGTTTTTCCAAGTACAATTTACAGTCATGACCCTCAGTTTTACAGTGTTCTAACCTTATAGGAGCTTCCTCCTATGCCAAAAAGCCAACTTTGGGTCAAGCAGCTCTTTCATATTATAATTGTCTAATCAAGGTTCCCTGGAACAGATCTGATTTTGGCATTTTTTTTTTTAGTTATCACAAAGACTTTATAAGAATATCAAGTAAATTGGAAAGGTTCCTTTGCAGGAGACCAGTAATAGCATTGCCTTATTTCTTCAGATGTACACAGTTGTAAACTTAGCCTGCTTCATGACAACAGTCCCATTTATCTAAACAATTCTCCTTTTAGAGTCAATGGCACTGATAGAAACTGAGATAAGGAATACAGATGGGAGGATCTTTCTGAGTCTCTACTTACTGAAACTCCTTGCTGCATGGCTTACAATCGCCTTTTCTTTTTGGTGCCTGAGAACTCGTGGCAGACATCTACAGAGTCCTCTGCATTTGCCAGAGCTCTCTCTATTAAGGGCTGACCGAGCTTCAGCAGGGTTTTTACAGTCCTGGGGATCTCTTTCTTGAGTTTTCCCCACCGATGACATGCTTACTGTGTTTAAATGGGAGGTACTGGGGTCGTTTGTTTCATAGCTCTAATTTACAGTAGTCCCTTCACTGTAATTCTTTGCCTTTTGAATGAAGGTATGAAATTATCTGTGCTACTGTAATCTGCAGATTAATCCCCTTCTCTGTCTTTTTGGGTCATGCAGGAAAAAGAAGTGTCACATCCTTGGATTTCATTTATCTGCAATAAAAGTAATACTTGCACAGGAAAATGGAAGGTTTGGGGGCTAAGAGTTACAGGATTTATTTTTAGTATTTATTTGTCAGCCACACTTTTTTTTTTTTTTTTTTAGCAAAGACTTGGACACCATTGGTGGTTACCAGGACGAGAAGAGGAGATAGATCACGTGTTTTAACATTGTTACCTTTGTATTTTCAGATCATTGTACAATCTGGCCGTCACCCCACGGTGCTGCAGAAACTATGCCAGTTGCCTTTCCAGTATTTCAGTGATCCTCGTTTAATCAAAGTGCTCTTCCCTTCGCTAATAGCTGCTTGTTACAATAACCCTCAGAACAAGATCATCCTGGAGCAGGAGATGAGCTCTGTTTTGCTTGCCACGTTCATCCAGGTAGTTATTGCAGTAACAGCGAGTCTACAGGGTAACTACAACGGCTTGTCTTGCCTTTGCTGTGTATATGGAAGTCATTTGACTTACATAAAACAAGCAAACAGCATTGAAGTACCTTAAGATTCTCTAGAGCTCTCTGGAAACCACAGATTATGCCTGTACTTGAGGCATCTTACAACACTGAAAGGTTACTGAGTAGTTCAGGTGCTCTCTATCACGTGCAGAATCCTCTTTTCATTACAAAAGTTACTGGATGTGCTGGGAAAATTTGATGTAGATCCTGCTGTTAGAAGACAAGTCTTAAAATATTTATTTTTTCAAGACTACGGCATATAGAGCATCTCTGAAATGAGAATATTAATGTGTTTACATAGAAATGTACAGTTGTAGGCTGTGTACAGTAGATTTAGAGAGGACTGAACGGAAGTGTATATCTTTTTTTGCAGAGAATATACAGGCCATACATCACTAGTCTAATCTTGCAGTCTTTATTTTCAACAGTAAGCCACTGAGATCATTATGAACACTGTTTTGAATAAGGATTTACAGCATTTTTGTTCTCTTTGTTTAAATTTATATGCTGTGCTTTATATATCGGCTTTTATGCATGCCTTATGTTTCCCATACACTTTATTGGCTGCTTCCAATAAATAAATGCAGTTTTAGTAAACACTGTACTACTAAAATATGGTATGTGTTTAGGAGTGGAGTAACTCTGTATCAGTTACCTGAAAGTTACTGTTGTTGATACAGAAATATTAGTCAAACTCTTCTTTCTAGTGCTTTACAGCAAGTCTAAGGGTAGGCTACACAGATCTGAGAGTGAACGTCTAAGAATTAAATGTTTGCTAAAAGTCTTCACATCAGAATTCTGAGTGCAACTACTTTTTATCCTTTTAATGGTAAAATAATTGTATCACAGCTTAAAAAGAAAAAGAAAAAAAAACCCACACTTTGAACATGGTATTAAAAGAATTTTCTGTATAGTAATGAACTTCTGGTTAAATATAAAACTGTGAATCAGCTTTCATTTCAGTTTTCTTATAGTGAAACTAAAGATTTCAGTGTTAAAGTTGCAATGGCAAAAAATAATCTAAACATGACAAGTAAATGCAGCAAATTAAGTTTGTTGTTTTCAGTTTAAAAAAACATGAAAGTGGAGAAGAATGTTCCCTATATGAATACTTAAGGTTATTTATTTTGATTTCTGTACTGTAAGAGAGAGAAAAGCATTTAAATCCCCAGCAGCTATGGCAAAGTGTAAGTATATTTACAAAGGTAGATGTTCTTAATTTGATTTCCAGTTAGAGTGTATTTCAGGTTCCTTTTTAAAAAACGTTATATTAAAATAAGGAAGCTCCTTATGCACTGTAAAATGTCACCCCTTTACTGGCTTCACTGGTAATGTAGCATTTTACTCTTTTTTAAATTCAGCATTTTCAAATGTTGCACATACACAGAACAATTCTGAGGGGAACTGGGGCTTGCTCAGATACCCGCACACACAGACAAGGCTTGCCTCTCTACTTCTTTTTCAGCTCCCTGCTGGTTGTCAAGCAAATCTCTTATTTGTTTCAGCAGAAGGTTTGGGAAAGATTGTAAAATGTTGCCCCGTGACTAGAAAATGAGATTCTTCCTATGCCAGGGAATGCAAAAAGAAGTCCTGTTTACAGAAAAGTTTGGCAGTGTGTACGAATATAACACTTAAATACAGTGTGTTAGCTGTGTGCAGTGTAAATCAAAGGAAAGTGATTGCTGGATTTTACAGTGACCCACATTATGTCTCCCTACCACCAGATTTATTTCTGTGATCTGAAGTTTGCATCATCCTTGTAATTTGTGTTACTTCTATTTCTAGATGTGCTGAAATAATAATAACCCCAAATGTTTAGGAGTATCCATGATTTGCTACACTCTATCTCGCATCAAATCATGCTGTCTCTGCTCACTGAGTGCTCCAACAGAAGACAGGATCCTAACAGCCTTCTCAGTACCGAGGAGCTGACTTGCATAATCCTGCACTGCTCCACTGGACCTGGGTGTCCTTGCTGACTCCAGGAGTGCAGGATCCCATTCAATAGCAGCAGGGATCACGTAGCACGTTGGGCACACACTGCAGCTGGTTACACAGCCGGCTGCCACTCTGACCAGAGCTCAGCACTTCCCTGTGAGACCTTCATGAGCTTTCAGGAGATAACAGAACCTCAGGCTCCCTGGGTCACTGGGAAGCACAGCCAATGAAATCGGGCTGATTCAAGAATTTCGTAAGAGGATATTTGGAGTCAGGAGCATAAATCTAAGCCACCATTTGTTTTAAAGAAGCACAGCCATAGTAAATGTTCTCTTAAATTAAAAACAATGATAATAACTGTTTCCTAGGAAGATGTTAAAACTCTGTTCTTCCTGTTGTGTATGAAAAGTACTTTTTCCTTCCAAATAAGGTATTGAAAAAAAGTATAAAATCCACTATATATTATAAAATTCAGGTGCCGACAGTATTCTGTTATGATACGTAGCAAACAACTCAGAGTTTGGTAATTTGCAGATTTCATAAAGTAAGTATTTTTGAGTGACTGTGAAGACTTACAGATGTTGGTATAATTCCTCAGATACAAGATCTGAAAATCTGATGCTTATTTTCTTGTTTTGTTTTTTCCCTGCCTAGGATTTTGCACAGAGTTCAGGCCAAACGGATAATCAGTTCTCTCAGCAGAGGGGTATGTTTCCAATGACATGCAACAGAGTAGCCATTGAAGAACAAAATATGTAGACCTTATATTTTACTATGATTTAAATGTTTTGAATCTACATCACTATGAAAGGAATACAGTAAATTGCAACATGGTTTTACTGTTCGGGTAGAGGCTCCCTAGCTTTTGTTCTGATTTAAATGTACATGTGTTCCAGGCTGCTGCTCACCATGTCAGGAATTCAGACTGTTAATCTTTATTAAATGCTAGGTGGTATCATGTCTTAAAATGTGATACTGTACGTGCACATATTTAATTAGCTGTCACAAAGGCTACCTTCAAAAGTTTCAGGTTGCAGAGAAGGTGCATGGCTGTGCCAGTACACCCAGGGAGACAAAAATTAGTAAAATACTGCCCTGTAATTATCCTGTAAAATTTGTCAGGTTGCCCAAGAGTTGAGATTTTTTTTTTTTTTAACCTTCATTTGTTGCAAATACTGTGTAAAATACAGTTAGCCTCTTTAGCCTAAACCCGAAAGATTCCCACCTAACATGGCGATTGTTAAACACGTCTGGAATTCAAGCATGTTGGTGGGAATCTGGTCCTGAGTCACCAGGATATTGCAGAAAGTACATTGCTTGGACAAACTTTTCTCCCTCAGAGCAAGCAGAAATCCACCACCGTTTTGCTCAATGTTTGGCAGAACGTGAGCATTTCTAGGTCTAAAACATAAGCTTTCTGTTTAAAAATAAACTTTAAGAAATCAACACAAGTTGATGAAGATTCTTTTTTTTTTTTTTTCAACATTATACCTCTTAGTCTGAGTCAGCCTTGTGCAGTGTCTGTAACACAGACTTTCCAGAATTGAGTTTGCATGAGAATCTGCTCAAGAAGCATCTAAAATCCAAGTGGAGTGGAGAACTGTTTTTTGTTTTCACAATGCAAACTGGATGAACTTTTAAACAAAGATGACTATGTGGTAACATGTGAGTGTGATTCCTAAACATTCCCCAGTTGCAAAAAAAGCTGACTCAATAATAGTATAAGCAGGATTATTTTATTTTTGTATCACTCAGATGCGAAGGACGGTGTCACTAAAAAAACAAATGGGAACAATCAGACTGCTCGGAATGAAACTTGAAAGGGCAGACTTCAGTGTTTGGTCCAGCAAGATGCTGCTTCAAGGGTGGGAGCCTGTGTACCTGCACATGCTTGTGTAGTCCTGCTCATGTCACCAGCAATACTCGAAGGACTAAAAGCTGTATTTGTAATCATGCTGCGAGCTTTGGGGCAATCAGGGAGCAAAACTCCTCCACAGCCTTCTACGGAAAAAGAAACTGCTAAGCAGAACAGATCTTGAGGCTGTACAAATTTGAATGGTCCCAGGGAGTGACCAAAAACATAGAATGTCTAAAGATACATAATGCTCTAAGTGCATAAAGCAGAGAATCTGACCCAAAAGCTCAAAATTCTAAGCCTTTACTCACAAGAGTCCTCAGGACCCATTTTTAAAAGCAAACCTCCATGTCTGGAGCTCCACAGCAGTGTTACCCCATGATTTGGGAAGTTTCCGATGGGAGGAGGAGAGTAAATGACTGGAAGTATCTTGAACTGGCTGCACGTTCATTATTCTTGTTTTATTACCATCTTGTGAGGAAATAACTTGGTAATTTTATGTTTTGTCTTCAACAGAAAAATTTTTCAGTTCTCAAGATTTTCTCGAGCTGTCCAACAGATTCCCCCGCCAGTCCTGGGAAGAAGCTCGACAGTTCTTCTTGAAAAAATAAGTGTCATATTTGGTTTTTTAAATCCCCAACATCATCACACTGACCAGTTCCTGCTGACTACCTGGAGAGGCTATTCCTAACTTTTTGATACTCTAAATACTTATGCTGTAGATACCTAATTTGCACTATTTATATTCTAAGAACTGTAGATACTTTCAAGTTCTGGTTCATAATTTTGATAATTTGAGTTGATTTCATGTACTTATCCTATGTCATGACTTGAGTGTTTTGTACCCAGAGATGTGGTGGTACTTGCACTGCAGAACTGCTGAAGTAAGATTGCGAATGGAGAATGTTCTATATATCTTGTAATAAATTAACTTATTCTGTCTGTAGTGTGACTTCTGCATCACAAATGTTGGTGTGTTTGAGCTACCTTAAGCAACATGATCCTCAGAGAGAAAAACAAGAGATACTCCTAAACTGTATTTCCAGTTAGTGAAAAGCTGAAACCATTTGTCAGATTTGGCCCTGGGGAGAATTCACTCAGGATTTTTGGGGTGGTTTGGGCTAAATCACATAATAGTGGATTTTTTTAAACTGCACACTTTTTTCACGTTTCGATAAGGCTTTAATAACGCTCGTTTACACCTCCTGCTGCTCTCCTACCGCTCAAGGCTCGATGAAGCCGCATTAAAGGGCAGAGCCGGCGCGTGCCTCGTCCCGCTCTATTTCTCGCGCCTCTCCCCGCGGCCCGCGCTCGGCCCGCGCGCGAGGCGGCTCGGCGCTCCCTCACGAGAAGGGGTCGACGGGACCGCGGCGGCTCTCGGTTATCGCGACCGTCCGCGTCCCCTTTTCGCAACCCCCGAGCCGGCACCAGCGGCCAGGCCCGGCTCGCACCTGAGCCGGCAGAGGCGATCCTGACCCACCCGGCTAGTCCGCCGCGCAGCTCGAGTCGAGGCCTGAGGGGAGGCCGCCGCGCCTCCTGAGGCGGGGACAGAGCCTCCGCAGGGATTCGGCTCCCGTGGCCGCCTGCTCGGAGACAGTTCTGTGGCCCGGGTGGCCTCGCTTCCAGGTAGCGGAAGCCGCATACTTTAATCCGGGAGAGCGCGGGGAGTTGAAACCTGACCCGACCGGCGCCAGGTAACTGAGGGGGCCCCGCGGCGGGGTCGGGAACCGGCAGGAAACTCCTTTCCACCTGTCCGCGGGCCGGGGGGACAGTCCGCGCCGGCGGCAGAAGTCCCTGACTGAGGCGGCCTCTTAGCCTCTCCTGCCGGCGCATCTCGGGGAGCCAGGGCTGCTCCGTTCGCCCCGACGGCAAGTGCGAGTCGCCGCGCCGGCCGGCTTGCCCGCGGGGGCCCGGCCTCTGCACACCCCCTCCCTCAGCCCCTCGGGAGCTATGGACTTGCTCCCACCAGGGCATCGTTCTGCCCCACTATTGTACCTCGGGGGCCTCAGGTAGGGCCCAGCTCTCCCCGCTCCGCGCTCCGTAAGGGTGCGGGGCTGATTGCCTGGGGATAGGGACGTGGGGACCGCTCCCTGTGGTTTAAGGTTGCCTGAACCTGCGATCCCACCAGGAGCGCGTTCCCGTTCGGGTAACGGCGAAGGAGCGGGAGCCCAGGCAGCCGCTGCCGCGCTCCCAGGTGATGCCAAAGGCAGATAAGGAGCTGCCGCCTGAGTCTAGACTGGGGGATGAATACACGTCTCGCCGCTGTCCCATGTGCGCCTTCGTGGCCCCCAGAGGGAAGACAAGGCGGACCCGCATTACGGCAGGTGCGGACACGACCTGGCCAGCCCCAGGAGCTGCTCCGAAAGGGAAACCTGCGCTCCGCCTCCCCGGCTATAAATAACCGTCCCCAGTCGGGAAGCTGATTAGCGCGGTGTGGGTAGGCCGTGCCGGCAAAGCTGGGGTTGCGCCCATACCGACCCGCGCCCCGACCCTGCCGGCAGCGCAATTCCGCACGCGATTTGCCTCTCCCGCCCTCTTATTTTTTTGGTTGGTTGGGTGGGTTTGGGTTTGTTTTTCTTTTTTTTCCTTTTCAAGCCTTTTTTTTTTTTTTTTTTTTTATTCCAAAAATTTTAATCCCCATTTTCAA
>WBNM01032206.1:43737-58624 GCA_013399055.1 Ramphastos sulfuratus | reverse complement strand
AATTGCCACAACCAATTCAGTCTGGAGAGAGGATCCTTCTTTTGGTTTTTGGGGTGGTTTTTTTTGTTTGTTTGTTTGGGTTTTTTGGGTTTTTTTTGTTGTTGTTGGGTTTTTTTTAAATCATTTGGAGAAATTAATTTGCAAAATTCCTTCAAACCATCATTCTGAATTTTCCTCTTTGACACACATTCAGCAAATAGAAAAAAATTAAAAAGTGATGAGGGAGAGTTCCCAACTGTTTTGAGAAGATTCCACATATGTGCCTAATTAGTGATTCTATCTGAAAATATTCCCTGAAAGCTGTATGGCTTAGTGCAGCCTGGGATAAATAATGCAAATGCCCCATGGCACTGTCACAAACACCACCATCAGTGCTGTTTGCGATTTCAGTGAGACTCTCCAAGTTCTGCACCTGAGACTAAAATATTAATGAAGTAAAACTGTAGTAAACAAAACTCCAGCCCCATTCCACCACCCGCAGCCAGCACACGCGTGCACACTCACGCGTGCCACACGCACACTCCCACTGGCTTTCCTGGCACAGGATAAAAAGTGTTCTGTGGAGGTGAGAGTTGACTTGTGAGTGTTTCCTTTTGTTATGAAATGATGCAAAATTAAGAACCTATATCGATTTTGATATCCAGGCAGAGATTTTTAATAACTATGAAAATTGTTTGTTAACATTAAATCTCACCGGAAAACTTAGTTACGAGGTTCAAAATGCAGGGTTTGGAAATTTATACACACAGGGAACAGGCAAAACTGGAACACTGTAAGAAGTACCCAGCAAAAGCAAACATTTTTACTGGAAGAGAAGGTTTGTGCAGTCACTACACCACTGGCAATTCATGATCCTGCTTAACCACTGGATGGATGCAGGAAGCTCCTCTCTGCTTATGGCAGAAGGCAATTAGTGATTACAAGAGGCTTGAAATATTTACTCACAAAATATTATGGGACAGTACCCAAAGCAGGTGGAGGGGTTGCTGTCCGTGGTCTCAAAGCCATTAGAGGTTTTGGGGTTTCCCAGGCTTCTGGGTGCTGGAGAAAGGAGGCAGACAAGCTCTGACCTGATCCTGGCTCTCTGGATGATTTGTGTTGTCTCCAGGACTTCCTGTCTTGGCAGGAGGCTTTCAGGTGCAGGCAGGATGCAATGCCATGTGCAGTCTCAGCACAGTGTCACGCTGGCTGTGCAGGCTGAACACATGGAGGCACTTAGAGGCTGATCCTGGTCACTGGAGTTCCAACAGCTCAGGATGCAATGAGGTAGCAAGCGAGCACAGATACAGTGGNGCCTCCCCACCCTTCCTGTACCCCCCTCCAGATACTGGAAGGCCGCTCCAAGGTCTCCTGGAAGCTTTCTCTCCTCCTGGCTGCAGAGCCCCAAATCTTGTAGCCTGTTCTTATAGCATGATGCAGGTTCTCTGCAGCCTGGACTTGCCAACCAGCATGGATGGAAAGAAACTCAAACAAGTGGTGAGCACCTATATACCACCACTCCGCCATCCCAGTAGAGATGCATCAGTCTGCTGGACAGGCAGAGAGGTAGCAGAAAGTTGCTATGTAGGCAAGAGGCAAAACCCAGACATGCCTTGGTCTGCTCTGCCTTTGGACCAGAGCCAGAGAGTGGTCTGGTATCCCAGCAGGTTCCCAGCTTAGCTCTGCAAGTCCACAATGTCACACCACAGGTTCAGGGTGCCCAGAAAGACCATCAGCACTTGAGACAGGCAATGGCAGGGTGTGCCAAGGTACAGAGCTCTGGTTGCATAAAGGGCAGGAAAGCTGTGAAGTTACATCTGGCATACTCTCGCCTCAGACATGCAGGCAAATCAGATCTGAATTGTCCTTTAATATTTACTTTCGTTTACTACAAAACCCAAACTCATCCTAGAGACATGTGCCCAGGTGAACCTCATGAGGTTCAATAGGAGTAAGTTCAGAGTCCTACACCTGGGCTAGAACAATCCTCACTATCAATACAGACTGAGGATGAAGGAATAGAAAGCATCCATGGGGGAAAAGACTTGGGCATGCTGATGAACAAGCTGAACATGAGCAAGCAGTGTGAGCCTGCAGCCCACAAGACAAATGGCAGCCTGGGCTGCATCAAAAGCATCATGGCCAGCAGATGGAGAGAGGTGATTTTACCACTTTGCTCTGGGGTCCTCACCTGGGGTCTTGGCCCCCCAACACAAGAGAGACAGGGACCTGATGAAACAATTCCAGAGGAAGGCCACAAAAATTATCAGGGGGTTGTAACATATCTGCTATGAGGACAGGCTGAGGGAGCTGGGGTTGTTCAGCCTGGAGAAGAGAAGACAGGAAGAATGGAGAGAGACTTTACAAAGGTCTGCAGTGATAGGACAAGGGGCAATGGTTTCAAACTAGAGGAGAGTTAGATTGAATGTTTGGAACAAGTTCTGTACCATAAGAGTGGTGGAACACTGGAATAGGTTGCCCAGGGAGGTGGTCGAGGCCCCATCCCTGAAGATATATTCAATAAGAGGCTCAACAGGGCTCAGGGCAACCTGATCTAGTTGAGGATGCCCCTGCTGATTGGAAGATTTGGACTAGATGAGCTTTGGAGGTCCCTTCCAACCCAGACCATTCTATGATTCCATGATCCTGGAAAGTGATACAAATTCCACCTTCAGTGTACATTGAAAAGGTGCCTAAGCAGTGCTACCTCACTCTCTAGTTGCATCGTGGGCTGCCACTGACTTCTGAAGAGGTTAAGTCTTTAATCTCCTTAGATCCTTTGGACAATACTGCTCAGCTGAGTGCCTAAGCCACTTCTGAAACAACAGCCAAGATGTTAAAGTTGCAAGGAGGCTTTAAAGAATTTGATGTGGCATTCTCCTGGCCACGCAGATGTGTCTCTGGAGTTAAATTTTTCTCTCCTAGTAATACAGCTTCTCCGATAACTGTACCACAGCTGTTTCAGGTGTATGACCAGAGTGAAATATAGAGTGAATTTTAACCCCTAATGACTGCTCACAAGCTATTGTCCAAGTTACAAACACCTATTAACCTGTCCACTCATATTTTAGTCTATAGTCTCATACTGCAAATCGTTCCTTCTGAGATTATAGGCACTGCATATTTCTTTCATGAGATTACGGCCTTGCTGTTTTAGCCCAGTGTTACAATACCTGCCCACACTTTCTAGCACAATTCAGCATCAGAAACTAGCCTACAGATGTCAGTTGTGAAAAACTGGGGAAAAACCCAAAACCTCTTGCTAGTTTGATAACTGAAGAATAAATAGCACCACTAATGTGGTTTAAAGCTATACAGAAATCTGTTCAGAACTTGAAGATTGAGACAAAGCTCTCAGATACCCCAGACTACATCCAGAGTTGGTCCTCAGACCTTGTTTTGGCCATGAGATCTGTAAGCTCTGGCCTGCAGAGTGGCTGTGCATGCTTGCTCACTGCCCATCCTCAACTGGCAGCTGTCCAGCTGGGGCTTGAGGATCCTGGGACACTTATCAGGTGGAAAACAACATCATATTTCCTTCATTACAACTGCTCAACTTCATAAATGAGGAACCAGCACTCAAGATTATACTCATCTACAACCAAAGCGTTAGTGCCAGAAGGTTGCATAAGAGAACCATGGCCAGAGAGAATCATAGAATCATAAAATGGTTTATGTTGGAAGGGAACTCAAAGCTCATCCAGAGAATCAGAGAATCATAGAATCATAGAATGGTAAGGTTGGAAGGGACCTCAAAGATCATCTAGTTCCAACCCCCTGCCATAGGCAGGGACACCTCCTACTAGTACAGGTCACTCAAGGCCTTGTCCAATCTGGCCTTGAACCCCTCCAGGGAGGTTGTGGAGCACAGAATCCAATGTGATCTTTGATCACATTGAGTGGTTCTGTGCTCCACAACCTCCCTGGGCAACCCATGCCAGTGTCTCACCACCCTCACCGCAAAGAACTTCCTAACATCCAATTCCAATCTCCTCTCTGCCAGCCTAAACCCATTCCTCCTCATCCTGAGAGCTGACTCTCCCTCTCTGCTTCATTCTGGTGAGCCCTTACCTGCAGTGCTGTGTCCAGCTCTGGGACCTCCAACACAAGACAGACATGGACCTGACGGAGTGAGTCTAGAAGAGGGTCACCAACATGCTCAGAGGGCTGGAGCAAGTCGTCTGTGAAGACAGGCTGAAAGAATTGGAGAAGAGAAGGCTCCAGAGAGACCTTAGAGCCACATTCCAATATCTGAAGGGGACTTACAGGCAGGCTGGGGAAAGGCTGTTCAGAAGGGCTTGTGGGATAGGATGAGGGCAGTGGTTTGAAACTGGAGCAGGAGAGATTTAGGTTGGACATCAGGAGGAAGTTCTGCACAATGAGAGTGGTGAAATCCTGAAACAGGCTGCCCAGGGATGTGGTTGAGGCCCCATGGCAGGAGACACTGCAAGACCAGACTGGATGTGTCCCTGTGCAGCCTGCTGTAGTTGGAGGCGTCCCTGCTGAGTGCAGAGGAGTTGAATAAGATGACCTCTGAGAGTCCCTTCCAACCCAATGCTATCTGTGAATATGTGTGAATCCTCCAGCACACTCGAAATTCCCTTTGAAAAAAAAAAGTGTGGCCTAGAGTAGCCCAGCTGGGTGACAGATCCAGTTTAGCTGTGGCTTGAGCTGCACTGATGAAGCCTGTGTTCAGCAGACTTGTCACCTGCCATCAGCCTTCCTACCACCTCCTCCCTGCCTGCTTTTCCCTCTCCCTCAAGTACCTTCTGGATGCCTCCCAGCCCAAACCATGACTGCAAAATATCCCTGTTGTATAGCTGGCTTCTTAACCTCATTTAAATTCTTCCTTCGAGCTACCTCCACCATGATGCCCTCAAATTACCACCATCTTTTAATGAGAAGGATGCTATGCATACCCATTTTATTGTTATTCTATCCTCTCAGCCCAGCTGCCTTCCAACCCTTAGCTCCTGCCTGGTATGCAGATTGCAAGCTCTCTGGGGTGCCAACTGCTCTCTTCCTTGCATGTCTTCACAGTGTGCACCATGAAGGAGCCCTGATCCTGGACCAGGGTCTCATAACACAAACAACTAATAAAAGAATAATTTGTTAGCCTGGATTGCAAATCTTCTGCAAGAAAAAAAAAAAACAAAGCAATTTCCCCAGGCTGTCAGAGGCACTTTCATGTGTCAGCATCACAGCTCTCTTCTGGGGTTGACAATGGTGCATCCAATTTCCAGGCACAAGAGGGAAGGTTTGCTGTGCTGATGTGAGCTCTGTGTGTTGCTGCTCTCCATCTAGCCATGCCACAGGGAACCAAACAGCTTGTAGGGAAGGGACCCGCTACTGGGAAGGTGACTTTCTATAGGATGCTATTTTTAGTGTGGGGTGAAGTGGGAGGGCAGCCTGTGATGGATTTTTGCTGCATGATGAGATGGCTTCCCTTTCAAGAAATGTGATATTTGGCTTGCGTTTTGATTTTGTACCTCACGGCCATGAAGGGAGAGGCTGTGCAAAGTTTGTTTGCCCAGATTTATTATTAATTACCAAGCTGCACTCTGGGTTACACACACTGAAGTGAAATCACCACTGCAGGTCTGGCTGTGAAGCAGGCAATTTATATCTACATTCAAAATTCACACAAAGAATATTATATTATGAGGAGGTATGTGATCTGTCTTCCACCTGTCTAGAGCAGTCTCAAAAATATTCAACTGCTGTACCTTTTTTTTTTTTATCCCCAGCTCACTCCCTGGGTAATTGAATCCAACTATTAGCAGCCAGGTACTAAAGTTTTTGTCCCATAAGGATTTCATTTCTTAGTACAAAAAAAGGTCAGCTCAGTCAGTGAGAAGCATTGATCTATACTGTCAGCACCTCGCATCAGTGGTTTCAAATACTCCAGGGTCTGGCCATAAATACATTTTCAAACAGGATGTAACCAATGGCATCTCCTCCTTCTCCTCCTCCTGCAGAAAAATATTGCAGCTTCCCCTCCACAAACACAGCCCTAAGATGTCCTTATCTAGTGAGAGAGAAGTTGCAGCTACACAGTATTTTACAAATATGCTGTACTTCATTTAAGGTTCCACTGGTGCTGCCTTGACAGGCTACATATTTAACTTTCTAATTTTCAATTTAAAATGTGAAACTCAAGCATCAGCAGATTCCAAGTAAAATCCTGACTGTCTCTCACTTATAATGCTTTCTAAGTGTCTTTTCCCACTTTAGACCACTACCTAATCATTACACCAGATATCCAAGCCTGGTTTGCCTTCTATGTTGACATACTTCAGATTAAAATAGAACTGACACTGAGTCTCCTTCTCTGGCAACTTTCAAAGCCAACCTGGACATTGTGGAGAGGCTGCTGCTGGTCTCTTCTCACAGGTAATTAGTGATAGAACAAGAGGGAATAACCTCAAGCTGCCACTGGGTGGGTTTAGACTGGACAGTAGGAAAAAAGTTTTTCCCAGCAAGAGTGGTCAGGCACTGGAATGAGCTGCCCAGGGAGATGGTGGAGTCACCAACTCTGGGTGTGTTTGAAAGTCATTTGGATGTGGTGCTTGGGGATATGGTTTAGGGTGCATCTTGCAGAGTAGGGTTAGGAGTTGGACTTGGTGATCCTGAGGGTCTTTGCCAATCTGAATGTTTCTGTGATTCTGTGACATTCCTGTGTGGTCTGCCCTAGGTGATCCTGCTTTGACAGGGAGGTTGGACCAGATGATCTCTGGACCGCCTGGTCCCTTCCAACCCCTAACATTCTGTGATTCTGTGATTCTGTGCTTCTGTGCTTCTGAGATTCTGTGATTCTGCGATTCTGTGATTCTGTGCTTCTGAGATTCTGTGCTTCTGTGATTCTGAGATTCAGTGATTCTGTGTTCTGTGTTTCTGTCATTCTGTGCTTCTGTGCTTCTGGATTCTGTGATTCTGAGATTCTGTGCTTCTGAGGTTCTGTGCTTCTGAGATTCAGTGATTCTGTGTTCTGTGATTCTGTGCTTCTGTGATTCTGAGATTCAGTGATTCTGTGTTCTGTGTTTCTGTGATTCTGTGCTTCTGTGCTTCTGGATTCTGTGATTCTGAGATTCTGTGCTTCTGAGGTTCTGTGCTTCTGAGATTCAGTGATTCTGTGTTCTCTGATTCTGTGCTTCTGTGATTCTGAGATTCTGTGTTCTGTGATTCTGTGCTTCTGTGCTTCTGAGATTCAGTGATTCTGTGTTTCTGTGCTTCTGTGATTCTGTGCTTCTGTGCTTCTGGATTCTGTGATTCTGAGATTCTGTGCTTCTGAGGTTCTGTGCTTCTGAGATTCAGTGATTCTGTGTTCTGTGATTCTGTGCTTCTGTGATTCTGTGATTTTTCCTAATATTTAAAACACGTCATTATCCTGAATGCATCTCAGCAACCTAATTAAATTTTTCAGTAAAAAGCAACTGATTTAGCTTTGTAGAGGTAAGAAAAAAATACAGCATTGCTCGCAGGGATAAGGTTTTGGCAACCAAAAACTAAAGGGCAAATGGAAGTTGTTCACACTCCATCAGTCTCAAGGGTGAGACTTGTGAGACCCAGTGAGACCCCTGAGACTCTGCACAACTGACATCTGCCAGGCAGGTGATTCATCTGTCTTGATATTTTGTCCTAGATTTATGCATAAAACCCTTTCCAGCCAGGATTGCACTGAGATCAGTAACAGTTCTCCTATCAAATCAAAATCTTTCATTCATTTTCCACCTATTAACTGGGATGTGATCATTAAATTGCTTGTTTTAAAATGCGAATTTATTAGAGATATTTAAGCCTTTGCTATTGCATAATCCACCAACTGTGTCCATACTATTTTACAGATACATAGAATGGTTTGGGTTGGAAGTGGCCTTAAAGACCATCCAGTTCCAACTCCCCTGCCATGGGCAGGGACACCTTCCACTAGATCAGGCTACTCAGGCATCCAACCTGGCATTGGACTGCTGCATGGAGGGGGCATCCACAACCTCTCTGGGTAACCTGTGCCAGTGTCTTATCACCCTCTCTGTAAAGGATTTCTTCCTAATCTCCAGTCTAAATCAGCCCTTCTCAATCTCAAAGTCACTGCCCCTCATCCTCTCACTACAAGCCCTTGTAAAAAGTCCCTCCCCAGCTCTCCTGTAGCCCCTTTAGGTACTGGAAAGGTGCTCTAAGGTCTTCCTGGAGCCTTCTCTTCTCAGCCCCAACTCTCCTGGACCCCCAACTCTCTCAGCCTGTCCCCATAGGGGAGGTTCTCCAGCCCTCTGGTCATCTTCATTCCCTCCTTTGGACCCACTCCAGCAGCTCCATGTCCCTCTTATGCTGGGGGCACCAGAGCTGGAGGCAGCGCTGCAGGTGGCGTTTCACCAGAGCAGAGTAGAGCGGCAGAATCCCTTCCCTGTGCTGCTGGTCACACTTTCCTTAGTCTCTGAGTGATAACATGAAAAATGGCCTCTCTGAATGTCTTTCTGTGTTCTCATTTTCACACAGAGGGACCCTCAGGTTACATTAAGATATTTGTAGTCTATAGAAGTCTTACTGGAACAAAATTCCGTTGCGTTATTCTGTGCAATACTTTAACTGTGTGCTCCAGTTTCAAGTGCTGGTGCTTCACTCCATTGGTTCTTCCCTACTAATTAGTATTTTGATGACCATTGGACCTTCCAAACTGGTGCCTGCTGGGCAGAAACTAGACCACACATTTCTTGATTCAATTTGGGAATTTGTCAATTCATTTTTAAGGAACAGGAAACGGGTCAGTTGTTCTGTATCCCAAACACCAAAGGGGCACTGCAGATGTCTCTCTTCCATTTGCCCAGAGCTCACACCAGTTTACATTGGCTTGAAAATCAGGCTAAAATTCAAATAGAGCAACCCACCCTGGATGCACTGCAGAATGTGGCATCCTGACCTCAGAGATGGCAATGTCCAAAGTGAGCATAGGGTGCAACTAAATGGCCCAGGTCCTGCCCTGGCTGCTCATTCGTCTGCTCATCACCTTGATGATGATGTGGTTGAGGATCTCATACGTAACCTCTCAGACCAGCCTTGTGTCCTCACTGCAGCAGTGGGAAATCAGGAACAGATCTGTTTATTTCCTAGTGGTGCCAGGGCTGCTTTTGATGCTCTTGCCTCCTCCACCAGCAGGAAGGCACTCTGAAAGGTCTCTGTCCTTCCTTCTCCTCCTCCTCCTCCACCATCAGGAAGGCATTCTGTAATGTCCTTCCTTCTCTTCTCCTCCTCCACCATCAGGAAGGCACTCTGTAATGTCCTTCCTTCTTCTCCTTCACCAGCAGGAAGGCACTTTGTAAGGTCTCTGTCCTTCCTCCTTTGCCACCTCAGCTGGAATGTTCCCTACACCCAAGCAATGCTGTTTGACAACCCCATCCTCTTGCTCAACCCTCCCACTCACTGATGGCACCAGCAAAGGGAATGAGCAAAGGAATAGGTCAAGGATCACTGGAGGAAGAAAGAGCTCCCCGGGGGAGTGCCCAGAGTTTGTGGGGAGCCCTTGGCTCAATAGGGAAAAAAAAAAAAAAAAAAGAATAGAGGCAGAGACAATTTCTCAGGGCTGCAATTACTCATGGGAGGTGCTGAAATGAGATGATGAATGTTAATGCTGGTACTAGCTGGGAAATGGCAACCTCTGGATGTAAATGTGGCTCTATTAAAGAGGGAACTCACCCTTCGGGGACTGCATCAGGGGAGAAGAAAGGGAGCTGAACTTTCAAAGCAGGAGGTTGAGCTGTGGCCTGCATTTTCTTCTCCACACACATTGCAGTGCTTATTTGCTGCTAGGGCTTATTAATTTTTCACTTATGCTACGCTAAAAATAGTTAATTATTGAAAATGCAGATCTCTCTGATGGTGAAAGGCTGTCTCTTCCAAACAGGTGACTGGTTCAGATAACCCCTGAAGGCACTTCTGGGGCTTCCAGACCCTTGATCAAAATTTCCTTTTTAATTTGGAAAGAATAGAAGTGATTAAAGCTGAAAATAATGGTGAGGCTAATGAAAGCTTGNGAACCTCTCCTCTCCGAACCTCTCCAAACCTCTCCTCTCAGAACCTCTCCTCTCCAAACCTCTCTGAACCTCTCTGAACCTCTCCAAACCTCTCCTCTTCTCTCAGAACCTCTCCTCTCCTCTCAGAACCTCTCCTCTCAGAACCTCTCCTCTCCAAACCTTTCCTCTCAGAACCTTTCCTCTCTGAACCTCTCCTCTCTGAACCTCTCCCCTCCCCTCCCCTTTCGTTCTCAGTGTATACATCAGGCTGGTCTTTTAATTTTGAAAAAAAAAAATCAGATGTAGGGCTTGTGCTGTAACAATGGAGTGAATGTGTGTGGATAATATTACTCACAGCACTGGTGAGAGTTCAAAGGCTGGAATGTCCAGACTAAATATACAGCCAAAAGATCAGTTCTTTAACATTTCAATTAGACAGAAACATGAAACAACAGGCCAGTGACTTCAACTTTTCAAAATTAAACAGTTTGACACTGCACAGAACACACATCAAAATTCATTATGCCTTCACAGCTTAAATTTCCTCCTGTTGAAACAGTGGTGGGAGTCACTTTATAAGTGTAGTGGGTCCTGTCCTCACCTGGAGGAGGAGGTTACCATTCTCATGGCAAAATGTAGATCAAGAGCCTCTTTGGAAAAAACAAGTCCCTGAGGATCCTACTGTGCTGGGGGAGAGCTGGAGCCTTGCCTGTCTTGAGTAAGCTGTGGGATCAGCAGAAAGAGGGCACAGCCAAGGGAGGGGCAGCATTCTTGCCCCGTTTTGTATCCCTGTGGTACCTGCCAGCCCTGCTACAAGGTGGCAGATACCCCAGTGCAGGGAGCAGGATGTGCTCATGCCTATCCAGCCTGCTCCCATCCCAACTTGCCTCTTTTTTCCCCCAATAGGTCACACTTGAGCCCATGGGGACCAGGAAAGAAAGAGAGCCTTTCACTGGGGAAGCCACGCCACTTTGCTTAGGGGAAGGACCTCAGCATGGTGAATCATCTGGGTGGGAGGCAAGGGTCTCCCCATCTACATTCAGTGCTTACTCTGATCTAGTTGGAGGTGTTCTTACTCACTGTAGGGGTGCTGGGCAAGATGACTTTTGAGGGTGCCTTCTAACCCAAAGCAATCTGTGAATTTGTGGTACTTCTCCTACAGCGAGGCATCTCCAGGAACACAACTCCACGGACAATATGCAGGTTTTCATCCTCCAGGCAAAGGAATCCCTCACTCATATCCATTTAAAGGGTTATCAGCTCACACCTTCTTACCTTCCACCCCAGCTTTCACCATAGTGTCACAGCAGAGTATCACTGCACTAGGAAGAAAAAAGGTTAAATTGTTTGTCCAAGGAACCAGAGGGAAACCTTCTACTATCTCCAAGCCCACAAACAGGCTGGCTGTGGGCTGTCCCACAGTCCAGTGTGTGTGTGTGTGTGTCTCAGGAGTAATTGCCAATAAAGCCTCTGCACTGTGTCAGCCTAGCTTCACATACTCCTCTGGCATGTTTGCAGTGGCAACTGAAACATCATAGCTCCCTGAGAAAATATTTCTGTTATAAGGCACACACACACAAACATTCACAGTCTGAAAATCACTTTCATGTTGGAAACAGGACCATGGAGTTTGTGAGATGAGCAGTGATGGGAAGAGAAAAGAGCAAGGTGTCTAGAAATAACTCAGCTAGCTCAGGAGAACAAGTTATCAGCTACTATAATCGTTGCTTTATGAGCCCTACTCATGGACTGTCTGCAGTCTTTGTCTCTGAGAGTTTCCAGTCTCAGTATAAATCAAGGCATAGTTACAGAGACAAGGGAATTAAAAGAAGAGTTACAGAGATAAGGGAACTGAAAGAGGTGGTGTTGGGGGGGGGAGACAGCACTCGGTCATTTTGTGAAGCTGGAGTTTTAGTTCCCTCTTTGAGTCTCGAGCATCTTTTATAGACATCACAAAAAGGGCTTTTGAGGATGAAGACGAGGAAGACCAAAGAGAAGACAGTGAGATGTGTAAAGGGAATTCCTTCCCTATTGTGAGGGAGAAAGAAGAAAGATATTTCCTTCAAAAATTAAATGCTTTTAGCCACCAGAGAGTGGAAGCTGACACATATAATCTCCTTTCCTTATGCAAATCATGCACGAGTCCATCCCAGCTCTTGAAGATGTGTTGGTTATTCATCATCTAGAGAAACCATACCCAGCTGCACAGATGGCTCACACATTACTTTAGCCATGTTCCCTTTTTCAGGAGCTGTGCCTAGTAACCCCATCTCTACAGCAGTGTTTTGGCTCCCAAACATGTTGAATGAGAGAATTATCTATCCACAAATAGTGACAGGTAAATGTCAAAGAGCTCTTGTTCTCACAGGACTGTGGATATTCAGCTGTGCCAAATCTTTGTTTTCTCTTTTCAGTAGTCTTCTGAAGTAAATTTGAGGATGTGGTCACAGAGCTTAAGTCAAGCTTTCAGACAAGAGATCTCATTTTAGGCTTCCTTGGGGTTTTTTTGGGGTTTTTTTTTTGCCACCAAAGCTCAGAAAATGGGCAGTCCTATCACTCCATGCAGGAGCTAATAGTGCTCACACAAGACCTGACCAGGTCTCATTCCTAATGGATCCCAGACTGCCAAGACTCAATGTCCTCTGGATGTAGTGTCAACCCATTTCTTCATTTGAGCCTTTTCCCAAAGAACACCATTGCTGCACATGCCCAAAAAAAAAAAAAAAAAAATACATAAAGACTCCAAGGAATTAAGATTACAAAGGAAAAAGATTTTTGTTGATGATTCCCAAATGATAGCCCAAGCTGCCTGCCTAGCCAAGTGTATTACCTCTTCACCTATTGTATGAGGCTCCAGCCTGGTGAAGAGACTAAAGGAACAGGCAGGAAGGCTTAATTCCCCCCCTGCTGGCACCAAAATGTCAACAATTATTCACAGCCTCATGTCAGCACCCCACTTCTCTTTCCTCTTCAAGAGGAACCAAAGATAATAACACTGCCTTAACTACTCTACCAGGTACCACTGAGGTGAATTGGTTTTCCAGCCCTGTGAACCACTAACCACTACATTTGATCATGGCGTTCCGCCTGCTCCCCAGATCCTGACTCCTGTGCTCCATGAGACTGTTTCCTAAACCTCTCACTTCTTTCTGCTAGGAAAGCACTCACAGCAAACTGAAGGTCACTCATCCTACCAGCACAGTAAAATTAAAAGTCATGCTCCTTTTGCTACAGTGCTCCCACAGAAAGTGACAACTGTTGAAACAAAAATGGAATCGGAGCTAATTCAGCATTTAGAAGTAACCACACTTCAGCTTCACACTCTCACATATTTCACTGCCTCTTGTCATCCATATCAGACAGATACCTAACTATATTTGCCAGAGTACTCTTATGTGGTACATAGCCCATGATATAGTCAAAGCCATCTGCTCAGATATCTTCTCCTGAAGAAATCAGACTGGAGAATGAGAATAGGCAATTAAGAGCAATTCTGTGAGTGAAATTTGCTTTTTAACCTGACCTTTCACCAAAACAAAACAAAAAAAAAAAAAAGCTGAGACAAGGATGGGAGTGAGATATTACCTTGGTTTTCCTGCTTTAAAAGAAGCCAGATTTGGATCCTATCATATCAAGCTTGTTTCTAGCAAGACCCACTGTGATCATCTACACCAACTTGTTGGCTACCGTTGCTTCATAACACTTGGACTATGTGCACAAGTAAAAGCTGTAAAATATCCACCCCCCAGAATAGTTTTAGTTAGCAGTGGAGATGAAGACGTGGGCACAGAGAAGAGTTTATGCCAGTCAAGGTACCCCAGTTTTGAAATGTAGATCTTCTTGGGAGAAAACTAAGGAACTGTGCAAGGACAGATGTGAAGTCCTGGAATTTGAATCTAATCTCATCAGATTCCCCACTCCAGTCCAGTGAGACACATTAACGTGAACAAATGTGATCAGTCTGGCAGCACTCTCATGCAAACAGAAATGCTGGTTTCACAGGAATAATTAATAGCCCTTTCCTGCCACTGGGCTAAACAAAGAGAAAAGAGAAGGAACATGTAGAGATGAAAAGAAGACACAAGATAGATTAAGAGGATACAAACACGACTTTGATAGTGTCAAATTTCTATGAGGACCTACACCAAAGTAAAGATGGAGAGTAGTTAAACAAAGAAAGTATCATGAAATTAGTCCAAACAGGATTCTGATACAAGGGAAAAGCCAACAACAAGAAGCTAAAGAGTACACAGAAACTCGTAGCTAAAAGACTTGGGCTTGCACACACTTTCCTAGGTGAAGGAAGCTAGCCTGAGACAGAAGCAAATGCCTTCAGCTAGCCATCTGCTGTCAGCAGTCTAACAAAGAACTAACTGCCTTAGCTCCATGATGGGTGTAGAACTCTGTGATAAAGTTTTCCATATGTACATGCCCTCCTATTCCTCAAACTCTTTATTCTGAACTAAATTAATGAGGTTCATGCTCCTTCTCCAACTGAGAGATTCCCATTAGTCCCACGTCGCCCTGCTGCCCAGCACACTAGTGCCAGACTGGTAAGTGCCCAGCTCCACAGGGACCAGGGTTGGTTGGTGCCTCAGGCTGAGAGCTAAGATACACAGCCCCAACAAAGCCTCCACACCTAAAAGCCTAACAGCCAGGTTGTAAACTTCTGAAAAATATGAGTTCATAATGAAAATACTAACACACTAAATCCTATAATACTCACATTTGCTGCATGAAGCTTTATATTATCCCATAAAAATAAATAAAACACATCAGCTATCACATAACCACGGGGACTTCTTGGGTATTTTTTGCTCAAGATCTCTGTTTTGCATAGAGAGGAAAGGGGTTATTTTTGTTTCATCTTATAGTTTAATGTTTTTCTCTTCTTTTTTTTTTTT
>WBNM01032206.1:27640-43714 GCA_013399055.1 Ramphastos sulfuratus | reverse complement strand
TTTTTTTTTTTTTTTAAACAGGCTTTTGCTGTGATGTCTCTAATCCAGCTCTCAGGCTACATAGTTTCTTCTGATATACACTGATCAAATCCCAACTGATTGGTCTAGTTTCTTCACATGCATCTCTTTAGATAAAGCCTTGGCAGGAGGGATAAGATAGAGACAGAGTTGCCACAAGCCTTGAATTTGTTTAGTTTATCTCACACCTTACTCCACTTTGCTGAAGGACATTAATTGTCCTGAGGTGTCTGTGGCCTGCACCTTTTTTTTCCTTCCCCATTTTTCCCTTTTATTATCCTCCAACCAGCAGAAATCACAACCGTGTGAGCAGCAACTGCCAGAAGGCAGCAATCCATAATCAGCAGAGTGATTACAAAGGAGCCAGCAGCAATGCTGAAGTTTACAGCACTTCCTGAGCACAAAACTACGTGGTAAAAATATTTGCAGCAGAGAGTAAACAGGCTTAATGGGCTCCAGTCTAATTTCTTTTTTATATTTCTGTAGTGAGAGTACATGGTGCTTGGGAAAAGTGCTGTGCTGACAGCACAGAAGATGCCAGCACTCTGCTTAGTTGCACAGCATATCCAGCACAAGGCACCAGAAAGTGCCCAATCTTCCTGCCCAAGTTGCATTGGGCATTGCTCAAGGTCACAGTTGCAAGGCTGCCAGTCTGACTTCAGCAGCAGCCTGACCCCCACCCCTGGGAATGTCACACCAGCTACCTTGGATACAGCAGCATATTTACATTGTTGGAAAAGAAACATGAGCAGTATGAGACCACTGAAAAGCCTCAGTGATTTTCCTACTCCTTTTTTAACAGACTGCATTTCCAGATCCCAGGCACAGAGGATGTTCCCCATCTGGAGCTTCACATATGCAAGAGTCAATGTGTTTTTCTCTTATCCTGCCTGTGCTTCCTCAGAGTTCCCACCAACCAGGGAAAATTCCCAGCAGCTAGGCTGGCTCCAATGCAGACTAGCTACTGGGAGGAGTAACAGGTCACAGAAGTCTAAAACCTTTGAGTGATTAGGGGGCATGGAAAGTCAGCTCATCCTTCGAATCCATTGCCCAACCCAGTTTTTACTCTGGATGTATCAGGATGTGGAGGAAAGCTACTGGCATTGACAAGTGGCTACCTTCTACATAGCAGCAGAGAACCATGGAGAAGATACTGATATCTCCATCATTGATTTTAGTAAGTGCACCCTTCCTCACACTTCTCACACACACAGAATCACAGAACATTAGCAGTTGGAAGACACCTCAGAAGATTATCCAGTCCAACCCCCCCTGCCAGAGCAGAATGACCTAGAGTGGGTCACACAGGAACGCATCCAGGTGGGTTTTGAATGTCTGCAGAGAAGGAGATTCCACAACCTCTCTGGTCAGCCTATTCCAGGGTATTGTCACCCTCACAGTGAAAAGGTTTTTCCTTATCACAGTATAAGCAAGGTTGGAAAAGACCTCAAAGATCATCAAGTCCAACCCATTACCACAGACCTCGAGNTTATCTATGTTTGTGTTCTTGTTATACATCTCAGCAAGCCTATGAGTGAAGTAGACATCACCACTGATTGCTTTTCACAGCCTATAATATAATTTTCTCCATTAAAATATTCCAATTAGCCTCAAACCAGCACAACATGGAACTTCTGCTCCATCTTGCACCCTTTGCCCCTCATCCTATCAATGGACATTTGCCAGATACAAAAATGAGGCACACAAAATGAGACTTGAAAAAATCCCCAACTCCAAACCCCATCAGTTTGTAAGGGAGTGAGAAAAAAAGAGAAATCAATGGGAGAAAACCCAAAACACACATCACACTCTCCATAAGACAGATACACTTCAGTTTTTCCCAGCTGTAAAAACACCTCTTTGTCAAACAGGCTGCAAGGGATTCCCAAAGTCTTTTTAGCTTTCAAGGTGAAAGGACTGCAAAGCCTCTCTTATAAAACAAAGACCTTTGCCACAGTCCAGGTCTGCTTTTCTAAGAGACCAAGAAATTTATGCTTTTAATCTGATGTAGATAATCGTGGAGCTGCTTAACTCTAAATACTGCCTGAGACTGTGAGTTGGATTCCTTATGGTCTCATTAACTGTTCAGGGCTGCCTCAGCAGCCTAGCCAGGGGATGGTGAAGAGAGTATGGAGGGGCTGAGTGATTCTTTCTTCCAGTCTTGTAAATACAGGAGCCTTAAAACTGTCTTTTGCATTTCCATTGGGAAAAATGGCCTTGTCCTTGGAAGGCAGTGAGAATGATGGATGGTCTGCCTCAGCTTTCCTGGAATTGGGTCTGAAGCCCTCAATACAGGAAGGAAATGGTCCTCATGGAGGGTGTCCAAAGGAGGGCCATGAAAATGATCAGGGGGATGGACCATTTCAGCTATGAGACAGGCTGAAGGAGCTGGGGATGTTCAGCCTGGAGAAGAGAATCAGAGAATCAGAGAATGCCAGGGGCTGGAAGGGACCTCGAAAGATCATCTGGTCCAGTCCCCCTGCCAGAGCAGGATCACCTAGAGCAGATCACACCAGAATGCATCCAGATGGTTCTTGAATATCTCCAGAGAGGGAGACTTCACAACCCCCCTGGACAGCCTGTTCCAGTGTTCTGTCACCCTCACAGGGAAAAAATTCTTCCTCGGGTTCGCATGGACCCTCCTATGCCTCAGCTTCCACCCATTGCCCCTTGTCCTGTCACTGGGCATCACCCAGCAGAGCCTGGCTCCATCCCCCTGACACCCACCCCTTACATATTTATAAACATGAATGAGGTCACACCTTAGTCTCCTCCTCTCCAAGCTAAAAAGCCCCAGCTCCCTCAGAGAAGGTTCTGATGAGATCTAATAATGGTCTTCCAGTAGCCGAAGAACTGTACAAGAAGGATACAGAGGAACTGTTTCGNAGCCCTCAATACAGGAAGGAAATGGTCCTCATGGAGGGTGTCCAAAGGAGGGCCATGAAAATGATCAGGGGGATGGACCATTTCAGCTATGNGGAGGTAGGTGAAGCCCCATCCCTGGAGATATTCAAGTAGAAGCTCGACAGGGGTCTGGGCAACCTGATCTAGTTGAGGATGTCCCTGCTGACTGCAGGGGGATTTGGACTAGATGACCTTTGGAGGTCCCTTCCAACCCAGACCATTTTGTGATTCTAAGAGACAGGAAAACTCTCAAAATAAGAAAATGAGTTTCCAAAGCATTTAAAAGACCATCAGGAACACTTTGACAGTCAAAACAAGGCATGTAAAAAAAATGAATGTCATAGGTATGCTCTATGGGTATTACCAGAGCTGCAAGGCTCCAGTTTTTGAAGTTTTCAAGTACTATTTTATCTGCAAGGTGAATGGGAACAAGACTTGACAACAAACTTAGATTTTTCTTTTAGACTCCAATTTTCATAAAGCTGAGATAGCTTTGCATGCAGATTAGGAGGCATCTGCACAATCAGGCCACCATGGTTTATATACTTTTTTGGTAGCAGTTTCATACTCCTTTAGAGTTGCATTCACAATATTGTTACTTGCTCACCAAAAAAAAAAAAAAAACAAACCATGAGGAGTAATTCTTTTTATTATTGATTGTTGTAGGGCATCAGCAAAACATGAGCCCAGTTTTACTTGGAAACTAAGCCTGACCTGGGAAGATGTCAAATGACACAGACATAGGATGAGTCTCATGACTGGCACCAGGATAGATCATGAGGTGTTGGCAGTAGCTCTGAAGGTTCATAACCTTGATGATATCCTGGGTTCTTTCTTTGAACAGGTTATAGCTTCAGCAGCTGCCTCATGGGAGAAATGAACTGTGGTTTCATTTCCCTTGCTTAGAGGAGGCAGCCCTGCAGAGAAGTGACAGGAATAAGGCAACAGATAAAAACAAGCAAACAAACAAAAACCCACAACCAAAAACAACAACAACACAAACCCAACAACACAAACAACACCCCCCAAACAAAAAAACAAATCAAAACAAAAACAACAACAAAAATTTTCAAAACAAAAAACAAATCAAAACAAAAAAACCAAATCCCAAAACCAAACCGAAAACAAAAAAAACCAAAACCCCAACTACAACAACAAAAGTAAATTAAAACAAAAACAAGGAAAAAAAATAAGAAAAAAGAAAAGAGATTCCTTAGAAACATCTAAGCAACATTGCAAAACAGTAATTCCACCACTTGTTCAAGAACTTCTTAGACTACACTCAACCTGGACCTAAATGCACTTCTTGCAAAGTTGCAACACTTGCAACAAGGCAAAGTTGAGTGCCCAGATGCACAGCTTGTGGATGTTCCCCTCCCTGGAATTGTTCAAGGCCAGATTGAATGAGACCTTGAGCAACCTTGCCTGTGGAAGGTGTCCTTGCCCAAGGCAGGGAGATTGGAACTAGATGATCTTTTAGGTCCTCTCCCACTCAAACTATTGCTGTGAAGGGATTCCACAGATTATGATTCAGATCACAACCTCTAGCAGTCACACTTCAGGATGACAAGAAGTTGATTAAGAAGTGCCCACTTTTAAGACACCGTAGAGGCTTAATTAATTCACATAGAGGCTTATTTCTTTAATTCATGCCTGTAGTCACTGGTGAAATAAAGAAGAAAGCCAGGACCTGCTGTTTTGCAGCAGGAAGGGGAGAAAATCACTCCATTTGAAAATTTCTCTATTCTTTGACCTGATACCTAAACCAGCAGTCACAACTTGCTGCCTGCTTTTCTACTGAGTGAGAGAAAGGACAGCAGAAATGTCCTGCCCCACAGCACCCCAGTTCTGGCTGCACACAGACATTTCCACATTGCTTCAGTGTCTACAGAGTAATGGGACAGAGGGAAGTAGAAACGGGATACAGGTAGCAATTACACCAAAATATCAGCATTTTTAATGTTAAGTGTCTGCACTTAGGTGGAAAAAAAAAAAGTCTTGAGTTTCAAAGATGCTGTCGTAGGCTTTTATACTGCGTGCAATAACACTGAGAAGCTATCAAGCTGAAGATGTTGTGCAAATGTCTTTGGGAGGATTTTGTGCAGCAGTTAACAGACCTTATTCCATGTGTGTATGTTTGTGTTCTACTTAAAATTTCCCATGCTGTGGTACTCTGTTACGAGAGCTCGTGAGAATGTAGTGGAATGGTGAACACTCATCCATCACCTCCCAATGGACTACTCAGAAGTCCATTTATTTATGACAAGGTAAAATCATTTTGCTGTTTTCTAGCTAGCAGCAAAACAAAACAAAACTAAATGGAACTACAGAGTGCACTCCTGTTTGTAGACCTACTTTTTTTTTTTTTAGAATGACAAGTTAGATGGCCAGGGTGAGCAGCTTAAGAAGTTATTTCATCTTTTCCTCAGAGTCTGATGTCTACTCTGTCTTCTAAAAAGTAGACTCTTTCTGAAGGTTTTGGAGGGGATCTAAATCAGGCATTTTTTCACAGAATATGTCTGTTTGGAAGAGACTTCCAAGATCATCCAGATCAGTGCTTCCAGATCAGGCTTCCAAGATCAGTGCTTCCAGATCAGACTTCCAAGATCATCCAGATCAGTGCTTCCAGATCAGACTTCCAAGATCATCCAAGATCAGTGCTGGGTGCTTCAACTCAGCACTAAAAGGTCAGCACTAAACCATGGCCCTAAGCACCAGCTCGACAGGCCGCTTGAACACCCCCAGTGATGGTGACTCCAGCACTGCCCTGAGCAGACCATTCCAATGTCTGAGAACCCTTTCAATGAACAAATGTTTTCTAATTTTCAAGTTTAAACGTTCCATGGTGCAGCTTGTGACTGCTTCCTCTAGTCCTGTCTCTTTCCAATAAGAAGAGGCTGTCCCCTTCCTCATCCCAACCTCCCTTCAGCTAGCTGGAGAGTGTGGAACCTAAAATCCAGACAACTGAGGTCACTTTCATTCTGTTCCTTCTTCAGCACAATGTTTTTCTTAGAGAAAGGGAAAAACCAAACTAATCTTCACCGAACTACCTTGTTATTATTAAATAGGAACATGTGAAAAACAGCTACAACTTTACAAGCTCTACAAAGTTCCTATCCACACAGGAAGAACTAAAAAATGACAAAGCAAAACTTTGCCATTAAAATTGCTTGGAATCAGAGAGTTTTGGGGTTTGGGGTGTGTGTGTGCTTGTGGGGTTTTTTAATCGGTTTTTTTTGGGGGGGGAGGGGGAGGGGGTTGTGAGGGAGATTTTGTTTGGTTGGTTGATTTGGGGTTTTTTAATTGTTTATTTGTTTTGATTTTTTTTTTCCCCCTTAGGAAATCTATTATGATCTTCACTATTTGCCTTTTGGCTCAGGTAATTTTCTATTAATTTCCTGAAACCAATCACAGAATCATAGAATGGTCTGAATTGGAAGGGACCCTCAAAGGTCATCCAGTCCAACCACCTCTGCAGTCAGCAGGGACATCCTCAACTAGATCAGGCTGCCCACAGCCCTGTGGAGGTTCATCTTGAATATCTCCAGGGATGGAGTCACAACCACCTCCCTGGGCAACCCATTCCAGTGCTCCACAAGAATCTTTCTAAACTTATTTGTTCTGGCAGCTAAATTCAGCCTCTCTATTTTCTTCATATTTATATATCGAATGTAAAAAGACCTTTGAGAGGCAATTTTTTGTGTTTTGTTTTCCAGGGGTTTTTTTTGTGTGTGTTTTGTTGTTCTGTTGCTGTTGTTGTTTTTTGGGGTTTTTTGGGATTTTTTTGTGGTGTGGGGTTTTTTTGTTTGTTTGTTTGATTTTGGTTTTAGTCTGGTTTTGTGTGTTGTTTTTGTTGTTGTTGGTTTGGTTTGGTTTGATTTGGTTTTCTTTTTTGTTTTTTGGAGATTCCAGCAGTACATTAAAGATTCTATCCTACTGTGCGTATAAGAAAGTAACAGAACTTGGAAAGGGACACACTGAAAAATATTAGCAGCTAAGGACATAATAAAAATTAATAATGGAAAAGGCAGAAGCTGTTGTGATGCTTCCTGAAGGCTGGTTTTCTCATTTCAGAAGCAGCCAATATTGAATGCTCTGGAGAGCAGGGCAATTCATCTATTTCTACAATACTTTGCTGGAAAGCAAATGTTGGCCTGACCCCAGCTGGTGATTAGGTTATACTGAGGAGTCTGAGGATTGATAGCCCTTGTCATTTTAAATTAGCACTAAATGTAGTTGAGGATGTTCCTCTGATTTGGGTAAATATTGCATTCTGGTAGGGTTTTTGTTGTTGATGTTGTTTTTGCAAATCATCTATATTAAGGTATTTGTCTCATAAAATAGATTGAGGCCTACTATTAAACTGTGTGCAGTATAAAAACCAGCAGATGTAATTCATTCCTACATGTGTTGCCTTTAACTTGCATCAGTAAGAGCTCTTGACAGGCCATTCAAGATTTTCCAAGCCTCTATCAATTCCTATCTTTTTCTTCCTTCCTCTTTCCTCACTAAATAGACAAGACTGATCTAACCAGAAAATTACAAAAAGCATTCATCTGGTTTGTGTTTGGAGGCTGGAACATCCTTCATGGAGCTTTCTCTTTTGTTACTTTAAATTTCTGCACAATAAATAATGCCAAACATAACCTACACAGAGATGCTTCTCCAAGATGATATCCATCCATCTAGTTTTACTTGTGAATGTTAAATGCTTTGGAATAGCTTCTTCCCAGGGTGTGCAGAGGTGGCTTGTTAGCATTTTGCAGCCATCAGCTTTGTTTTATTTAAAGTTTCCACTGATTGCAATAACCATAGAGAACCACATTCCTCTTCATCTACTTGATCCTAGCACCACCAGATGAGGAAGGGATGAGTAGAGCTCTTGTCCAGTTGTGCTAAGTGCAAAAATCACAACCCATGGAACGAGATCATTCTGCACCTGAGGAAGGATGAGTAACTCTTAGTCCAGGGGAGGGCCACGAGGATGATCCAGAGGCTGGAGCACCTCTGCTATGAGGATAGGCTGAGAGAGATGAGTTTGTTCAGCCTGGAGAAGGGAAGACTCTGGGGGGACTTTAGAGCTGCCTTCCAATACCTGAAGGGATCCCATGGGAAGGCTGCTGTCCCAGTTTGAGGCCATGAGCTACCCAGAACTGGAGGACAGAAATTTTTCTCTCTCTGTTTGGAGAGTAAGAATGAAGATACTGCAGACTGATTGGAAGTTTAAAGAGAGATTCTATTTACTGGATCAGGAGCAGTGTGGCCAGCAGGACCAGGGCAGTCCTTCTGCCCCTGTGCTCAGCACTGCTCAGGCCACACCTTGAGTCCTGTGTCCAGTTCTGGGCCCCTCAATTCAAGAGAGATGTTGAAGTGCTGGAAGGTGTCCAGGGAAGGGCAGCAAGGCTGGTGAGGGGCCTGGAGCACAGCCCTGTGAGGAGAGGCTGAGGGAGCTGGGGCTGTGCAGCCTGCAGAAGATGATGCTCAGGGCAGACCTCATTGCTCTCTACAGCTACCTGAAGGGCGGTTGTAGCCAGGTGGGGTTGGGCTCTTCTGCCAGGCAACCAGCAACAGAACGAGGGGACACAGTCTCAAGCTGTGCCAGAGAAGGTTCAGGCTGGATGTTAGTAGGAAGTTCTTGACAGAGAGAGTGATTGGCATTGGAATGGGCTGCCCAGGGAGGTGGTGGAGTCACCATCCCTGGAGGTGTTCAAGCAAAGCCTGGATGGGGCACTTAGTGCCATGGTCTGGTTGATTGGCTGGGGCTGGGTGATAGGTTGGGCTGGATGAGCTTGGAGGTCTCTTCCAACCTGGCTGATTCTATCATTCCATGATTTTATACTAGTGCACATATGCAAAAGGCAATCAGGTAGAATGAACACATCCATAAGCTGAGCCAAGCCTATCGGACTAAAGCCTTCTAGAACCCTCCACCCCTTCCACCCTTAGCAGGCCTGAGAGCAGGCCAGAACTGCCCTCCCCAGCTTAGCCCTACAAGCCCTCAGCTGCATGACACAGCTCAGAACTCCCTGCCAGGCAGCAGCCATCTCCCCCCCACACACCACGAGATAAGTAGGGATGTGCTCTGCCTGGAGAGAAGTGAGAGAAGGAGAGGCAGGAAGGGAAGATCTGGAGAAGAGGGGAGATATCAGCCAGACACTGCCTTACAAGCTATGATCCCAGAAAGTGGCATAGAACAACAATATTAGCAAGTCCATCCCTGTGGTTTTCTTAAGGGAACCTGGGACCCCTCAAACTACCACAGCCAGAGAGGGACTTTTTACAAGTGTACATTGGCAGGACAAGGGGAAATGGATTTAAATTGAAATAGAATAGGTTTAGACTGGCACTTAGAAAGAAACTCTTCACTACAGGGGTGGCAAGACTCTGGAATGGACTGTCCAGAGAGGTTGTAGATGCCCTTCCCTGGAGATGTCCAAGGCCAGGTTGGATAGGGCCTTGGTCTAGTTCCCATGGCAGAAAAGTTGGATTGGTCTTCTCCAGCCTAAACGATTCTATGTGGTTCTTAAAGACTTCTTAGATGCATTTTCTGTGATTGGAGTGTCCTCAGCTCATCCTCCACCACGCTTAAAAGGAAATATTTCACTTGTCTGTGGCTGGCTACACCAGCATTTAGCTTTTGCTCTAATAAAAGCCTGGAGAAAAATGCTTAATTTTGAGCCCTGGAGTAATCCCACTGTCTTCAGCAGAGCTATCTGTGTGCCTAGAAGAATAAGAAGTGTCTGGACACTAACAAGTAGCCTCCAAGGTGTTAGATGATGATTAAATATATAAGCCAGTCTTCTTCCACCAACTGAAGAACTGNAAGGCCAGGCTGGAGGAGGCCTTGAGTGACCTGTACTAGTGGGAGGTGTCCCTGCCTATGGCAGGGGGTTGGAACTAGATGATCTTTGAGGTCCCTTCCAACCTTACCATTCTATGATTCTATGAGGTCCCTTCCCTTGCAGACAGTTTAAGACTTTGTGGCCGATGCGCAGTGGACAGGGAAATGCAATGAGGAAAATGTCAACACATCTCCTCAGAATCACTAAACATCTTCAGCTAGCTTTTCCTCTTCTATTTGTCCCTTCAGAAACATCAGGCCTACTAATTAAGCCAGGACTGGAGACTTGTCAAGATTATGAGAGTACAGCTATGACATAACCATAATTCTTGATGACATTTCACTTTCCCCGTCCAGAAAAATCTATCACACTTTCCAAGATGTGACCTTCATCTTGTTAAATGAGTACTACAGCAAAGAGCTCGTTTGACCTCTTACCTGCCCTCCCTTCTCCACCCTCTGCCTGGTCTCAGTGAGTCTGTCAAGCTTGCTTGCTTCACACTAATTAGCTTGTTTTCTTTGGCTATTTTTGCTTAGCACACTACCAGAGTTTTGGGTTTTTTTGGTGGAGTTTTTTTGTGTGTGTCTTTTCACTTTGCATGTATCTCTTTGAACCAAAAGGTTTCTCCCTTTCAGCCTTCCAACTTGCCCATCAGATTGCTCTCTTTTTTCCTTTCAGCCTCGATGTGAAATTCCTTTTTTGACACACTGCTTGCCAGCAGAAGAGCAGTCCACACTGTTTTCTTTCTCTAGCCTTTAACTCTTGGGATTTTCTGTTCCCTTAGCCCCACTCCCTAGACCATTTGCTTTTTACAACAGTGTAGCTCATCCTCTGGAGAAACACAAGTCTGACTCCAGCATCTTTTTGTTCTCCTTATCATTCTCATTTAGCATTCATTTTTGCTGCAGTCTCAGACCTAATGAGATTGTGATCAATGCTTCCCAAGTTGCCCCCTGCCTACAAGTCTTCAATCATACCTTGGCTGTGTAATCTACTATGCTCTTCTTTCTGTCAATTGGTGAACACATATAGTTAATGTTAAAAGCAATATGAAACCACAAAACAGAACTTTCTTTCTCCCCTCCACTTAATAAAGTGGAATCTACCTTGGTAATTATATAACTTCCTTTACATCCTTTCTCATATGATTGATGTGATTTATGTGGTTTGTTGTTTGCTTTTTGGGGGGGGGGGTTGTTTGCTTGTTTTTGTTTGTTTGGGTGTGGGTTTGGTTTTGTTTTCTTTTTGTTTTTGGTGTTTGGTTGGTTTGGTTTGGGCTTTTGTTTCGGTTTTTGGTTTTTTGGTTTTCGTTTACTTGTTTGTTATGTTTTGTTTGTTTTTGTTTGGGTTTTTTTTTTGTTTTGTTGTTTCATTGGGGTTTTTTGTTTGGTTGGGGTTTTTTTTGTTTGGGTTTTTTGTTTGTTTGGGTTTTGTGGAGTCACTTTAGAACCCAGCTCTTCCTATTTTGGATTCTCAATACATTCCAGCTTTCAGCCTAGTCAGGGAAAAAAAAAAAAAAAAAAAAGGCAAAACAAGTATGACAAAATACTCTTTCACACACAATTATCTGCCAGGCATCACTATCCCATAATATTATCACACAGAATGACCATCTCTCAGGCAACATTAGTTTATGCCTGCAATATTGGTGTGTATGTCTTTGTTTTACAAGATACCCTGGATTTCACAGGTGGTGGGGGGCACCTTGGGATGCCGTGGTTGGTTACCATTGTAATTAACCAAATTTAATCAGCGCCTGCATAAAGGGCTGGAGCAGAAACAAAAGCACTGTGATGCCAAGGGAAAACACTGAGCCTCTTCTCTGCTGGCTGAAAATCCAAAGCTTGAGCTCCTTGAGCTGCGCTGGTTACAGCAGCAGAGAGCTTCCCTGCTTTACCTGTGTTTAAGACTCCAGGTCCAGGTGGAGACAGTGACAAGCGAAGTCCCTCAGGGATCAGTCCTGGGACCAGTCTTGTTCAACATCTTTGTCAGTGGCATTGAGGGCAGCCTCAGCAAGTTTGCTGGTGGCACCAAGCTGTGTGGTGTGGCTGAGAGCTGGAGGGAAGGAATCCATCCAGAGGGACCTTGACAGGCTGGAAAGGTGGACACAAACCAACCTCATGAAGTTCAACAAGACCAAGTGCAAGGTCCTGCACCTGGATCACAGCAATCCCAAGCACTGATATAGGCTGGGCACTGACTGGCTGGAGAGCAGCCCTGAGGAGGAGGACTGCAGCAAGAGCAGTGTGGGCAGCAGGGCAAGGGAAGTGATCCTGCCCCTCTGCTCTGTACTGCTGAGACTCCACTTGGAGTACTGCATCCAGTGCTGGAGCCACTATTACAAGAGAGCTATGGATGTGCTGGAAGGTGTCCAGAGAAGGGCCATGAGAATGATCAAAAGGCTGGAGCTGCTCTGCTCTGAGGAAAGACTGAGGGAGTTGGGGCTGTTCAGTCTGGAGAGGAGAAGGCTCCCAGGTGACCTTCTTGTGACCTTGCAGTATCTTAAGGGGGGCTACAAGAGAGCTGTGGAAGGACATTTTAGGATGTCAGGTAGGGATAGGACTGGGAGGAATGGAACCAAGCTAGAAATGGGTAGATTCAGACCGGATGTTAAGAAGAAATTCTTCACCATGAAGGTGGTGAGGCCCTGGAATGGGTTGCCCAGGGAGGTGGTGGAAGCCTCATCCCTGGAGGTGTTTAAGGCCAAGCTGGATGAGGCTCTGGCCAACCTGATCTAGTGTGAGGTGTCCCTGCCCATGGCAGGGCATTGGAACTGTGTGATCCTTGTGGTCCTTTCCAACCCTGACTGATTCTATGTTTCTAAGACAAGAGTCTTCAGCTGACTTGTTGACTGTGATGATGAACTGTCTTCCTTCAAAAGAAACAAAGGTGTAAATCATGTCCATACAGAATCACAGAATGTTAGGGGTCAAAAGGGATCATTCAGTCTAACCCCCTGCCTGAGTAGGTTCAATGAGGACAAGTCACACAGGAACACATTCTGGTCAGTTTTGAAAGTCTCCAGAGAAGGACACTCCACAACCTTTCTGGGCAGCCTGTTCCAGTATTTTGTCACCCTTACAGTGAAAGTTTTCACTTATGTTCACTGGGACCCTCCTCTCCTCCGGCTTGCACCCATTGCCTCTATCCTATCAATGAACATCACTGAGAAGAGCCTGGCTCCATCCAGAGGCTTCCATATAACTTCCAGAGAAGAAATTTTGGGATTTCTCTAATCCATTCATAAACTAATTAATTTTGCTGCAAGGATTGACAGTAAAAAAAAAAAAAAAAAAGTAAAAAAAGATTTTGAGGTTTTGAAGAGTTTTTTAAGCCTTAGCATCTCTGCTCCATCATGTGCCTTTTCCTCTGTACGTTATTTGTCTTAAACTGGTAGCTCTTTCTGACAGCTTGTGTGTTATATTTGAACGTGTTTTCCACACTGTACAAGCTATGACAACACAAATCATCCAGACAGATTACAAGGGAACTGCACAATTCATCCTCTTTACACCACAAAGCAGAGGCAAAGGAGCTGTGGCCAAGGGGAAACTGCTGGAGCTCTCCTCCAGGATTTTGCCTGCCCAACCTGGAGCTCTAAGGCACCAGGGAAAAGCTGATGTTTCAATCCCAGGACTTCAGGGGCTTTAAGGATCCGCACAGGAGATGAAACCAATTTGTGATCAGACCTCTGCACATCTGTGCCATTATGGAAAGGTAATAAATATCAGGGAAGTAAAGGATATCACACACTCGATTTGAGAAAAACTGAAAGTCCTATGCCACAGGCCAAATATAGAACTCCATTAACCATTATGAAGCACTGCTGATGAGGAGAGGAAAAGAACAGCCCAGGAGGAAATTAATAATTCTGTATTAAGTGCAGGGCTTGGATGGTGTTTGGTAAATAAAGCCTGAGGTCATGCATTGACTGATGGGGAAAAAACAAAATATTGAATAACTACCAGTTCAGCAAACACCATCCATCCTGTGCAGGGAAAAACAGTATTTTGCCTGTGGATTAGAGAGAATATTATCATTTGATCAGAATTATGGCAAAATATCATGCACACAAAGAGGACAAATGAATTTCCACAGCACCATTTGTTCCTAAGTTTGGGATTCCTCACAGTTTTCTCTGAATGGAATCCTTTTATGTATTTTCTAATGTAGTTGACACCTTTTAGTTGTTTTACTATGGAAGTTTAAAACCAAGCAGCTTATATGAACCTAGATCAGCTTCAGCATCATGCAGGCTTACATAAAGTCCTAAATCTTTTGATTATAGCAAGGTTTGTAGGCCAATTTTAGAGTCTATCAAGGGTGGAATAGACTTGGACCTTTGTGCTGAAGCATGGAGAAAGGCTGTCTTTAGGTCTGTAATGACTTAGAGATAGCTGAGTCAAGCATCTCCTTTCTTCGCCTTCATGGTGGAAGAGGAAAAACTGATCCTGTACTGCTTACTGGGGAGTGCAGATAGGCTCTATCTCCTTCCCTTCTTCAGAGGCCAACCACATCCTGATGCTTCTGCAGCAGCCTAAGTTTCAGCTGCTGCTGCAGCTCCTGGGGTGATGGCAAAAGTTGACTCTTCTCAGCATCCATGCTCAGCCTTTCCAGTACCACAAACCCAGATTCAAGGCAGGAACATACATTTTTCAAAACCTGTATCTCATGCAAAGCTCTAGGTGGCATTTTGGAGGAGCGGAAGGAAGCAAAAGGAAAAGCAGCAGCAGAATTCCCTGTGTTTTGAACCCCTTTCCTGCCAAATTTCAAAAGTCTTTTGCATGAGATGGACACCTTAAAGCCTCTGAAGATGAAGATGAAGACAAAGATGACAGAGGAAGGAGATGCTCGAGGAGAAGGAGAGTTTATCAACAGAAAAGCTTTTGCAAACCTACAAAAATGGTGTTTCCCTTCTTGATTCACCCCAATTTTCATGCAAATCAACAAGACTAACTGCTTAAGTTGGGCTTTATAGGGGCAAAATTGCACATAATGAATGACTTGTGACTGAACATTAGAAAATTATATTAATAGAGAAGCCTCTGAGGTGAGTGTGAGAAACTGATAAACAGGTGTCAGGGGTGAAAAAAGTTGGTGAAAGGAACTGAGGCAGTGCAGAGCTGGAGAGCTGGGAGACACAGCCAGACACCAAGCCATGAAAGCAATGACAAGAGACAGAAGTCTGCCCTGCAAAAGCTGCTAAGATCAGAGAGTAACTCAGGATTTTAGGATTCCAGGGACTGACTGCAGGACTTTACTACACAAGCAAACTACTTGGAATTAGTAAGATCCTGCAAGGGACTATATCATTCAACATAAAAATTGGAAACAACCAGCAGCATAAATCTGCTCAACCTCTCTCAGAGAAGTGATCACAGAAAGCTAATGAAATGCAGAAGAGTGCATCCTCTTTCTGTGCACCCTCTTAGCCTATTGCTTAAAAAACTAGAAATCANATACAAGGAAAGGAAAGGGGGAGTGGAGGTGAAAAAAGGGAAGGGGGGGGGAGAGAAAACAAAGGGGGGAGGGGGGGAGTCAAGCATTCACCTTGTTTATATTTCCCCCTTAGACAACATAGTAAAATGAAACAGGATGAGGGATGGACAGACAGACACCAACGTTTAAATTCATTATAGTGGTGTTGTCAGGTAATTTGGGGAAATACATCGCCCTGTTTGGAACTGAGAAAACCAGAAAGATAAAGGACCACGATTTAATGTCTCTCATGTCAGCAAAGACATCACCCAGAAACTGCACGGGAAGCTACGTTAGAGTGCAACCTGAATTCTGAAGCATCTTTTCACCCTAAGCCTTAGCACAGTTTTAGGTGGAATCAGCAAAGTTTATTTGAAGCTCTGTCAAAACAACATTAAGAACAAATAACCCCGGCCCAGGAGGAAAGGTGGCTTACACCGCATCGTTAAAGGGAAGATGCGCTGTACGAAGTGACTCCGGTTCAGAGAACTACCGGAGGCACAGCATCCCGTTCCCCATCAGCTCCCAGACTCAAGCCCCGGTCCGGCTCCGGCTGCGGCGCGGGCGGACAAAGGGCGGCGGCAGCGACGGCGGCAGCGGCGGCGGCTCCGGGCGCGGGCTGCAGCTCCACCTAGTGCAGGACCGCGGAGGGCTTGGCAGCACCCTTCGGGCACCGCTGGCCGGCAGCATGGCAGTGGCTCTGACCCCCACTGCACCCAGTCGGAGCCCTTATAGGCATCGCAAAACAATACATATATGTATATGGCAGGGGGTTGGAACTAGATCATCTTCGAGGTCCCTTCCAACCTCACCATTCTATGATTCTATTTTA
>WBNM01032206.1:0-26657 GCA_013399055.1 Ramphastos sulfuratus | reverse complement strand
TATGTATATATACACACATATATGAAATGAGCAGTTAAAGCACTCGGGCTTCACAGAACTGCACAAGCAGATCACAGAACGAATCAGAATGGCTTTGGCTGGAAGGTACCTCAGAGATGATCTACTCCAAACCCCCTGCGGTGGGCAGGGATGCCTCTCAGCTAGACTTTGGTGGCCCAAGACTTCGTTCAATCTGGCCTTAAACACCTCCAGGGAAGGGGCATTTGTGGCCTCCCTGGGCAACCTGTTCCAGAGTCTCACTAGCTTCATACTGAAGAACTTCATTGTAAAATCCACTCTAAACCTAATCTCCCTTATCTTAAAACCATTCCTACTAGTCCTGCCACTAGACATCCTTATAACAAGTCCCTCTGCAGCCTTCCTGTAGGATCCCTTCAGGTAGTGGAAGGCAGCTCTAAGGTCCTCCTGGAGTCTTCTCTTCTCCAGGCTGAACAACCACACACAGCTTCTTAAATCCAGGAAGCCCCAAATCTCCATGTGCCAAGGGCCTGCCATGATGAGCTCACAGATGAGCAACAGCACCAGAAATCACACTCAAGTCCTTAGAGAAATACAGTAAGATGATTATATGTTAATTGCAGTTCTGACTCCTATCATAGGCACTGAGACCAGAAGGGAACTTCTTTGACATTAACCTTCTCCAAGATTCTTGGACTTGCAGGTCTGAAAAATAATTTGGTAGTGTTTCTGCTCAAGCTGAGCTAGGGTTTTGGTGCTTGTTTTCACCTGCCATGCAGATAAGCAGGTTCATCACTGGCATCACATTGATGGACATTGAACTGTTGGAGCAGGTCCAGAGGAGTCCACAAAGATGATCAGAGGGCTGCAGCAGCTCTGCTATGAGGACAGGCTGAGAGAGTTGGGGCTCTGCAGCCTGGAAAAGAGAAGGCTTCCAGGAGACCTTCTAGTAGCCTTCCAGTATCTGAAGGGGGCTACGGGAAGACTGGGGAGGGACTATTGACAAGGTCTTGTGATGACAGGACGAGGAGGAATGGGTTTGAACTGGCAGAGGGGAGACTGAAACTGGATGTTAGGAAGAAGTTGTTTGCAGTGAGGATGGTGAGACACTGGCACAGGTTGCCCAGGGAGGCGTTCAAGGCCAGGTTGGGCAAGGCCTTGAGTGATCTGTACTAGTGGGAGGTGTCCCTGCCTATGGCAGGGGGTTGGAACTAGATGATCTTTGAGCTCCCTTCCAACTTTACCATTCTATGATTCTAGATTCTATGATCATCCGTTCTTTGTTACATGTGTCCATGTAACACTCACTGCAGATCCAAGTTTTCCCCATTCATTTCAGTATCAAACAACCTTCCAAATCAGGAGTTTCTGCTTCAGTGAGTGATGCTGAACTTGAACAAACTACTTGGCACTTGTTTGAGTAACCTTTTCAGACATACTATTTGTTACTTCCATATTTAATATCTGGTCATAGGCATAGTCTACTGAAAGCTTTTCTTTGCTTTAGGTGGAGACTAAAATTCTCCCTGGCTCATCCTGGCCCATCTCTGCTCTGCTGCAGATCCCCTCTGGTTTTGCTGCAACTCCATCAGTAAAACCTGGCTAAAGCTCATACTGATCTTTTGCTGCTCCTATCTAGGAGTCTGACCTGTGACAGCTTTATTGCTGTATTTGGATCTTTCTGAAATGCCTGGCAGCAAGATAGCTTATCACTTGGGGTACCACAGCACTGAAGTCAACACTGATTATCACTCCAAATGAAACTTAGTGGTTTACCCAATTCAAAGACTTTATAAAGTATAATCTGCTGAGAACTCCTATATATATTTGCATAATCAATTAGAGATGTAGTTCGCAGAATAAGAGAGTGTCAGGGGCTGGAAGGGACCTCCAAAGCTCATCCAGTCCACCCCCCCCTGACAGATCAGGGTCACCTAGACCAGGTCACACAGGAACACATCCAGGTGGGTTTTGAATATCTCCAGAGAGGGAGACTCCACAGCCCCCCTGGGCAGCCTCTTCAAGTGTTCTTTCACCCTCACACGGAAAAAATTCCTCCTCGTGTTTCCATGGAACTTCCTATGCCTCACTTTCCACGCATTGCCCCTTGCCCTGTCATTGGGCATCACCCAGCAGAGCCTGGCTCCAGCCTCTTGGCACTCACCCTTTACATATTTATAAACATCAATACTGAGCCTCCTCTTCTCTGAACTAAAGAGCCCCAGCTCCCTCAGGCTCTCCTTGTAAGGAAGATGTTCCACTCCCTTCATCATTTTTGTGGCTCTAGTTGCATAGTTGCATAGCAAAATTGGTTAATCACAGGTCAGAACAGCTGAGTACAGAACAAGCCCATAAAGCGGAGACCAAAAATGCCTTTGCCATGTGTTAATGTAGTTGATAGATCAGAACTACTTCTCTGTAACTAAAAGAGGCTGCATCCTGTTCAAATTCCCACATCCCCATGGCAAATTTTATTTCCTTTTGAACCCAGTTGTAAAAATTGGAAGCAAGGAAATTTCACAGGCCGAGACACTGTCGAGATAACATTAAGGGCTATGTTGCTTCCAAAGCCTTGCGTGGGTTTTAGCCACATGTCTCCCACTGATTTTAATGGGATTTGCATGGCTAAAATCCTGTGCAGCGCTTTGAAAACGCATCCCTGAGGGTCTGTCATGAATTCATAAAGCCCCAGAATTTCTGAGTTAAAACCAAAATACAGTGTTTGCTGATTTTAAAGGCTCGTTACCACTCTCCTAATTAAAACACAGCTTCGTTTGGTAAAAAGGTCTATTGCAGTGAGTGTCTAGTGCATATGTCTGTAACATAACTCTAGCATGGGTGTAATTTAAACAGTTGTCTTGTTTGCACTACGAAAGAGCTGCGTTGTGTGCACTTTCTGATTTTCATAAGACTTTCATTAGGCATTGGGTAGTGAGCCCCAAACAATGAATAAAATCGCTACCGTTCCTTCGACCAGCTCATAAATGTCACCAAAGGAATTGCTGTCATGTTCAGGGTGAGTTGGTTTTGTGGTGCACTTACTCCACTTATCGACAGAACGGTTTGTTCCCATCTAAGATGGCTACACTTTTTTCCTTTCTTTTTTTTTTTTTTTTTGCCTTTAAGATGTTTTAGGTAGTATTAAATCATTAAGGATCAAGGGAACCAGCGGCAGGACTCGGTAACTAACCACACGTCGGGTTTCTGATGGATGCACAAAATTAAGGGAAGTCAATGGGGAGGCTGTTTGTCTTCCATTCTAGTGCCTCACAGGAAGGATCTCAGGCCAACACTGTCATTAGATCAAGTGGTCCGTGAACAACCAGTACGGCAGGGCAGTGGCAGCAAACTGGTGCTAGAGACTGCAAGCTGATTTCTTAATACTTTGCATTACCATGCCCACCAAAATTTTCAGATATATTGATCTGCATTGTCAAAACTCCAATCTCTTCTTGCATACTGTCTCCTCTTTCACCCACACTCAGTAGTGTGGGCAGCAGAGTGAGGGAGGTGATTCTCCCCCTCTACTCCACTCTGGTGAGATCCCACCTGCAGTATTGCATCCAGTTCTGAAACCTCTATTACAAGAAAGATCTGGAGGTGCTGGAGCGTGTCCAGAGAAGGGCTGTGAGGATGCTCAGAGGGCTGGAACATCTCTCCTATGAAGACAGACTGAGAGAGTTGGGGATCTTCAGCCTGGAGGCGAGAAGACTCTGAGGAGACCTTATTGTGGCCTTCCAGTATCTGAAGGGGGCTACAAGAAAGCTAAGGAGGGACTTTTTAGGATCTCAGATAGGACTAGGGGGAATGAAGCAAAACTAGAAGTGTGTAGATTCAGATTGGATGTTAGGAAGAAGATCTTCACCATGAGAGTGGTAAGAGATTGGAACAGGTTGCCCAGGGAGGTGGTAGAAGTTTTTAAGGCCAGTCTGGATGTGGTTCTGAGCAACCTGATCTAGTGTGAGGTGTCCCTGCAGAGGGATTGGAACTGGATGAGCCTTGAGATCCCTTCCAACCCTGACAATTCTGTGATCCTGTGATAATGTTGTACTTGATAACTGCCAGATAGAAGGAATGCCCTAATCTCATGCAGTTACAAGGACCAGCAGGGATTTTAGCATCTTCTCATTTGTCATATTAGATATTCAGTTGGTGTTTGTTGAACACACAGATAAATAACTCTGATTTTGGGTAAGCAAACAAACACACCTGAAATACCTACCAGTAAAATCAGTAGGTATACAAGATCAGTAGGCATCTAAAACCAGTAAGTATACAAAACCCATAGGGGTGTGTGTATGTGTATATATATATATACACACACGTATATATTTTTATATATATATATAAATATATATGTAAAAAAGTGCAACCAAGTTTTGCAGTTGTGTCCATTTCTCCTATCAAGCTTTAAAAAAAATCACCAAAACTAATTTTGCCCCTTCTACAAGGTGGATAAAATCTTGGGAGGATTAGTTTCAGAAACAGATTGAGGAAAAGAACCAGCTTTCCAAACTCTGAGTGAAGCCATAGTAAAGCACAAAAGAACTTTCTTAACATCATCAGCCTGAAGCACCACAGCAAATGACCTCCCAGCAATCCAGACCTGTTTAAATTTCATATTTCAGATTTTCCTACCAACAGGACTCTTAATGTATGGAAGTTACCCTGAAGGATGAATAATCCCTGGCAGGTGTTCTTTAATGAGCATTGGTTCCATAGCTCAGTGGTCCACAAACTGTAGCCCATGGCTCCGCAGTGGCCCAAAGGCCTCAGATAAGTAGCCACAAATGAACTCTAGACGATAATGAACAGAAAAATGCACAAACTTGCATTGCATCCAAGCATTCTGTGGTGCCATTCCCTATGTAGTTTTTCTGATTAGCCAGGAGGAAGTTTTCAGCAAAGTGCAATTTGCACAGTTGCTCTGGGCCCTGCTTTGAAAAATGCCCTGTTAAGTTCCTCAAAGGCCACGTGGCAGCTGAGGGTTAAAGGTGGCTCACTGGTCTGGAAAAGCCTTGGGGTCCATTGCCTTAGCTAGTTCTGGGCACTCTATTTTCTCTGAAATCACCAATCCTTGCATTTTAACTCTTTTTAAATACCATAGAAATTAAAGATAACAGTGCATGAAAAGCAATATCCCTTGGCCTCGCATGTGCAGAAGATTTCTCCTCCTCTCCTTTTCTCTTTTCCTTTCTTCCTCCCCTCTAATCTCCTTTCTTGTTGATTGGTCTTTGATAAACAATAACATGCAAGATGGAAAACTCACACAGGCAATCAAACACACAGGAGTAAAACAGTACAAGAGGCAGTGCCTGTGCACTGCTGTGAGTTGCCCTCTCCTTCTCTTGTTTTGTTCTTAATTTGGATCCCTGAGGAACCTTTCTATTTGCCAGGGACATATTGGACATGCTTTAATTCTTCTAGGGAAAAGAAATTCAACAACAGGGAAAAAAAAAAAAAAAAGAAAAAGAAAAAAACCCATAAAAACATGAGCAAAAAAACACAACAAAACCCCAAAGCAAAAAAAAAACAAAAAAAACCACAAACAAAACAAAAAACCACGAAGCCATCAAAAGCAACCCTCTTTGATTTTTGAAAGAAAATTGCAATCTCTGCTGTCATCTCTGACCCTCTCTTTGTCAGTGAGGCTGGGAGAATATGTTCTGATCAAATATTTGGGTGTGTGCTTTTCACTCTGGAGCTGTGGACCTAAGCTCCGTGGCATATCTTGGATGGTGGCCAAGTTTAGATCCCTAATAATTTAAAACAATAACCACCTGCTTTAAAGGGGGACGAGGGGGAGGGAAGACATTTCCTTCTTACTGTTTGCTACTTTAGGATCAGTAAAATCTTTTACTGCATCAAATTGAAATGTAATAGCTGCAAGGTTCAGAACTGAAATCTTATGCTGAGCAGTTTATTGCTGCAAGCTTTTGATTTTTTTTCCTTCTGTTTGAAACAGCCATAGAAAGCCCTTTCAGATCCCTGAGCTAGATCCTTTGCCCCATAAGACCTGTCACTTAAGCAGTGTGGTTAGCAGGGCAAAAGAGGGGACTCTGCCCCTTGACTCTGCTCTGAATAGACCTCTCCTTGAATGCTTTGTCCAGTTCTGGAGTCCCTGTCATAAGAAGGACACAGCTGTTGGAACAAGTCCAGAGGAGGCCATGAGGATGATCCAAAGGAAGGAGCACCTCTGCTATGAGAGTAGGCTGAGAAGCTGGGGTTGTTCAGCCTGGAGAAGGGAAGACTCCAGAAGGACCTTAGAGCTTCCTTCCAATACCTGAAGTGATCCTACAGGAAGGCTGCAGAGAGACTTGTTGGAAGGATGTCTAGTGGCAGGACTAGTAGGAATGGTTTTAAGATAAGGGAGATTAGGTTTAGAGTGGATTTTACAATGTTGTTCTTCAGTATGAAGCTGGTGAGACTCTGGAACAGGTTGCCCAGGGAGGCCACAAATGCCCCTTCCCTTCTTTCATTAAAGAAATCTAGAGACAGGACAAGGAAGAATGGTTTGAAGCTGAGGGAGAGTAGAGTTAGACTAGATCTTAGGAGGATGGTGGGAGTCAAATAGGCTGCCTAGGGATGTGATTGACACCATGTCCCTGAAAACATTCAAGATCAGACTCAATGTGATCCTCTGCAGCCCGCTCTAGTTGGAGATGTCCCTGCTGACTGCAGGGGAGTTGGCCAAGATGCTGTTTGAGGGTCCCTTCCCACCCAATGCAATCTGTGAATCTGTGAACTGCAGAAGGAAAAAAGTGCCTTTGCAAGCTGAGTGAAGGTCATCAGAGATCTGCATTGCTCCTCGAGTTGCTTTTGATTCCACACAAGCTTCCCCCAATACAGTTTGACTACAAATACAGCACACCTCCCATGTTTCCAACAGGGCCATCACAGAATCACAGGATCACAGAATAACTGAGGCTGGAATATACCTCTGAGATCATCAAGTCCAGCCTGTGACCTAACCACCACCTCCACATCAACCAGATCATGGCACTAAGTGCCACATCCAATCTTTCCTTCAACACCTCCAGGGACAGCGACTCCACCACCTCCCTGGGCAATCCATTCCAGTGTCTAATCACCCTTTCCATGATGAATTGCTTCCTAACATCCAACCTAACCCTCCCCTGGTGCAGCTTCAGGCCATGCCCTCTCGTCTTGGCACAAGCTGTCCGGGAGAAGAGCCTGACTCCCAGGGCCTCAGACTCTTTGGTTCTTCAAGTGAGACAAGGTTGTGGTTGCCCACATTGTGAGTTTTCTTTAAGAGCCTAGCAGCAATAAAGAGCTGGGAAGATGGTTTGATGGTTTATTTCAGGCTACCAACAGGTCACAGGGATGGAGTGAGAAACATCACGTTGTACAGGGAGATGTGGGTTCAGCTGCTTGGGAAAAGATGAAAGCAAAGGTAGATGCGTAGGTAAAAATGAGGAGGAGGATTTGCTGCAGCAGCCACAGAGACAGAGCTGAATCTCAGTAGCGGGACACAGACCCATCTCACAGGGCAATTTGGAAGAGAAGAAGAGCTGGATGGGGGCTGCACTGCTATGCCTGGGGCAGGAGTCTCGGTTGCAGGTGGGGCAAGCCCTCCGAGGCCAAGAGGTGCAGGCATAGCTTCTAATTAGAGATTTCTTCTTACACTCAGTAAGGCATTGCCTGAGGAGTGCCCTCCCATGATGTGAATCACTGGAAAAGGGTCATATCTGCTGCAGGAGATGGCAGCTTTCTGTGCTTCTCTAGGCAAAGTAAGAAATTCAGGCTTCTCTCAGCTAACCCAAGGGACTCCAGTCTGACAGCCCCTGCACTCTCCTAAGCAGAGGGATTATCTCTATCTGCCCAATACCTCTGCCTTGAATATTTTTATTTATCCTTCTAAAATGCCAATATTGCCTTCCCTTTCAATTCTTCAGCCAAAAATCGGGTTCTGAGGAAGGAACGGGGAAAGGAGGCTAAAAGTGATGTCCAAAGCTGTAGGATTTGCTTCTTTTACGTACTCAAAGCCATTTGCTGAGGAAAAAGAGGGAAAAAAGACTCTCTTCCACCCATCCTTGGAATCTAGAGGACATGCCTCAGAACTAGTCCTAAAGAAATTGCAATAGGAAAAGAGTATATCATGACTTCATGTTTTTGAAGGCTTTTGTGAATGGTGAGAGGGATTGTCCACCCATGTAGATTCAAAGATGAGTTGCTTTTATTTTTCTTTCTTTCTTTTAACTGTTCCTTGAACAGCACAGTCCGTATTTGACAAGCTAGAAGCAGCAGAGAATAAATTCACAGAGATGGAAATAGAATTTCCAAAAAAGTTTTCTGTAGACTTCAAAGCAGATAAAAAGGATTGGAGGAAGTTTGATCTTTATTTTATAAGTATGTACAGGAGAAGGAGAGAATGAAGGCAACAGTCAAAGAAAAGTCTAGTTTAATATTTCTCTTGTGGGCATGCATAATGAGAAGTGGAACACCACAACTCCTCAATGTTCAGAGGGTAGCAAAGCAGTGCCATGAAATTGTATCTGGCTTCTTAGAAAATTCCTTCACTTCTCCATGCTTGTCTGAGGTATAGACAACTTCCTCTGGAGGCTTGCAGATGCTGAGCTGTAAAGGGTGGATTAGAAAAACTAAAGCCTAACAGAGATGTAATCTTTCTTGGTTTTTTGTTTTAGTTTTGTTTTTAGGCTGTCCACCTGAAAAGCTGTATATTATTTTTTCTCTTCCCTATAAAAACTGATTTTTTAGAGCAAAAACCTGGTAAAGTCATCAAGTTGGTAAGAATTCAAGCCAAAATAAAGGATGGGTGAGTATTATTTCAATTTGGGCAAAAAAGCATCTCAAAGTTTAAGTATTTGGAAAAAAAAAAAAAAGAACAACCAGAACAAAACAAACAAACAAACAAACAAACAAAAAAACCCAATAAACTTGTATGAGTGACTGTTGACAAAGTGGTAAACAATGCACAAAGACATAAGGCTACACACACACACACAAAAAAAATCAGAATTAAAGAGAATGCTTTCTTCTAAGTTTTGTTGGGGTTTTTTTTGAAACTGGACTTTATTCACAGTTCAATTTCAGGTCAAACTAATGACATCCACACCAGGAAACAAAATAATGACAAAGACTGTTTCTATCCATGCCATTCCATCATCTGTACAGTCAAACTGTGCCTACGAGCCCCATGGAGAAAGACCTTGGAGTGCTGGTGGACAGCAAGTTCACCATGGGACAGCAAAGTGCCCTCGTGGCCAAGAGGGCCAAGGGCATCCTGGGGTGCACCAAGAAAAGTGTGGCCAGTAGGGCTAGAGAAGTTCTTCTGCCCCTCTGCTCTGCCCTGGTGAGACCACACCTGGAATACTGCCTCCAGTTTTGGACTCCCAGTTCAGGAGAGACCGGGACCTGTTGAAGTGAGTCCAACAGAGAGCACTATGAGGATAATTTGGGTGCTTGAATTCACAAGATGTTGAATTGAACATCTTGACCATCTCTCCTGTGAAGAAAGACTGAGAGCCCTGGGGCTGTTTAATCTGGAGAAGAGAAGTCTGAGAGTGAATTTTATCAATGTCTCTAAATATCTGAGGGATGAGTGTCAAGTTGAAGGTGTCAGGCTGAAGGTGTTGGTCTCTTTTTGATGGCACCCAATGATGGGACAAGCAACATCAGGCAGAAGCCGGAACACAGAAGGTTCCACCTCAACATAAGGAGACACTTCTTTATGGTAAGGCTGACAGAGCACTGGAGCAGGCTGCCCAAAGAGGCTGTGGAGTGTCCTTGTCTGGAGACATTCAAAACATGCCTGGATGCATCACTGTGTGATCTGCCCTAGGGGATCCTGCTCTGGCTGGAAGGGTTGGACTTGATGATCTTTCAGGGTCCCTTCCAACCCCTAATGTTCTGCGATTCCGTGAAGCCGTAGAAGTTGACTGTTTTTAAAAGAACTGCAGAAAAAAATAAACCAGCACAGAGATTGAATAAAGATTTGAATAAAGTGATTTTTACGTGGAACATGCAGAAGAATAAGAGTTGTGGAGTCTCCTTCTCTTGAGACATTCAAAACCTGCTTGGATGTGTTCCTGTATGACCTGCCCTGGATGATCCTGCTGTGGCAGAGGGGTTGGACTGGATGATCTCTAGAGGTCCCGTCCAACCCCTACCATGCTGTAATTCTGTAATTCTGTAACAACTGTTTGCTGTATTAGAACTCGGTTCTGAAATCACTTGAAGTCAATGCTGTCAGGTGCATTATCCCATCAGATTCATTCAACTAATATAGTAGTTGAGGACCGAACCCTAATGTTGACAGCTAATTAGATACCTAATTGATGATTCTCTTGACTCTAATGCTTACCAAAATGCAAAGATGGTTTTGCATTGTGGCATATGAATTAACACATACACATACACGTGCGCGCACACACACACACATAAACACGGACACACACATATGCGCGCGCACACACACATATGCACACATATGCACCCACATGCACACACACATATGCATACACACATGCACACATATACGCACACACACATATGCGCACACACATATGCATGCACACACATGCACACATACACACATGCACACACACATATGCCCACACACGCACACACACATGTGCACACACACACATACATATACACACACACATATGCACACACACACGCACACACACATGCATACACACACACACATCCACACACACATATGCATGCACACAGACACATGTGCACACACACACTCACATATGCATGCACACACACACATGTGCACACACACACATGCGCACACACACTCACATATGCATGCACACACTCATGCACACACACACACATGCATGCACACACACACATGCGCACACACACTCACATATGCATGCACACACACACATGCACACACACGCATATGCATGCGCACACACACATGCACACACACACATGTGCACACACACACACATGCGCACACACACTCACATATGCATGCACACACTCATGCACACACACACACATGCATGCACACACACACATGCGCACACACACTCACATATGCATGCACACACACACATGCACACACACGCATATGCATGCGCACACACACATGCACACACACACATGTGCACACACACACACATGCGCACACACACTCACATATGCATGCACACACACACACAAAATAAAAGGACAGCTAAAGAAAATCAAAGAATCTCTACAATGAGACTCGGACTTCTGTCAGGACTGCAGCAGGACAGAGACCCTCCCATCTTTTGCTGTGGGGAAGGACTTTGGGGGCTGTGTGCTGTGAGGAGCTCTGTCTGCTGGCGCCGGTCATGTGGCTGTTTTGCTGATAGATGAGTTACTCATCCCACTTGCATGAGTGACCAAGGGGTTTTATTAGGCACATCGGGAGTGAGCGTTTCGAGCTGTGATGATTTTTTAAGGCATGATGAAGGGTCCCATCCACCCTAATCAACTTTGCATAGCCGGGGCTCAACTTCCAGTGTTGTCTTTCATCAGCGCAAGTGTCAGTCATTGGCCAACGCGTTGCCCACAGCCCTCTGCCCTCATTTTTTCATGGCGGGATGCATGTTGTTCTTTCAGGACAATTTCTTTTCGCCTGCTTTCCCAGCTTGCTTGGCCATGACAGGTCTGCCCTGGTTATGGCATTCACCATATGGCTGGGCTTGGCTCCACCCTGTCTTTTAATAATTCCATCTCACTGACCCATCCCCCTTGCATTACTTTCACCGAGGGCATTTCAGAATTCAGCCCCAAACTATTGGTTCTGACTGGCTTACCCATGTTAAATCTGAAAACATTAGCATTCGTTTTCCACTCACTGATAGCCCCTGAAGTGACCTTAGTAGGTTATGTCTCGTTTCATATATTTTCCTCCTATGGTAAAGTGATACAGTGTTGATGCAGCTACAGCTATTAAGTCACAGCTTGAATTCAGATAAATGCATTTGAAAAGGCAGCTCTCAAATACCACCTAACTCGTAGGGTTTCATTCTCTCTCCCTTTTTCTGTGTGTTTGTGGACCAAAAAAAAACCCCATGAAAATATCTTTTTTTTTTTTTACTTCTACTGCAAATTTTCCAGAAAACAAAATATGGAACATATAAATACATGCAGTTATTTACAGAGTGGATTACAGACCTCCAGCTGTGCTGAGGGAAATTCACATTCCAAATTAAAAGCCAGGCAGGCTTAAGTATTTGTAAGGAACTTCTTTTTTTTTTTTTTTCTTTCATAGGAACCCTACATTTTTTTCTAAAATCTGTTGAAAGACACAGAGGGAAGTCCTGCTTATTTATTTTTCTCTGTGAGAAAGCAAAGCACTTTTAATAATGAAAATAATCAAACTATTTATCATTGCAATAGTTGCAAATGTGTTAGTTGCCTTATAACTTTTTTAATTACTGTTTTTCCATGTTATTGATTACATGCTTAACCAAATTGTATTTTGTCTACAGACATGGGATTGTTCCTGCATAGGCTCAGCCTCATGGTGAGGCCAAGGACTTTCTCATTGCACCTCCAGAGGAGGGTCACCAAGATGATCAGAGGGCTCAGAGACAGGCTATGGAAGAATTGAGGCTGTTCAGCCTGGAGAAGAGCAGGCTTCACAGACACCACAGAGCTGCATTTCAATATCTGAAGAGGACCTACAGGAAGGCTGGGGAGGGGCTGTTTAGAAGGACCTGAGGTGATAGGATGAGGGGCAGTGGTTTGAAACTGGAGCGGGCCAGATTTAGGTTGGACATCAGCAGGAAGTTCTGTACAGTGAGAGTGGTGAAATCCTGCAACAGGCTGCCCAGGGATGTGCTTGAGGCCCCATGGCTGGAGACATTCAGGATCAGACTGGATGTAGCCCTGTGCAGCCTGCTGTAGTTGGAGGTGTCCCTGTTGAGTGCAGGGAGGTTGGCCAAGATGCCCTTTGAGGGCGCCTTCCCACTAATGCAATCTGTGACTCTAAGGCAGCATAGCCAGCTCAGCTGGGCTTACTCCTAAGAAGAATGGATGCTATGTAGCAGTAATAATCCACTTTGAGAAAAGCCCACCCAACTGTATGACTTTTGAGGGTCTCTTTCAACCTAATACAGCCTGTGAATTTTGGAAGAGTTGCCCATAGCCACATGTCAACCTCCTCAGCCCTGTGCAGCAGTGTGGTTCTAGTCACCACTGTAGATGCTCTTTCCCATACAGCTTTGGCCCCACACAGCACTGAGGAACAGCAGTCACCATGTTAGTGGCTGTTCACTGTTTCCAGCCTGTCACTTAATGTTATCAATGCTCTATGACTTGTCAAACAAGAAGACAAGGAATGGCTCGTTTCCTTCTGAGTTTTACCTGGGCTCTGATCAAGCAAAACAGTAAAGCTAGAAAGGCAACAACACAACCCTTCTTAGATGGGGATGTGCAAGAGGGAGGTGCAAGTGAGTTAAACAGAATCCATCAGCATAGAGTGCCTTGCTTGTTACACTCAAGAGCTCATTTTATCCAAGTTCATAGATAACGTGCCAAAACTCAGCCCCTGTCCACAGCTGGGCCACAGAACAGTGTTGCCAACACAGTTTCTCGTGAGGAACGGGGTGGTGGCAGTGACCTCAGTCAGTCCACCATGGTTTAAAGACTGAAATTCGCAGATGAGAGCTTTGGATGGGATGAAAAATCTCTTGCCTTGGCTCTCTGCCCTATTAGCTCACGTCCCAAGGACCCACCACTTGCTAGAGATGCCCAGAAACAAAAATGCTGCTCAGGGCTCTTCCCTTCCCACTTCTTGTGGCAGAGCAGGCACAGGAGGGAGGCTCTCCTGTTCCAGTCCCTTAGATCCTGAGTAGAGGCAGCACTGCCTGAGGGAGCAAGAAGCAGGCAAGAGCAGCTCCACAACTGCAAAAATTCCTATCACCAATCAACAAACCTCTTTGACTTTGTTCTTAAAAATCACTAAGCTGTTTCTTTTGGGACAGCTTTTTTCTCTAAAACAAATTTTTCTGTTGGTTGTTTTTTTTTTTTTTTCTTTTACAGTCTCTCTTTTAACTCTCACATCCTCTTTTAAGTGACAGAAAAACACTGATCTGTGCCAGCATTTGAAGGCTTCCACAGTTAAAGTTAAAAAAAAAAAAATTATATACATATATTTTTATATACNGTGCTGCTCCAGGAGTGCAGGTAGAATCACAGAATCATAGAATTAACCAGGTTGGAAAAGACCTTTGAGTTCTTCAGCATGAGAATGGTGACAGCCTGGAATGGGTTGCCCAGGGAGGTGGTTGAGGCCCCATCCCTGGAGGTGTTTAAGGCCAGGCTGGATGAGGCTCTGGACAGCCTGATCTAGGGTAGGATGTCCCTGCCCATGGCAGGGGGGTTGGAACTAGATGATCTTTGTGGTCCCTTCCAACCCTGACTTATTCTGTGATCATCAAGTCCAACCTATCACCTAACCCTTCTAATTAACTAACCCATGGCACTAAGTGCCTCATCCAGTCCCCTCCTAAACACCTCCAGGGATGAGGACTCCACCACCTCCCCAGGCAGCCCATTCCAATGCCAATCTCTCTCTCTCTGTCAAGAACTTCTTCCTAACATCCAGCCTAACATCCAGCCTGAACCTGCCCTGGCACAGCTTGGGGCTGTGTCCTCTTTTTCTGTCCCTAGGTGCCTGGCAACAGAGCCCAACCCCACCTGGCTACAACCTCCCTTCAGGTAGCTGTAGAGAGCAATGAGGTCTGTCCTGAGCCCCCTCTTCTGCAGGCTGCACACCTCCAGCTCCCTCAGCCTCCCCTCACTAGCCTCGCCGAAGAAGCACCAGGCTGGTAGGCAATAAGGGAAGTGCCCAAACACCCCTAACGAGGTCTTGGTAGGCTGACAGGACATAATATAGCACCTGGAAGTCTTTTGTCAATTTGTGCATGAGAGAAATCAAAGTGAAGCAAAGCAAGTAAAAATATGGTGTGGGGTTTCTTTGGAGTCAGGTAGAGACAATGCTTTCCTCATGCCTTTTTGCTGAGACAGGCAGGAGGCAGCAGGTAGCAGTTTAGGGCAGGGGTGAGAAGGTGATGGTAGGCAGGGATGTGGACAAAGGGGAAATACTCACACAGGAACAAGCATGCAACAGGGTCTGCCCACATGATGGGAGGGAGCTCTTACCTGTTTCGCTCCCAAGTCTTCAAAGCATTGTGCTGGCCAAGAGGCCTTGGGCTTCAGCCTTCAATCTGCCAGCTCTCCAGGGATGCCTTGAGGCAAAGCTGGCTGCAGCAGCATCCTCAACAGCAGCATGAGAGTCTGAGTAACTGATCGTAATGACCCACTTCTGGCCTGAGATGTGATTAAATGTTTGTCATTCTGTCCTTCTTAGCTAAGGGACATTGTACAGCAGGAATGGGTCCCAAAGCACTCTCCTGCATTTGAATCCTTGCTTTAGTTTTGATTTGCCTTTGATCCTATGACCAAGCAATGTTTTCTTTTTCTTTTTTTTTTTTTTTTCTATCCTCACTTTCCTTTTTTTCCCCACTGAGCAGACTTTACTCCTGGAGCCAGGTTTGAGATACCTGCAGCCAGAGTTTTGTCACCCAGAAGCATGGAAGGGCTGAGGCAGGTCCCCTTGCACTGCACTTCAGCCCCACTGGTTGTCACTCCTGACTCTTCATGAGGAATTACCAAGGGGTCTTCAAAACTGGCTTAAAAACATGGCAAGTAATACACAGGTGTTCAAGTAGGTGTGTTAGAGGTCTGCTGTTTTAACTTACTCTGTACTTGCTATCAGCACATCAAAACTGAATGTAGCACCAGAAGCCTCTCTTCATCACTCAGACTGCTAACAGGCTCCAGTGAGGCAAGGGAGGGATGTGAGGTGAGATTGCTGTAAATGAGATTCTTGTCACTGAAGCAGTGTGGTAAGTTTAGGGGAAAGAAAAAAAAAAAAAGAAAAAGGAAAAGAAAAAAAACCCCAAAAGTTATGCGCTTCTGGAAAATGGAAATAGCCACACTGATATTAAGTAAGACAGAGAAATTAAAAGAAAGACATTCCTGTGCCTCAGGACAATGGTTACCTTGATGGATATGAAGAAGAAACTTTCCCTAAAGTTAGATCATGAGGAAATTATGTTGGAAGATTTCCTATGCCCTACTCTGAAACAGCTTCTAAAGCCACAGTGACCTATGACAGGCAGCAGGATGAGAAATCTTCTTCTGCTTCTGATCTAGAGGAGGTTGAGTGAATCTTGGAAATGAGCTGTGTGCATTCCCTCAGATTCATTTTGCTTCAAGGATGTTCACATCTCCAGGCTGAGAGAGTTGGGACTCTGCAGCCTGCAGAAGAGAAGGCTTCCAGGAAACCTTAGAGTAACCTCCCAGTATCTGAAGGGGCCCTACGGGAGGGCTGGGGAGGGACTATTGACAAGGTCTTGCAATGACAGGAGAAGGGGCAATGAGTTTGAACTGGCAGAGGGGAGATTGAAACTGGATGTTAGGGAGAAGTTCTTTACAGCGAGGGTGGTGAGACACTGGCACAGGTTGCCCAGGGAGGTTGTGGAGCACAGAAGCACAGAATGTGATCTTCAATCACATTGGGTGATTCTGTGCTCCACAACCTCCCTGGAGGTGTTCAAGACCAGGTTGGAGGAGGCCTTGAGTGACCTGTGCTAGTGAGAGGTGTCCCTGCCTATGTCAGGGGGTTGGAACTGGATGATCTTTGAGGTCCCTTACAACCTTACCATTCTATGATTTTATGATTCCATTTACACTGGCAGGATAAGAAATCATCTCAGTGGCAGGAAAGCTCATAAAGAGTGTGAGATTTACAGGAAAATCAGTGTCTGGGGTTTGAGAAAAATAGGAAAGTGGATTGCATTTCTTAAATGTATTTCTTGTTAGGCGTAGTGTGCTCTAAAATGCCAGCTAAGATTTGTTTAACCTGCAGCACAATCTTTGAAGTTATCCACTTTAAAAACTGCATTAAAATAACAAAAGTGACCAGGGGAAAAAAAAAAAAATCCAGCCAGGAATTCTGTTGTAATTTTTCATGCAGCTGTATTATATACCTGAGGTATTTCACAACATGCAACCCTAATTCTGCAAAGAGCTAAAGTGTGTGTTTAAATTTATACATTTTCAGTTTTAATGAGAACTCACAGAGTGTAAAGTTAAGCACACATAAAACCAGATTAGGAGTTAGTGTTAACTCTGCAAGTGGTACATTCAAACACTGAAGGAAGAGGGGGGAAAAAAAAGAGTCTGTGCTGTAGATGAAATTTGGTCAATTAACTTTAAACTTCAGATGCTTTTTTATGATTTAGAACACACTCCTCAAGGCCAGAACTGCAGCAATACCAGGCTTTCTGACTGCATTCCCTCTGTGCTTCAGCAGAGTTTTTGGATACAATCACAGAAGGTTAGGACTTGGAAAAGACCTGGAAAGCTCACCCAGTCCAATCCCCCTGCCAGAGCAGGATCACCCAGGGCATACCACACAGGAATGCATCCAGGTGGGTTTTGAATGTCTCCAGAGAAGGAGACTCCACAACTCCCCTGGACAGCCTGCTCCAGGGCTCTGGCACCCTCACAGTTATCCCTTGTGTTCCCGTGGCATCTCCTGTGCTCCAGCTTGCACCCAGTGCCCCTTGTCCTGTCCTTGGCCATGCCCGAGCCTGGCTCTGTCCTCCCAACACTGCCCTCCTGACGCTGCCCTGTGCATCTTGATCAAATGAGGGCAGCCCTCAGACTCCTCTACTCCAAGCCCCAAGCCCCAGCTCCCTCAGTCTGTCCTCAGCAGGGAGATGTTCCACTGCCTGCAGCAGCTTTGTGGCTCTGTGCTGGACTCTGGAGCAGTTCACTGAGGACACAATATTTCAGATGTGGCCTCACCAGGGCAGAGTAGAGGGGGAAGAGAGCCTCTCTCAACCTACTAACCATCCCCCTTCTAATCCACCCCAGGATGCCATTGGTTGTCTTGGCCACAGGGGTACATTGCTGGCTCATGGTCACACTTCTGTCCACCAGGACTCCCCTTTTTTCCTGTGCCCAGTCAGTGCCCAGCCTATGCGGGTCCATGGGGTTGTTCTTTCCCAAATGCCAGACACTAACCCTTGTCCTTNGGCAGCCCTCAGACTCCTCTACTCCAAGCCCCAAGCCCCAGCTCCCTCAGTCTGTCCTCAGCAGGGAGATGTTCCACTGCCTGCAGCAGCTTTGTGGCTCTGTGCTGGACTCTGGAGCAGTTCACTGAGGACACAATATTTCAGATGTGGCCTCACCAGGGCAGAGTAGAGGGGGAAGAGAGCCTCTCTCAACCTACTAACCATCCCCCTTCTAATCCACCCCAGGATGCCATTGGTTGTCTTGGCCACAGGGGTACATTGCTGGCTCATGGTCACACTTCTGTCCACCAGGACTCCCCTTTTTTCCTGTGCCCAGTCAGTGCCCAGCCTATGCGGGTCCATGGGGTTGTTCTTTCCCAAATGCCAGACACTAACCCTTGTCCTTGTTGGATTTCATTCAGTTTCTCCACATCCAGCTCTCAGCCTGTGCAGGTCTGGCTGAATGGCAGCACAGCCTGAGGGGATGTCAGCCTCTCCTCCCAGTTTGGTGTCAGCAGCAAACTTGCTGACAGTGCCTTCTGTGCCCTCAACCAGGTCACTGATGAATCTATTGAATAACACTGGTGCCAGTCCTGACCCCTGAAGGACTCCACTGGATAGAGTCCAGTTAGCCTCTTGATATAGTCAGCCTCTCTTTATGAAACCTGTTCCTAAATATCAGTGTCTGTTACCCACTCCTGTTTCTCATGTCAGTGCATCACCTGACCTTTGTAAGACTCCAGCTTCTCTGATCACTATTCCCAAGGCCATCAATTATTCTGCTATCAATGCTCTTGTTGGGGTGGGGGTGTTAAATTAATTGACTTCATAGTAAAGAGGAGATGTTGGCTTTAAATGGAGATGAATATTTCAGCAGGCCATGAGTGATATCATAGTTAAGCAGCACAGACTATGAGAGAGAAGGGCAGATCTAGTGTGTATTAACTCCAATATTCCATTTCTTTTATTCTTCTGTATGCTCCACGTAAAATCACTTTGGGATTTATTCAATCTCTGTGCTGCTTTATTTTTTTCTGTTATTCTTTTTAAAACATGCAACTTCTACACCTTCACAGAATCACAGAATGTTAGGGGTTGGAAGGGACCCTGAAAGATCATCAAGTCCAACTCTCCTGGACAGAGCAGGATGCCCTAGGGCAGGTCACACAGTGATGCATCCAGGCAGGTTGCATCCAGTGATGAATCTCAGTTCTCTAGAAGACAGTTTTATGCCAAAACAGTTTTATGCCAGTTTTTGAGGCAGTAGTACCTCAATTTTATGAAGTTTTGTAGGAGCTTCTGTAATGTGCTTACTCATAAGAGAAAATGCAATAACTGCAGTTCAGCACAGCAGCTCTAAGTATGGATGGAGTCTCCCGAGGACCTTCCTCAGTGCTCTCCTCTTTGGGATGCTGGTTGGTACACTCATGCCCCAGGATTGTACCACAAGTGATGCTGCCAAAGAAAGACCTTCACTGCCACAGATTTTTTTCCTCTAGCTGTCCCCCTTGGTCACCATCACCTGAGATTACCTCATGAGTCCAGCTCTGCCAGCCTCTTTGAAGAATATTTTCTCAAGCATGTAGCCTCTGAGATAGATGTCTTGCAACTCTGACTCCAGCAGCAGTACCAGCTAGCTGTGCATGCAGGTAGTGCAGCGTTTCTCTTCCCAGTCCACGGGGCCATGGCCATGCACTTTCAGGGGTGCTGCAGCTTTGGGAGGGTGGCAGCCTTCAGACAATCTGCTGAAGCCACTTTTCTCCTCCATCCCAGCTCCACCTGTGCAGGTGCACAGGGAGACCCACACCCAGCTGATGGTGTCTTCCAATGGCACCTACTCACAAAATCACAGAGCTGTAGAGGTAGGAAGGGACCTTCAGAGATCATCCACTCCAACCTCCCTGCCAAGCAGGATCACCCAGGGTAGTTCATACAGGGATGCATCCAGGCAGGTTTTGACAGGCTCTAGAGAAGGAGACTCCACAACCTCTCTGGGCAGCCTGCTCCTGGGCTCTGCCACCCTCACTGTAAAGAAGTTTATCCTCATATTGAAGTCAAACCTTCTCTGTTCCAGTTTGTATCCATTGCTCCTCGGCTTATTGCTGCTGACCACTGAGAAGAGCTTGGCCCCCTCCACTTGACACCCACCCCTCAGATATTTTTTTTTTATACACATTGATCAGGTCCTCTCTCAGCCTCCTCTTCTCCAGACCAAACAGCCACAGGGCTCTCAGCCTCTCTCCATAGGGGAGATGCTCAAGTCCCCCACTCATCCTCCTGGCTCTCTGCTGGACTTTCTCCAGCAGGTCCCTGTCTCTCTTGAACTGGGGAGCCCAAATCCTTATCTCTCCACCATCACCACCCTGGGGAGGCTAACACCCAATTTGGCTTTCTTCTCTTCGAAAGCATCCTTCCCCAGGGAGCTTTCTTATCTCATGTCAACCAGACACAACCGTGGCAGACTCACTCCTTGTTGGGGTGCAGAGCAGAGCAAGGGGTGAGTGGGGTGGGTTGGAAGAAGGGAAGATCTTGCTCCAAGCCTCATGAGCCTCTTGGGGATTTCACTGCCTGGCTAAAGGATGAGTGAGCAAGTTAAACAAGCCACATTTTCTCAGCAAACTATTTCCTGTTCTTTGTCTTGAGGAGATAATGCTGATCTTACTACCAGGGTGTGATCTCACATGGCCTGGCTTTTAACTCTGGGTAATAATTCAGTTCACCCATTTATCCCTTTAACATAACATTTAGGTTAAGCAGGAGGCCTAAGGGGAACATGTTATTACTAGCCTGATTTTTTGTTTTTCTTCAATTTTTATTTTTTCTTTGATGTCCTCAATTCCATTCTCATTCATGAACTGGGGTGTGCAGCAAATGAACCTTGAGCATTTATTTTATTTACTAATTTTGCTCACTAGCATTATCAAAAGAGTGGAGCAGCTGCCAGCTTCGCAGATTGAGCCTACATCTGAACATTTAAGGGCCCCGGTTTATCCTGGCTCCAAGGCATCACAATATAATATTCACTGACATGAAAGCTGAAGAAAGGATGTCAGGGGAAGTCTGAGCATCCTGCTGTGAGAGGGTATGTACAGCGAGACCCTCACTCCATTGGCTCTAATAGGCTGAGCATTGATATGCAAATAAGAGACCAGCTTGTGTGTGGCCTTTTAATACAGTCACTAAACATCAGCTCAGTGAAAAAAAAAAAAAAAAAGAGGAGGAGGGGGGGGGGGAGAGAAAATAGCAAGGCCTCTCCTCTTTCTAACTGCACAAAATGCCCAAATGGATGAGTTTTTACTCAGCTGCTTTGAAAACAAAAAGAGACCAACGCTGAAAATTCAGAAAGCTGAAAAACTCCGCTCCAGATTTCAAACACCAAGTGCTGAGGGAGGCTGATAAGCAGAGGAGGACTGACCCATGGGAAGGTTAAAAAAATAATAATAATCAGCTCCCTCTTTCTTCACATGCCTCCCTGGGAGGAGTATGTGTGCCTCTGGAAGATTACGTGTTGGGTTGCCACCGCTGGAAATGGAGAGGTGTTTGCAAAGTAGCAGAAAGAGAGGCCCAAAGGGCACCTCCGAGGAGGCTACAACTCTCCTGGTTCTGCCATGCACAGATAATTCCCATTCTGTGTTTGAAACAGGGCCAGCAGGTGAGGGGAAAGCAGCTGTTGCTTTATCTTGTAAACAAGCCCCAGCGTGCCACCAGATTATGACAGGGCATCAGGTTGGAGATAGCCCTAGACAGCTAACAGAGTGTGTAAGACATAAATCAGTGCTTCTGAGAGCAGTTACCCAGACAGTTCAGCCCACCTCAAAGACTGTGACTGGCCAGAAAGCCACTGGGCAATAAGGACGTGGGAAGCTCTCAGCCCCGTAGCTGGGAGGGCACATCTGATGATAGGATCATAGAATGACCCACACTGCAAGGGAGCTCACAGATCATCCACTCCAACCTCCCTGCTGTGGGCAGGGACACCTCTCAGCTACACTTAGCTTCCCGAGGACTCATCCAACCTGGCCTTGAATATCCCCAGGGAGGAGGCAGCCACAACCTCCATGGGCAGCCTATTCCAGAGTCTCACCACCCTCAGACTGAAAAAATTCTACCTAAGCTCCAGTCTAACCCTGCTCTAAGTCTAACCCTGCTCTGAGTCTAACCTCAGCTTCAAACCATTCCCCCTTGTCCTGTCACCAGACACCCTTATGAAAAGTCCCTCCGCAGCCTTCCTGTAGGATCCCTTCAAGTATTGGGAGGCAGCTCTAAGGTCCTCCCAGTCTTCTCTTCTCCAGGCTGAGCAAGCTCAGTTCCCTCAGCCTATCCAAGAACCAACCACTGGGAAGAAACATAGTCCAAGAGCTCCTGTATGCTCTGCACACACCTGCTCCTAGCAAGCTGTACCAGAATCAGGTCTTCAAGCAAAGCATTTTGGAGGAAGGCCACAGCTGGTACCAGGTTTGCTGCTCTGCCACAGTGTGGATCTCACACAGCATTTAACAGAGGGCTCAGTGGCCGAAGGATGTCCTGGCACACCTCAGCTCCACTAGGCTCTTTGTGGTGCAGCTCTTTGTGCTGCAGCTCTTTGTGGCCCAGCTCTGTGCACAGCTGTTGGTGGCTATTAGTATGTGTACAGATGTTAATGGCTATTGGCATATGTTGCCTCCAGCTGCCCACATGCCCGCCGCTGGCTGGAGCCGATGCCAAGGGTATCACAAATTAGCCCTGCCTCAGTTTATCCACTTGCCTCTGGGCTTGTCTGTGTAGGAGTTTATAACAGCACATGATAAGATGCTATATTTATATTCCTATAAGGCCCTCACAGATTCACATTCCAGAATGAGCACATTTTTTCCAGCTTAACTCTTGATGCTTTGGAAAGAGCCCAAACTAAGCAAGAAAATGTCATCCTGTATTCCTGAACAAGCATCTCCCCCATCAGCACAACTGCCCAGCTGTCATTCAGCCCTCTGATTTCCCACACAAACATGAAGAGGGGCAGCAGGACAGGGCAGAACTGTGTCCATAGAGCCATGTGCCAGCCACCAGACTCTCCCAAAAACTCTCAGTGTGTGGGTTCCACAGCATCACAGAATCATAGGTCAAGCACTCCTGCTGGTTCCAGTTCTTCCTGCAGCTCCTTTCCAAACTAGTGCATGCACTCAGCCTACAGCATGTATATATCCCCACCTAAATTCACCTACTCTCCTCTGCACCCAAGCCTATGCACAGGATTCCTCTTACTTTCCATTTTCTCCATTGACATTAAACAAGTAAAAGCAGCAGCAAGGAGAAAGAGAGATAAATCAGCTTAATACCCCGTGGATATAAGCTGTGGGGATGATGTAGCACATACCTGCACACACACACACACTCATGCACCCATATGAATCTCTATGAGAGGAGAAATCACTTTTATGTCTTCCTATTATAAAACTGACCTCCCCTTCACCATGACCAGCAGGTAAGCTGCTTAGTAATAAAGGCTTGAGGTTCTGCTCTTATTGCACTAGACTTTACATGCTCAGCTCTGTGTTGTGGACATCCTTATTTCTGGTGTGAGAGGTTTAGAAGCATTCCCAGAGAGCCCAGTAACATCCTTTCTTAATTGGCATCGATGCTGATCTCAGCTTGGCACAACTTTCACTTCCCCGTGCATCACTTCAGGTCTCTGACAGTTCAAAGAATAGAAAATCAGGAGAAAAACTTGAGAGTGATGCTCAAAATCAAAGCAAGAACTTCCTTAGCCTGGGAAATTGCAGGTCAGAGATGTGCATTTTACAGTGTTCCTGGAAAAATATTGCTGTGGTAGCACTAACAAAGACATTTGATTACAGCTTTTAATTCTGAATTGGTGTCAAGGTGGTTAACCTCTCACTTTCCACTGTTCCATCTCAATACTATTTTAAAATGTGATTAAAATGCATCCTCCCTCTCCCTGTTTAACTGAGCACTGCTCAGTTGTGCAGAGGCATATTGTACACCCTTGAGCTGCCTGGGGACAAAACTGGTACCAACTGAACCCAACTCACCTGAGCTCTGCTGTGTCACAGCAGGCAGCTGCCATAAATCACCTGGTGTCCCACTCTCTACAGCATGGGGAAGATTAATGGCAGCAGACATCCAAGCTGCCAACTTGTAAGGTTTCTGTGGTAGAGCAGGGACAGCAACACACAAGGAATTTATGATAAAAATCTATACTGGGACTACAATAATGTGCTGGGAAGACCACGAGCTCCTATGCCATAATGCAGGCACATTAAGGTCTGTCTGATTGTGGTGACAGACAGGGATTTGACTGAATGCACTGGCAGCTGTTAAAAACAAAACCAAACCCACCCCAGCAGCTAAAAACTACTGTCAATAATTGATGTAGACCTGTCAAATGCCATCAGTAAAAATTTTTGCTGTGACCAGTCTCTGGTAAGGAGTTCAAAGGAAACAATATTGTTGCTGGCTGCAAGGAAACAGCCACCTATGATTTGTGAGCTTCAGAGGCAGAGGGTCTGGTGCCACCCTCCTGACAGACAGAGAGATTTACTATCCCCACTGTTTACCTTTGCCTTGGTTAGAGCAGAAACGTTGGTGGGGAAGCAGACACTGGGAATATGTTGCACAGAGGCAAGCAGAAGTGCCTGCAGTGGGGTATTGCCTAGGTGCAAATGCATCAAGTAACATATTACCTAGTGGCAGAGGACTGCTGCAGCCTTATTCAAGGGTGCAGAAGGGCTGCTGGACAAGCAACATTTTGCAGTAAGAGTTTCCCATGAGCTATTTGGCATGAAGAAAACCAAGCAGAGCAGCAAAACAGCCCTAGACTTTTCCCTTGCTTCAGCTGTGCCAGCTGTAGATGCTGCCAAGAGGTGTGCTAGGAGACAGGTGGCCTTGGCTGGTCACTGCTCCTGTCCTCCTTTCTTCTGGTTCCTCAGCAGCAGCACAGCTCTGGCAGGAAGAGGAAAAATGGCACTAAAGAAAGAATTACCAACTGGGCCTTGTTTTGTCACCAACTGTGCCACTCCATAGATAGGAAAGTGCACTGAGCTTACCAAATCACCTTATCCCTATCCACAAGAGAAAAGCCATGCCCAGGCTGTGATGGTTTGGGAGTTACCTGCCCCCCACACAGTGAAATCACCCAGACTAGACTCAGTCAGCTGGAAGTTAAGGACTGAAGCTTTATATTCACAGCTTAGAACAATATGGGGGGGGGTATTTACAATATGGTAAAAATACTTACAGCTATATACAGAACTATACAAGTTAAAGGTAATACAGAAACACAATCCTCCTCCCAGAGATCAGAGTCCCCAGGAGGGGCTCCCAACCACCCTTCCACCTTCTTTCCACCCCTCTGCCTTACCCCAGGGTCTGCCTTATGTGCAAGGTGAGTTTGGAGGCTGGGCAAGGGGGATTAGAAGCAGAGTGATGAGTTGGGTTACACAGATCCCAGCAGAACAGCAGAAGCCCAGGGAGAAAACACAGACACTAACAGAACTGTCTTGTCTGTTTGTGTCCTTGCTTTTATACATCTCAGCAATCCTATGAGTGAAGCAGACATCACTACTGTTTGCTTTTTACAGCCTAGAATCTATTTTTTCTCATTAAAATATTCCAGTTAGCCCCAAACCAGCACACAAGCGCACACATCTTCATCTATCTGCAAGCCGAGGTTTGAAGCTCTGTCCCTCACTGCCTAGCACAGGATATCCCAATGGTGGTCACAAGCTGTCCTTGCTGGGCTTGTTTCCAGGGCTTCACAGCTCAGGAGCTGCATCTCTCAGTCTGAATTCCCAGATCACAGAGTTACAGGATGTTAGGGGTTGGAAGGGACCTCCATAGATCATCTGGTCCAAACCCCTTGCCAGAGCAGGGCCATAGAATCTACTGGAGTCTCACAGGAATGCATCTAGACAAAGCTTGAAAGTCTCCAGAGAAGGAGGCTCCACAGCCTCTCTGGGCAGCCTGTGCCAGGGCTCTGGGACCCTTACAGTCAAGAAGTTCTTCCTCACATAAAGGTGGAACCTTCTGTGCTGCGGTTTATACCCATTGCCCCTTGTCCTATCCCCAGGGCGCACCTGAGAAGAGTTTGTCCCCTTTCTCTTGACTCCCAGCCCTCAGATATTCATAAACATTGATGAGATCCCCTCTGCATCTTCTCTTCACCAGATGCAAGCAGCCCCAGGTCCCTCAGCCTCTCCTCACAGGGCAGTGCTGCATCCCCTTCAGCATCTCTGTAGCCCTCCCTTGGACTCTCTCCCTGTTGCTCTTAAACATTTTCCCCTTTTTCCCCAAACCCACAGCACCTGGGCTCTGTTGGAGTCTCCTCCCACCCCAGGTGTGACCACTTTGCCCTCCCTGCCACTTCCCTTTTTAATGGGCCCCAGGAAAGGCAGCAGCTCCAAGCTTGCCCAACTGGGCAGAGGGATCCTCCTCCTGGCATCACAGGGGAGTGCCCATGGTGCACACTGGGTGAGTGGTGGAGGGGATCTAAGGCCGGGGGTCCTGGTGGCCCCCCGGTTATGTAGGGTAGAGACTTCATGGTTACTGTAGCATCACTCCACAGGTGCTGGTTGGGTCTCCTTATTTGGGTTGAGCTCCTCTGTGTTTAGC
>WBNM01032205.1:0-22137 GCA_013399055.1 Ramphastos sulfuratus | reverse complement strand
CCCTTCATTCTCAAAAGGTATCAGCTTTTGTATGAGAACTACTTGCAATACACATATAACTAAATACAGAAGGTGAGAATCCATGGGAAGTATTGATTGCAATGGGAACAGGAATTTCCATGTACTATTCTACAAGGACAAAACCAAGGTTTACCTCATAAAGGTCTGAGCATGTGAAAAAACACCACTATGATACTAATACCAATCCTATTTAGTTAGCTAGTATACTGATTTTGGTAAGGCCTGAAAAGAGTCCTGTATGAATACTTGTAATAGCACTATAATACTGAAATAGCAAAAAATATGCTTCTATTGTATGAAAACTAGACATAACCTTTTCTAATAGATGAAAGATGGCGAAATCTAAGAAGTGTTTCCTTTTGTGTGAAATTCCATAATGCATGTGCTATAGTGTTACATTATTGATTTATGATGGTATCCACTATCACATAACACATTAAAAAAGTCTTTGCTAGATTGAGAGATGAAGTTAAAGCATGAAATAGTGTTCTCATTCCTAGTATTTAAGCTCTTGTGATTATTTTAAAATGGTTACTTTAAGCATTGATTGGTTGGTTACATCAAAACTAAAGAATCATCAAACAGAATGAAGTTAATCTACCTGGGAGGTGTTCAAGGCCAGGTTGGATGAGACCTTGAGTAATCTGTTCTAATGGGAGATGTCCCTGCCTATGGCTGGGGTGGGGGGGTGGAAGTAGATGATCTTTGAGATCACTTTCAACCATTCTATGATAAAGGAAACACTCTTCTAGTTTTATTTTATTTTGGTGGAAATAATAACTTGAAAGGCCTTTTCAGTACACATTAAAATATATTGCAGTGCTTCTTGGACTTGCAGGGATCTAAATCTTTAGGTTAGAGCTGAATGAAAGGGAAAACTGCTCTGCTGTTGATCCTTCCACTTGCGTTTGGTTCACTGAAAGTTATTGAAAGATAGATAATTTTCCTTCTCATGTTCAATTCATTTGCTTCCATCTTCTGATTTTTATTTTTTAAAACGTTTTTATTTTTAAAATATTTTTTTTTAAAATGATGGTTATATAAGGAGTTGGGAAAATCTGGCTTTTGGGTTATGAAGAACTGTGTAGCCTGCCAGTCTGGTGCTGGGGAGTAAAAATGTTTTCACTCTTGATACTCTGTTTGCACAGTCCCCAAGGCTATCTAGCAGGAAGGAAAATGAAGCTTGTGGAATGAAAATTATCTAATGTTTTCCACCTGTGTACAGAACTAGCACCAATAGAATATTTGTTATGGAAGAAACATAAACAGATCTTTTCTGGAACTTTTCAAAATATTAATCTGTGGAGGCAAAACTAAGAAGAAAAAAATTAGACTCAATCTCTCAGTTAAACACAAAGACTGAAATTCACAGCTCTTGAGCTCATAGCACAGCTCAGAGGGGCCAGCTTTAATAACTTTTTATAACTTACTTTTCCTCTTGGCTGTGTGAAATGCTGTTTGATAAGTTTCTGAAGGCTTCTCTAACCAGTGCTAACTGTGAGCTTCCCAAAGTGGTCTTCTGACTACATTTCTTATTGCCTCAGCACTCTTATTTATCTATAATCACCTATACTTCGCTGTTATCCAGTCAGCACGGCTTTATGAAAGGCAGGTCCTGCCTGACAAACCTGATCTCCTTTTATGACAGGATGACCTGACTATTGGATGAGGGAAAGGTTGTGGATATTGTCTATGTAGACATTCAAAAAGCCTTTGACACTGTTCCCCACAGAATTCTTATGGACAAACTGACTGCTCATAGCTCGGATGAGCACAGCTCTGCTGGATAAAGGACTGGCTGGATGAATGGGTCCTACAGGTGGTGGTCAATGGAGTTAAATCCAGCTGGTAGCCAGTCACAAGTGGTGTCCCCCAGGGCTCAGTGTTATGACAACTTCTGTTTAACATCTTTATTGATGACCTTGACGAAGACACAGAGTATGTCATCAGTAAGTTCACAGGTGACACCAAGTTAGGTGGGGGTATTGATCGTCATGAGGGTAGGGAGGAGCTACAGAGGGACTTGGGTAGATTGGGTAACGTCAATGGCATGAGCTTCAATAAGGCCAAATGCCAGGTCCTGCACTTGGGTCACAACAACCCCAAGCAATGCTACAGGCTTGGGGAATTGTGTCTGGAAAGTGGGTAGCTGAAAGGGGCCTGGGAGTTGTAATTGACCAGCAACTCTATATGAGCAAACGGTGTGCCCAGGTGGCCAAGAAAGCCAATGGCATCCTGGTTTGTATTAGAAATGCTGTGGCCAGGAGGAGTAGGGAGGTGATTGTCCCCTTGTACTCTGCTCTGGTGAGGACACACCTTGAGTGTTGTGTTCAGTTTTGGGCACCTCAGTACAAGAGGGATGTGGAGGTGCTGGAGCAAGTGCAGAGAAGGGCAACAAAGCTGCTGATGGACCTGGAGAATAAATCTTATGAAGAGTGACTGAAGGAGCTGAGGCTGTTTAGTTTGAGCAAGAGGAGGCTGAGGGGAAACCTCATCACTGTCTACAGGACATTGTGGAGAGATTGGTGCTGGTCTCTTCTCATACGTAACTAACAACTGAACAAGAGGCAATGGCCTCATGCTGCCACTGAGTAGGTGCAGACTGGACATTAGGAAAAAAAAATCATGGCAAGAGTGGTCAGGCATTGGAATGTGTTGCCCAGGGAGGTGGTGGAGTCACCAACCATGGATGTGTTTAAAGGCTTTTTGGAAGTGATGCTTTGGGATATGGTTTAGGGTGAACCAGGGTTATCTGTTGGACTTGGTGATCCTGAGGGTCTTTTCCAACCTGAACATTTCTGTGATTCCGTGATCCTTTCAAAATGGTTTCTTCCTAGGGCCTTGAATCTATACTCAACACTATGGGTGAAATACATTGGTTTTGAAACAAGTTGTTTAATCCACTGTTTTTTCCAGCAGATTTTCAGTAGTTCCACAGGCTATCACAACATTTGAAAATCAAGAGTAGAAGGACTAAATATGTTTAAGACTTGTAGTTTCTTCTTGGTTAACTTAGACACTTAAAAACAGATTTATGGATGCTGCAAGACTTCAGATCCAACCTTGCAAAAAGACTTCCATGCCTTTTCACTGAAATTCATAGGAGTTAGATGTCTGACTAACTAGAGCTGTAAGTGGCAAGAATGTAGTTGCTGTTGAGATCTCATGAAGTTCAAGCTCCCGAGTAACTTAATCCAATATTCATGCCATTTCCTATAAATTTACCTTCAGTGGAGCAGCTGCTCTATGAAGGTATGGTACTGTATTTAGAAGTGATAAAAAACTAAAACCTTCTGCCACTTAGAGCTGATAGCTTCTGCCTCTCTCTGAGGGAAACCTGATGCGGTAACAGCTAGGCAGAAACAGATAATGTTCTGAATAGAACATAGATCTTTCAGAGATCTTTTACTACTTATCAGCAGGAATATCTCACAAACAGACAAAGACAAGCTTTTTGGGAAATTATCACCCTTAACAAACCAATTTGAGTACACACATTTAGGCAGGCTGGTGAGCTTTACCTCCTCTGTTTTTAAGGACTTCCTACAGTCTATTTCCTTTTTGTCAGGACTTCAAACATTGAACAGAAACACTTTATTCTGGATACTGCCTTCAAAATACTTGTTGGAGAGAACACAATAAAAATATTTTACCACAGGTGAAAACAAATATCCTTGAATAGCAATTATGAACAATTACTTAGCTTTTGGAAACATTTTAGTTGTGTGTTTGTTTGTTTCCTGACTGTTTTTAGACACTCAGCAATAATTTGTTAAACTCAATCAAATTATTTTAGAAAACATAATAAACATCGAGTATGCATCAAAGCCATCTGGAAGTGTTACGTGCTGCACACACAAACAGTAGGATTTATCTATGCATATTAGTCATTGGAGGTTGTTCACCTTCTAAATTTTACATTAGCAATGCAAACACAAAACCCATGTAAAAATGTGTTCAAAGAGAAGGGGTAGATTGGTGGAAGACTTTTTTTTGGAACATCGTTATAATCTTTGGTATTTAAATCCCAGTGAACACCCAATGATATTTTCAGATCTACCTTAAATGTTTTGAGAGGTCTAATGTTCACAGGTCAGGGCTGATAACACAGGAGTTATGAGCTGGTCCCACTCTTTGTTCAGGCCACTGCTGATTATGTTGTCAGACAATTTAAAGAACAGCAAGAATGCTCTTGGTGTTTTACACATAACAGGCAGAGTTGCCACACAGGGTTACTAGGATTAAATAAAAGCAGATGATCAGCATAGAAAGAGATTCCTGGGTGTGCAACATTTCCCAGGCAGTTAAAAGATGCAGATACTGCCAGTACTGCTTGGATCAGCCAGTGTTGGTACTGATTGCTAGCTTTTGGTGCTTGAGAAAAACATGCATATTGTCTCCTTTTGAAAATTGTTTTCATGTACACACCATGCACAGTTTTCTCAACAGGGCTTTGGCCCTGTCAGAGAACAAGAGGAAGTGTTGCTGCTTCAATAAATCTTTCTTTCTTCTTCATTTCTCAGCAGAGTCTTTCCCCAGAAAGAAGGATGGAGAGTATTTGTTTTTAAATGTTCCATAATAGAGTTGGTTTCTACGCTTGAAAATGGCTGTGCGATGATGCAATGAGCCTCCTTCAAAATGTGGGAGTCATTGCCTGAGGTGCCATACCTTCACGTCAGAAGAATCAATGCCTCCTCCAAAGAACTTGTAGTTGAAATTAAAAAATGTAAAAGCTGAATTCAGACTAAAAAATATCTCTGTACAAGAACACAATTTAAAATAAGAAAATGAAGTTTATGTGGTTTCACATACAATCAGCGAAAGCAAACATCATTATTTTCAGAGGCCTTGCCTCAAATATATCTGAAGCATTTCAGAACTGTAGGGAAGAGAGGCAATCCCATTCAGTACCTAACACAGATGCAGCAAGCTGTGCAAGGCAGAATCTGTCCACTTGTGTCTTTCTGTCTGCTATGGCAGGAACATTTATCCTAGTTTTACAGTGTCACCTCATCTTAAGTTTTCTTATTGTTCTTATTGTGACCTATTACTGCTTGAGTCATGTAGATTGCAAGACTTCTGCTGTCACATCCTGAGGGTTGCAGAGGTCCACACCTCTGTAAGAGCATGACTTCACAGCTGTTAAAATGTTTTCCATTAATATTTGATGCATGAGTGGTTTCCTTGGGTTTGCCTGTCTGTTATCCTCTGGATAGTTCTGGTGTTGTGTTCAAAAAGTTCTCTGTGATGGTTCCAACACTGTGACATGTTTTATGCTACAGGAACATGTTGAAGCAAGAAAGACTGACTATAGCCAACTATCATTCAGCCTACAGACTTTCACAGGTACTGTTTGTTGAGATACGATATTAGAATGTTTAAAAAAAAAAAAGACTTCTGAAGAGGTAAATATTGTGATAGATTGAGTGTGAAAAGCATCACTGGCAGAACTAAACTATGAGCAGGGTTATTCCAAAACAAATCATCTGAGCATACATAGCAAAATATTGCATGTCTAACAAGCATTGTCTTTCATCAAGCTCAGTTGTATTTTGCCACCACTGAAAGCTGGGGTGCAGGAAGAAACTATTAGCAGTCAGAGCTTTCCTACAATTTGTCATGCATGTTAACATGGTGAAGGACATGCTTGAGCTGGCAGTGACAGCGCAGTTGAACAGATAGCATGAGACATACCCTTCATTTTGCTGATGTGCACTCAGCATACATCAGAGCACCACTCAGTAGGAGCAATTTCTGTCCTTGAGCATTCCCAGGAAAGGGATGTGCTTCTTGCCCTGCACCTGTGCTGCTCTCCAGGCTCCAGCTCCTGATTAATACAACTTGAGCAGCAATCGCAGCTCTGGTCTTTTTCTGTGATGGGGCTATAGTATGAGATGAAAAACATTTTCAATTCATATGAATAATGAGCATTACAAATTAGATACAGATCAATTATTAAAGGAATATGACTATGAAATATTAAAAGGAAACTATTATGCATAACATATCTGTCACAGATTAAAGATTGGCATTGATATAATATCTTTCTTGGCCTGATAATATATTTACATATTTAACATGTTTTAAAACAGTGAAAAAAAAGTACAGATGAGGGGAGATGCATCTATTAAACAAGAACTGGACTTGCTAATGACTTATGTACAAGAAAACTTTCCTCTGCCTTGGATATAGGTGCCTGCCTTTGGTCTATGGTGAGGACAGGCAGGACATGTTACCCCATGCCTGGGTATTGCTGTCATTACTATCTTTGAAGACTCTGCTTTATTGCACGCACTCAAGGAGAAGAATTTTGGTTTGATGTCTATCCCTGTCACTTGAATGGAAGTCCTGGTGACTATAGAGTAGTTTAGTACTAAAAAAAATGAAGTTGCTGGTCAGCTGGGGTTCTATCATGACAGAAGGTACAAGCAGCAGAGTTGCTTGTTTTCTGAACTTCTTCTAAAGCCCTGCTGTGCTGACACATTTTGCATTGCTTGTGATGAGTGAGTGGAGCAGCTTTCTCCCTGTCAGAGATATGCTGAGGATAGGATGCTGCTAAAAAAACCTCATTAATTTCACCTCAGAGATAGAGATTTTTTTTGGGGAAAAAAAAAAAGAAATCATTGATAGATCATAATCAGAAAATACTGATTCCAAGGAAATGAGACATTCTGGGGAGGTTTGCTTTTTCTTGTGAGATTTGCAGCGGGAATCAGACAGGGAAGGCTAGCCAAAGGGCAAGATGCCTGTTTCCTCTTGGACCCTCAGTTCCTTCTGAGTCCCCAGGTGATGATGCAATCTCTGTCTTACCTGACATTGGCACCCTACTTTCCCCCTGGGCTGGAGATATCCTGGTCTCAAAGCTGGAGTGCAGTTTTCCCACTGCAGCCCGTCCAGGAGCAAAGGGTGAGAGGCCAGCTGCCTTCTTGCGTGTTGTGACAGGGGCAGAAAGAGAGCAGAAACCTGAGCTGGAGCAAAGGACTGCAATGGGGAGAGTGGAAAAGGGGAAAGGGAGGCAGGCAGGAAGCTCAGTGAATGGACAGAAAAGAAAAATCTTTATTTTCAAGAAAAGCAGCATGTTTCAGAAACCTATCGTCTAAGGTCATTTCCACATTACCTGAACAAAATCTGTTGGGAAATCAGTACATTTCAGGATTTTGCCATTTTTGCTCATACTTGAGAGGGAAGCTTGAAAATCATAACTTGGATTTGTTTCTTTTTCATCAGCATTAACTATTCCTATTTGTCTCTTCTCTTGTGTTACCTGATTATGTCTGTTTTTATTTTGGAGATCACCACACACTCTCACCCACCTTCATTACAGTAACCTCTGTTGGTCAATAAGCCATCACATCTCTGTACTTAAAACATGCAGATATTTTAAAGCTTCAGGAGGTAAGGCTGCCTCCTGAAGGAGGCAGTCAGCCTGTATGAAAATAAACTTTTGAGGAACTTCTGTATGCTTTTCCAGTACAGTTTTGTCTTTCCTAGAAGGCATGTCACCCTTCAGTTCCAGGATATTATTAGCTGAAATCAGATATTTAAGAGACTTGAAGAACGTCATCATATAATCTTAAAATATTTGTTAATTTTGTATATTTATAAACTATAATGTCACAGATTGTTGGGTGATAGTAAATGATTAAACCTATTTTGAAAAGAAAAAAAAAAAGATGTCTTTCCTGGAGGTAGAAAAATCTCCTTTGAAGCCATTTCTATCTCTTGAGTAAATATGTGCAGTTATAATTGGACAGTTTTGTTAAACATTTTTATGTAATCAAAAACCTGGAACAACTCCAACTCCATTTCTCTCTATTGTATAAATATATAATTAGCAAGATCTTTTTTAGTGTGGCTGCTGATTACATTTTCCTTGGTCATGCAAGAATGGGATTTTTCTGCTCTCAGACATACCACAATCTGAGCTCAACAACAAGCCCTGACACAGCATACTACTTTCCCACTCATAATTACTAATTCTTTGCCCCTAATTACTTTCTCTGGGTGTCATCTTCTTTTAAGTGGGGCAAAACACATGTGAAATCTGACATAAATTATCAGTCTAAGAGAAGATTAGGTGCTCATAATGGCACTGAACATATGAATGATAGTTCTTTTTCCCATCATGTGTTACTAATACAAGCTAAATAGCTCATAAGACAACATCATAGAATCATAGAATTAAGATGACTCAGTTCCTGTGCTTGCCAACCAGTACACAACTACATGATAGCACTTCTTATACTCCCTCTGCTGAGTGAATGCAGGATGCAGCTGGTGTAGTGACTGTGCTTCAGGAGTACTTGAGGAACACAACATGGATGTTGAAGCTTCTGCCTTTTACAGCCCTAGTTTAAGGAGCCAGATTTTGATCCTGGGGCTAGTTATGAATGCTGAGTTGGACAGGTAATAGGAGGAAAATTCATCCTGACTACCTACATCTGACCTACTTGGCTGGAAACTACTTTGTAACTTCAGACAGTACATGCTTCCAGAGGAATTTCTTTTNACTCCCTAACCCACATCACTTGCATACACCAGAATAATACAGATATTTTTGTGTAAGCTTTGTTACACTGCTAACAGCATGTCCTAGAGTAGAAAATACATTGGAGAAGATGACTGACAGGACCATGTCAACGCAGAGCAGATACCAATTCTGTTTAGTTCTGGCATAATTATTTTGATGTTTAGCAGTAATTTTGAAGTTGAATGAGTAATTTTGAGGATTCATAGCAAGATATTTTTATTTCTATATTTGATTGTATTTCCCCAAGAAGTTGTGAGTGTTAACTATGACTTTGAAAAATCCTTAACATTCAGGAGGCACTTAGAGCTTTTTTAAAATGTAATAAACATTTTAGTGAACTTCTGAAATAATTCAGGCCTATATGAGCCATTAAGAACTTAGCAGAAAGAAATCTATCTGCACTCACCAGTGAAAGAGAGCAGCGTAATGCTCCTACAGTTTATTGCAAATCATTGTTACTATACTGCTTGTCATTCTCATTTCTGTTGCCTCTTAAATAAAATATAACACCACTTTTTATAGTGAATATAGTTAATATTATATATTAAAGTCAGCTCACTTGTTGAAAATCAAGGTTAGAAAGCATTTTATTTGTATACAACTATATTTGTGCGTGTCTGTGTGTTTTGAAAAAGTTTTTTGCAAATTACAAAACCTTAATAAAGCCAATGGTAACATTTGTTAGAACACTCTACAAAGTGATCCTGTGGTGAGAGATGTACCTTTCAAAGACTTAAAAATGTCTCAGCCGTGAAAGGATACGTGCACAAATGTTTTTTCTCAAATATGTAAAGCTAACATCAGGATGTGGCAAGGTGTTCTACTGGATGGATTTTTAAAAATTATTAATATATATTAATATATATATCTATCTTGATAGTAAAACACGATCAATTCAAGCATTACAAGAGTGAAGTAAAGCAGCAGCGAGGCTGAAGAGAAAAATACTGAAAGTTTCCCAGGACAAAGAATTATTTTAACTAATCAGTACCACTGGGGACTGAAACTCAACAGGTCTTTAAAAAAGAAAAGAACAGGTTGCTACCATCTGCCCATTTCCATGTATGTACAATGGCAATCTCATTTCCCTTGCTCTTCCAGAGCATCTTTTTGCAATACACAGGATTTGGATTTCAAACATGGTCTATACTATTGAGGAAGATGGCTTTTCAGAAAGTTACAATTAGAAAAGGTGGGGTTTTTTGTTTCAGGTTTTTTTTTGTTTGTTTAATTTTCCAACTCTGTGTCCTAGCTTAGCTCTTGGGATGAGCCTATAGATGTACAACAGGAAGAAGTGCAAGGTCCTGCACCTGGGTANGTTCAAAGCCAGGTTGGAGGAGGCCTTGAGTAACCTGTACTGGTGGGAGGTGTCCCTGCCTATGGCAGGGGGTTGGAACTAGATGATACTTGAGGTCCCTTCCAACCTTACCATTCTATGATTCTATGATAAGAAGATGAAAATCCAGGGCAGAAACAACACTCTGGGACTTTTGGGACTTCCCAGCTGTGCTGATCTGCACTGTAGTAGCTGCATGTGTAAGCATTTGCACAGGAATGATGTTAAAATTAATAAAAGTGTGTGGCTGCTTGAGATAGATTTGCAGCTCAGACATAAAAAATTTGGAATAGAGAAACTTAGAATTGGAAGAGTATTGGAGTCTTTGAGTGGAGAGGTGAACATTCCAGGGATAGACCATGAAATGGCAACAATGGATAAGTTAATATAATTTCATTGGAGCATCAAAAGCTTTATGTCTGGAAGCACAGCTTGTATCTTCCCCTTTGCTGCTTCTGCTGTGCCCACTGCTATCTTCCCCCACCACTGTTTTGACTGCTACTTTGCTGCTTTGCAGCCACTTGACTCCATCCGCATCTTCTTTAAGGTTATTATATTCTGTAGCAGTTTATTCTCCTTATACTGTTATATTTAAACTGTTAAAAATACAGTTTCATTTTTTCTGACTTTCAAATTCTGAATTGTAGTGAATTTACTCTACTGGGGGAGGGATCCTCTGTAACTCATCACAAAATGAAAAAAGTTAAAAGAGAAGGAGAAAGCTGAAGTAATTCACTCATCTTTCTGAGGTGTTTGCTTTCAGAGCCTAGGAAAATAGCACATTCACGCACCTGTTCCAGACCTCTTGAACTGAAATCCCAGGAATATCCTTGTCCATCTCATGCACTCTCTTGTGCTTTATTTATAAGAAAAATATTAGTACTGTCAAAGAAATTGTGAAATTGTGTGACCGAAAAAAGCTGTCCTGCATTAACTGTCTTGAGAGCTTAAGGCAGTTTTGCTACTTGAACTGAGCAATTCACCTTTAAATAAGTGTGACATTTCCCCAGAGTGATGAAAACCAAAGTCTGATCTGTCATGATTAATAAAAGCAGAACTGTGACAGTCAGTCAGCAAAGACCTCAGGGAGAAGGAAATTAATGAGATTTATTAACGTGTTGCTGTTGCCTGAACATGTGTGCTATACAGCTGCTGAATTAAAATGTGCCACAGCATTCTTGCAGAGTGATGCTATTTGTCTATCTTTTTATCTGCTGTTAAAATCTTAAAAACAAATAAACATAAGTCTGCTCATTAAGAAAGACTGAAACAATGCCCATTAAGTGAGCATTCACTTAGTTTTTATTCATAATTGGGATAACAACATGTGTGTGAATAAAGAAAATATAGATAACTGCAGCTGATGAAATGATTGTGGTTTTTTTTTCCCCATTCTTACTGCTTCATAGTACTAACAGGTGAGTTCGTATCGTATCTACTTTTGATAACGGAAAAAATGTGGAAATACTCTTTTATCTAAAACAATGAATAAAGCAGGTACCTATGTGTCTTAATCCTGTTTTCAAATGCTTTGAAGTGCAGCCAACTCTGCTAGAACTTACATGACCGAAATTGATGTTGGAAGCTGTCTACTAACCCTGTAATGTAGCTTCACTCATCTGAACTCTTCAGGGCATACCTATGAATAAGAAATGTTTTTTTCACATGATGAAGTGAGCTCATAAATGTATCTAATTATTAATCATGAAGAAATATAATGTGCAATATTCTAAATCATGGAGAAACTATCAGGTGCCAGAGAATACATTTTCATATTCAATGTTGTTCGGATTTCCTCTTTTCTTTCAAAGTGTCAGGAGACTTCCGCGACAAAGCTATAGTTTAGAATTTTTTCAGGTGTAAAGAAAATATGAACTGTACACAGATGTGAGACACTTCAGCCTCATTAGAAGAAATTCTTGAAGGATTTCCTGAACAGAATCAAGGACTACTGGGACTATTCAGTGATAGTAGTGGAAATTTCATGAGAACAGCCTGGCACTCTGTTTTAAATAAACTTTGGATTGAAACTAATTTGAGTGAGTTTCTAAACTGGTTTATTATAGAATCATAGAATGGTTTGCATTGGAAGGGACCTTCAAAAGTCATCTAGTCCAACCCTCTCTATAGTAAACAGGGACATCCTCAACTAGATCAAGTTACCCAAAGCTCCGTCAAGTCTCACCTTGAATATCTTCAAGGATGGGGCACCAACAACCTCCTTGGGCAACCTCTTTCAGTGTTCCACTATCCTCATGGTAAAGACCTTTCTCCTAATGTCCAACCTGAATCTACTCTTCACTAATTTAAAACCATTGCCTCTTGTCCTATCACTATAGACCTTTGTAAACAGTCTCTCTTTGGCCTTCTTGTAGGCCCCTTTCAGGTGTTGTAATTTCACTACTGCGTCTCCCCACAGCCTTCTCCAGGCTGAACAACCCCAGCTCCCTCATTCTGTCCTCATAGGAGAGGTGTTGCAACCTCCTGATCACTTTTGTGGCCCTCCTCTGGACCCACTCCATCATGTCCATGTCTCTCCTGTGTTGAGAGCTCCAGAGCTGGCTGCAGTACTCCAGGCAAGGTATTACCAGAGCAAAGTGGCAGAATCACCTCTCTTGATCTGCTGGCCACTCTTCTTTTGATGTAGCCTACGATATGATTTGTCATCTGCGATGCAAGCTCACACTGTTGGCTCATGTCCAACTTCTCATCCATCAGAACTTCCAGGTCCTTTTCCACAGACTTGCTTTCTATCACCTCACCCCTCCCCAGCCTGTATTGATCATGAAGATTGTTCTGACCTGGGTGCAGGACCCTGAACTTGGTCTTATTGAACTTCATGGTTCATCTCTCCAGCTTGTCCAGATCCCTCTGGATGGCATCCCATCTCTCTGTCATATTGACAGCACCACTCAGCTTGGTGTCATCTGCAAACTTGTTGGTGATGCACTTGATCCTGCTGTCTATATCATTGATAAAAATATTAAACAGCACAGGTCCCAGTACAAACCTTGGAAAGATGTCACTTGTCGCCAATTTCCATTTGGACTTCAAACCATCTCTATAAATACTTCACACTTAAATAGAAAGTTCTGTAAAAGTTTCATTAGATACTACAATATAAAAAGTTCTCTCCTGATGCTAAGACATGTGAATCCTGCAGCTGGTCCTTGCTCAGGTTAATACTCCTTGTTTAATTTTAAGGACAGCTAGTTAGTCAGTGCTACAAATCAGTGAAACAAAATAAACTCTGCTCCTTTTTAGTAAATCTTTATCTGTAAGCTTTTGATGTTTCTTGCCATTAAAAGAACTCTGCAGTAAGAATGGTACTGCTACTGTACACACATACCTGTGCATTATGTCCGTAAACTGTCTGGAGAACTGTAGCCTGACTGCTCATAGAGGTGAAGCTAAGTACTTTCGAAATCCCTCTAAATAAAGGCCATAATGGACTTTTACTTACTTCAAGTAGAAGAAAATTAAGATATTCACAGCTTCTAATCAGCTTACGGTTGTAGTACCTTAGAGAATACAAAATAAAATAGTTTCTTGGTGTATTAACCCTTGTAGCACAGACCAGAGAAGATACATTTCTCTATCAGAGAAGCTTTGGGTTTGTGAAGAACGTGTCAATAATTTACTCTATCTGCCATATCTCTGAGACCCTGCTACTGCTGGTGGCAGAACTTGTCCCTGTTTCAGAGAGCTGGGATCAGCTCCACCTTAATGCCAGATGCACTGGCAATACATCTGAAGAGCAGATGCTGTAAGTTTTGAAGAGGTTACCAGATAGTGGTGTGTTGTTCTACCCAGCCAGGAGACATTAAAACATCAAGAGCATCTGAACCATGCAGGTGGCTCACCTCTTCCAGCTCTTTTTTTTTTTTTTTGCCATTTATGATTTCCAAAAAGTCATTGTGATAATTTAAGTTAATGTCATTCACATTTTAAAATTAAACCTTATGTCCAGAGGAGACTTTGACAGACAGGGTGATTGTCCATTGTGCCCAGCCCTGTGGCTGGGGTTGGCTGTCCATATAGATACAGGCACCAGCCTCAACCCTGATCTTTCAAGATGCCCAGCAGGCTAACAAAACCTACCTGGTAGGTTGCTTCTGTTACTACTACATTTCACAAGAAAACTGAAATCAAGTAATTTAAGGGAAATTCAAGACTAAGGAGATGAAATTCCCTGAAGCTGGCACACAGCAGTGAAACTCACAGAAGGTAAAAGAAAGTCCTGTCTTCTGCCATTACCAGCATGTAGTACAAGCCACAATTTTTTAAACTCATCTTTCCTTCAATGCTAAAATAAACTGTGCACAGTACATCATCCCACCACATGACCACTCACTCACACAAAGCTTAGCAGGGACAAATCTGTGAACTCAAGCAAAAGTCTATAAGTTAACTGGAGTCCATAAATTAACTGAGATTAGTAAACTGGGAAAGGAGATAAACAGAGATATTGATCTTGTAGTTTCTGTTGTGATGTGATGGGGTGATGCTCATATTTGTATGTCAATAGCTAGCTCTATCTTTCAGATTTTGGGGATTTATTCATCTCCAAGAAAATGCTGTGGAAAATAATAACTGTGGATTTTAAAAATACATTTCTAAAATATATTTTAATATAATATAGTATATTTTAGTGTATATATATTTTTATAACATATTATTAAGAAATATAAAAAAAACCTGTAAAAGGAAAAAAAACTGGAAAGCTGTTTCTGAAAAACTGAGTTTTAGTTAATGAGGTAAAATTAGATCTGTAATTAAATCTGGACAAAGTTTGTATTACTTATAAGGCTACCTGAAAGTTCTTGAGAGAACTCATGATCTGCAACAAAGACACATATAAATGCCAAATATTTTCAAGTGGAGCAGCATATTCGGAGTGGAAGCTGATTAGATCTTTACTGGAATAGGAAAGAAATGTGCAACGTAAATGAAATATGGATATGTTTTTGCCACAGATAGGAAGATATGTGTTAAGAGTCTTATACTAGAAGAATATATTAAGAGTTTTACCATGATGTCAACTACACATTAAGTGAGTTACCATACTTGAATTTAGTTCCGTTCTTTATTTCAAATGTATTTACATATTTAAAATTATATGTATTAATAAATACATGCAAAACAGGTACTAGGAAGTATATTAAAAGAGAAAAGGCTTCTGTAGAGAGCTTTTTTAAGACACTGCAGGCAGTTCATTATTCCATTTCTCCATACTGTGAGTTTATATGGGTTTCTCCTCTCTCTCTCTCTCTGCCTTTTTTTAAACAGATTTTTTTTTTTTTTCATTATTGAAATCCATGAAAAACATAGGAACAATTCTCTGGGTTGTAGCATTCTCCTATCTGTTTTTCTTCCCTTTTTACTGCTCTGAGGTGAGATACTAGGTGTTTTACTTCAGAAACTTACCTTCAGCACTAGACAGCAAGTATTTCCCATATTCTCTGTCACTTCCATTTAGGATCACAATAATACATTCAGATTAATTTCTAATTTTCAGGAGCTGTTTAATTTAAAAATTTGTGCAAGTATAAACCGAATATTTGCACAAGATAATAAAATTACTTCTATAATCATTCAGGCCTCCATTATGGCCTACTTGCCAGTCATACTTTTGTTGGGGGAAATCCCCCGAGGTTCTTACAGAGGATGAGTTATTCAATATTCAAGGCTATTCCATTAAGTTAGAGAACTTAGCACTTGGAGGAATAACACATAAAGCATTTACTAATGCTACTTTTCACATTGACTTTATATAAAATATTTTTGGGAGATTGGATAAGAATTGAAGAAACTTGAGATGGAGACCGTGGTCCAGGCACATCATTCATTTGCTGCACTGCAGGTCATAAACCTGAAGAGATTAAGGGGAGCAGGGAGGCATTAAGAAGGGAGCTGGTGATACAGAAGGTCCTGTGGGCTCAAGGTGTCAATGAGGTCTCTACAACAGGTGGACATTAATCACTATTAGTAAGAATTAGAGAAAAACAGGGAAGAGGCAGGACAACGAAATAGCCTCCTCTTGGAGGAGGAGTGGAATATGACCTACTCTCACTAAAATTTCTTATACCTTCATGGGTCATTTATGTTGTACACCATTTCTGCACCTGTTTTTCAGGCATTTAATTCAATCTGGTGAATTTTGTTCACAGATGCTAGGAAGAAAAAGCCATGTGCCCTCAGCTTTTTTAAGTATAACATGGGTAGGCAGTTTACAAGCATCCTTTCCATGCAATGCTCCTTGCACCTTGAATGTAATCTGCATGCAACTTTCTTCCATAATCCATATTCTAGGAATGTTTGTGGTGGTTTTGTGGAAAAGAAAAAGGAACACTTCACTTAAGTATTGAGAACCAAGAGATGGGTAGTCTGACCTTCTACCTCTTGAGACACCTTTTAGAAGAGAGCTCACTGATCTGCACATTTGCTGAACCTCCAGGCCCTCTTGCTCAGCAGGCTGAGCTCCTGATATCATTAGTTCTTCTCTTCATCTTGATCTTCTCTCTCTTCTTAAACCAAAAGTTTAAACAGTAATAGCCTGTCATGGAAGGTACATGTCCTGGCTTGCCCAGGCATGATCCCACGGTCCCCTTCTCTCTGCTGGGGTGGGGGTGGGGGGAAACAGAGCGCAGGGAGAAGACAAAAGGCTTGGAGACACCCACTTTGAGGGTCCAAGACTTGCACAGACTTGTTCTTCCCAAATAAGGGGTAGCAAGCTCCTGATTTCACCTAAAATGGTCAGGTTTGGCAAATTGCCTTTCTGATTGGTGAATTTATGTGGTCAAAGAGGCCATTATATTTTGGCAATCAATAAATAGGCTTTTGCCTGCCCTGCCACATCATGCTCTGCTTTACCTTTGCTTTGNACTTCAAATTGGAGTTTTTGGAGACTAAATTGTTCTGTTGCGCCAGAAGATATAAATTTCTGTTTTTTCTCAGAAGATAGAAGCTGCTTTGCATGCTCTTGAACGTTCAGTGAACTCTGATTTAGTAAAGGATTTAAGTTCTTGTTTTGCATGACTAATAATCTTGGTCTTCTGACTGTCTCAGTTTCCATGCACAGTAAGAAAGACACACATTTCCATAATGTAGTGATGCACAGGCAGTTTCATGTGCTGGTTTGGTTATTTGTTTATCTCTAAAGCCAAACTTTGTTGCTGCCATTTGAGGCCTTGATTTCAGATACCTTCAGCTGTATGAAAATGAGGTAGTTAATCTAAGGAGAGCCAAGAAGACTTTGTCTTGCCCTGGGGTCAGCATCAGAGCACTCCTAATAGTGAGATATCCTTGCCTCCCTGCCACCACTGTCCCTCTATGACCCAAAATGAACTGGAAAAACATGCTAGGACTGGGTGACTGGCTGTTAGCTGTGAAAATTAAATGACATAAACTTAATCACGAATCCAGATTTAAGGCTTCATATGCATCTGCTGTAAAAACCTACACAAATATTGCTGCTCTTTTTTTTTTTTTGCTTTTTTCCCCTAAATGGTTTTGAGTGTTACATCTATATTTTGGCTCAGGTTGAACGATAATGCCTTACATCACTGGATAGACCAGAATTTCTTGTGTGAAAGAAAACCTTCTTCTGATCATGATCTGAGCTGCAAGATCTGGATTGATCTCTTCCAATTCAGTTAACCTACTTGATAACACAGCAAGGAGCTGTCGTGGTTAAAGATCTAATGGAAGTCACACCAAAGTATTCACAAAGAACATTTAAAATTGCAGGTGTATTAACCTAGAGCAAAACCTTCCAATTTATAAGTCCACTAAAACATTGTTTATACATCCCTGTATATGGAGGTTAACTCTACTCTCAATAGGTAGGTTTGTTTGCTTTTATTATCACAGAATCACAGTTGTCTTAGGAGTAGACTTCCATAAAGGCCAATAGATAGATGGCTAAAAAAACTTCTCCAGATTAAATCACAAATCCTGTGCCATCAGTTTCACAATTATGCTGGATTTCGTTTTTTATGCAAGTAACTTTCAACATCATAAGTGAAAGGAAGACTTACTCATGTGGAATACAGACACAACCAAGACAAATATATGGAGCAGGGCCTAAAAGATGACAGGTTTGGTTAACACATAAATAAAGCTTTTAAATATGATATATCAGATGAACAAGAGAAAGAGGAGATTTTGTGAGTTGTAAATCTCCAAAGAGGTAGCAGCTCACTGGAATAGCTGAGAAGTTTCAGATGTTTGTTGGAAGAAGATATAAACATGACAAATATTATAGGCAGAATGAAAGAGACATAATAAAGCTTGTAAGATAAATTAATTTTATAATGTGGAATAAGCATCATAAATCATAATGTTGGAAGAGACATTAAGAGTTTCGCACCCAGGCAGGTTCATTTTTCCTTTTGCAAGTTTTTGTAACTTTGCTAAAGACCTCGAATAGTCATTTCAGTGCTCTGTATTTATGAGAAAGTTTTTCCACCTATCCAGTTTAATTCTTGCATATACTATAGGTCTATAGGTTAACAACACCTTTTTCCTTTTTTGTTTTGTTTTGTTTTCTTCCCTTGTTTAGAACTAATTGCACAGCTTTTCTAAGCATATCCCTTTTCTAATCACAGCTGACTCTTGTCCCCTCCATACCCTTCTGGTACTGAAATACATCCAACATCCTTCTATTCCCCTTAGAAAAATAACATTTCACAAATTCAAAGAAGATGTATAATTCTAATTCTAAGTGGAATTCCACTTTTCAATTCAGAATTCCAAGTCAGTTGTCTTTCACCTAAACCATTTTTTTTGGCTTAGGAAAGACCACTAGCTCCAAATAAGGAGAAAAAAAATAATTTACAGACTTTCAGTTTATGAAATGAAATTGTAAAGAACAACATGAAATAGTTTTAAACTCCTGTTTTAAACTTCTAATTTTTCAGTAAATGCACAAGCTATGAGGCAGAGACAAACCCACTCTCACACTGGACTAGAGGCAAGGAGCAGGAGACCACAAAAGTACTGCTATAAATCAAGAACTCTGAGACAGGGTTTTTTTTTCCCCTAAACTCACAGATCTTCTTCAGGAATCAGACCGTTCTTTCCTAATGGAGATAAAAATTCATTATAATTTCATACTTGTCTGGTATGGGAGAACATCTCGAAATACATTTCAAAGCACAGCCTCTCCTCAGAGTATCAGTTAGGCAGGAAATCTCTTTACCTAGGACTGCTAAGAACAACACTAACTGCAGCATGGTGCTTCCTTTGACAGGCGATGAAGGGAACAGGCACAGGTGTCTGTGGTACCCCCAGTGCTCTCAAATGGAGACACAGCAGCCAGATTACCTTGCTTTACTGCCTATTTTTTAAATCTGGGCTCTATCTGGAAAAATTATGCTTCTGTTTTAACATAATTTGTATTTGTAGAGTTCTTTCAAGCTTTATAATTTATACAAAAACATTGTTTATTAAAAAAAAAAGAAAAGTAGATTTCAAGTTCTTGATATTAATATGAAAAACAACTGGTTGGTTCATGAAAAAACAGTAATTATATTTTTCAAATGCTTGAATGGAGTTGAAGGCATTTTTTATTGAGAGAATTGTTATTCGATGTATTTCTCCTTCATAAAACTTAAGAGTTTTTTTCCCATAGTGCTTGCTTGTGCAAAACCAAAATATTTCTGGAGAGCATTTACCTAGTAGGAATCTCTGAAGAAGAAAAGACATTCCACTGTTTGCTTTAACCATTCAATTTGATCTTGAAATGCTTATATGCCATCCTGGAAACAGGACAGTAATGAGGTTTAGGAATGAAAGTGCACCTGTTCTCCAGTGATGTGAACACTACTAACACAGCAGTTAAAGATACTACTCATAAGGCAAGGTAACTTTAGAGATGTTTCCTGCACATACCCAGAACTGTAATGAAATACTAATCTTTCTTTGCTTCCCAGTGTGTGATGGTTTGGGAGTTCCCCGCCCCCCCACTTTGTAAAATGACCCAGACTAGAACTCAGCCAACTGGAAGTTAAGGAATGAAGCTATATTTACAGCTTAGCACAATATACAAGCAGATATATACACAATATACAGGAATATTTACAGAAATATGCAAGTTAAAGGTAATACAGAAACACAACACCCCTCCCACAAATCAGAGTCCCCAGGAGGGGCTCCCAACCACCTTTCCACCTTCTTTCCACCCCTCTACCTTACCCCAAGGTCTGGCTTACGTGCAAGGTGAGTTTGGAGAATCAGCCAGAGGGATTAGAAGCAAAGTGGTTAGTGAGGTTACTCGGCAGAGAGGAGAAGGCAAGAAAATCTAGAGAGACCAAGACTCTCCAAGCCCCAGTATGTTATCTACGTTTATGTTCTTATTCTTAAACATCTCATCAAGCCTATGAGTGAAGTAGGCATCACCACTGTTTTCCTTTCATAGCCTATAATATAATTTTCTCCATTAAAATATTCCGATTAGCCTCAAACCAGCACACAATGCTTCCTATAGTAGCTCCCATTTTTCTCATAAAGTGATAAAAAAAAATCCCCTTAGTAAGTCTGTCAGGAAGAGTTAAGTCAGAGGTATCAGATTCCTCTGGGGACAATTCTAACCCAAAAGGAAAGAAGCTGGCATGGGGGAGCAGGATCCTAACAGGATAGATCATCTCAAAACATGACGTGGGTCCTATCTGTTATGTGTCTTAGTGGAGGAGCAGCTCTGCCTCTTTTATGCCTGAGCAAGTGCATCTGTAGGTAACCCAAGGTCTTCTGTCTCAGATGTTTTTCTACACACCATGAAAATACATCCTCTTTCACATGTGTCACTCTGAGTGCCTCTGTAATTCAGTTCCCTTACAGCAGTTTCTTGCCTCTCCCACATCAATTTCACTTACAGATATAAAAAGCATAAATACTATTTCAGTATTTACATTGTACATTTCAGAGGAAAAGGTACAAAATAGTAAAGGAAAAAAGAGTGGGCTTTGGGGTTTTTTGTAATTTTAGTGTGGAAATATATCCTTTTCAATTACTCAGAAATGAGCTTGGGCCTCCCCAGTGACAACTGAAAACAAATGTTTATTCTCATTTCTCATGCAGAATGACTTTACCGATTACCTACTTCTTTCTTTTCCACAAGTCAAACTCACATTTGTTTGACTACCATACTCAGGCAACATGTCACTCAGGTAATTCTTTCAATAGTTTTTCTAAAAATTGGCAGTATCAAAGGATATAAATGATGGTGGCTCTGGGTTGACACAAAGGGGAGATTGCATTGGGCATACCCATGCCACACAATTGAGCCCCATACAAAGATAAGTGAGATAGTCATGGGGGAAATTGCAGTGTTCTTATGTGCACTTTGAACACTTGTAGTCAGAATAAATAGATATGTAAAAAGCTTTCACCCCTCTCTTCCTTGCCTCACTTCTTTATGAAATCAGTATTGCTTTACATAATGCCTAGAAATTTTATATTATATTAATGGATAGGAAGTTTAATCAAATTGCAGCTTAAATAGCCTAAAATTGCAACTGTAAACATGGCACAAAATTTCTTTAAGACGTGTCTTTGCTAATTTCTCTGAATTTCTTCCAGTGAAATACTATCTAGACAGAAAAACTCCGTTCTGTTGCTGCCTAACTGCCATGTCTCTCTGTCTTCAGGCTCACAGAAAAGTCTAGAAATGCAAATGGATGTGATCCTAACATTGCTACTTGTTATTTATGCTTGTTTGCTGGTTGTCATCTGGCTTCAGGCTAGTTCCATCAGGGTTGGTGTCACAATGGGGCAAGGAAAATGTATGTGGCCAGCCAGGCTTAGGAGAAAAGAAGATGGCATAAAAGGAAGAGAAATGTGGGTGGGAGATGTCCAACTATCATTGCTTTTACAGGGATGGGTCTGTAGTTAGACTCCAAAAGGAATGGTTCAGAAAACAGAAGGATCTCTATCAGGAGCATTTGAGGTAAAAAGAGCAGCTTTGGTTCTGTTTCTCAAATAAGCTGTAAGTAGCTGATTTGTACCTGCTACTTTTTGTTTGTTTGTTTGTTTAATTTTAGTGTGTGCTCCCTTTCCATCTCTCTCCCATCCCTGAGAACTTCAAATGTGGAAAGCTGTTTTGGTGTATTATCACTGTCAAGTGCATGACTCACATTTTAGAAAAATAGACATTTCCTTCACTTGCTGAATATGTTTTTGTACCTATCCTAAGCCCCTTTCCTTGTCATCAACATTAGATCATAGAATCACATAATTGTAGGAACTGGAA
>WBNM01032204.1:0-43046 GCA_013399055.1 Ramphastos sulfuratus | reverse complement strand
GCTTTCACCTGTTGCCCCTTGTCACGTGGTTGGACATCCCTGAGCAGAGCCTGGCTCTGTCCTCTTGACACTGCCCTTCATATCTTTGTAAACATCAATGAGGTCACTCCTCAGGCTCCTCTTCTCCAAGCTAGAGCCCCAGATCCCTCAGCCTTTCCTCAGCAGGGAGATCATAGAATGGTAAGGTTGGAAGGGACCTCAAGGATCATCTAGTTCCACCCCCCTGCCATTACACAGGGACACCTCCCACTAGTACAGGTACTGAGATGTCTCAGTCCTTTGTGGCTCTGCACTGCACTCTTTCAAGCAGTTTCCTGAGGTCCTTCTTGAACTGAGGGACTCAAATCACAAACTTCCAGATGTGGCCTCATCAGGGCAGAGCAGAAGGGGAGGACCTACTCACCACACCCTTTCTAATACACCCCAGGATGCCATTTGCCTTCTTGGCCACAAGGGCATATTGCTGGCTCATGGTGGATGCTGAGTTAGCAGTATTAATAGCAAATGGGTGAGAAGGCAGAAAACACTCAACAGGAAAGGCTAATAAATAAGTTTAAAAAAAAAAAACCACCCAGTAATTTTAACTCAATCTACTGCTCTGGCAACAGTGACAAGCTGCAATAAGGGAAAATGTTTTTCACATCAAGAAAAGTTTGTGCCTGTAAGAAGGCCACAAAGAGGTTGTGCAATCTTCATCCCTGGAGGCTTCTAGAACTCAACCACCTGGGTGTTAGCCCTTCTTTGAGCATGGAACTGGAGAAAAGACCTCCAAAGATCCCTTCAAATCTGATTCTTTTCCTGATTCTTTGACACTAGAGAGCTGAATCCCTTACTGTTTTGGGTTTTTTTTTCCACAGGGTGCTACACTTGCAGCCAAATCAGTCCAGTCAGTCACCCTGAAAGCGCCTCAGTAACATACGTACCCAGGAAGTGCTTCAAAAGCCTTTTTGATGCGGTGAAGGTCACTATGTATGGCTTGTTCTGACTGTTCATCCAAGCACAATAAACTACACAGGCCAGCCAGCAACTCTTCTGATACTGGTATGTAACACTCAGAAATTACTATGAAAATGGTGAGCCCCAGAGCTATTTTACTTTTTACTACTATATCCTCCTGTGGTGCTCTTGCATTTTCTGGTGCGACAAAAGGAGCAGCTATTTGCATCATGTAACTTAGCAGCAGCTCATCCACCTGGGATAAAGAATAAAAGAAACAAACCAACCACAGCATTAGTTTCTCAACCAATCTTTTTCTTCTGAAGCCAGTTTCTCCTTGTGCTGGTTTGAGGCTAATTGGAATGTTTTAATAAAGTATAGGCTGTGAAAGGAAAATAATGGTGATGTCTGCTTCACTCATAGGCTTGTGAGATGTGTAAGGAAAGAATAAAAAACAAAGACACAGACACTCTCAGGCTGTCCAGCTTCTTGCCTTCTCCTCTGTGCTGAATAATCTAACTAACCCCTTTTCTTCTAACTCCCCTGGCCAATCCTCCAAACTCATCTTGTGTGTGAGCCAAACCCTGGAGTAAGGTATAGAGGGTGGGGAGAAGGTGGAAGGGTGGTTGGAAGCCCCTCCTGGGGGCTCTGATTTCTGGGAGGGATGTTGTGTTTCTGTATTACTTTTGACTTGTACATTTCTGTAAATATTCCTGTCTATTGTGTATATCTCTGCTTGTAGATTGTGCTGAGCTGTAAATAGAGCTTCAGTCCTGAACTTCCAGCCAGCTGAGTCTAGTCTGGGGGATTTTACAAAATGTGGGGGGTAGGGAACTCCCAAACCATCACAGGAGTGTTGTCACAGGACCAGGGCAGATCTTAGGAAGACAAGTGGGGAGCTGGGAGTTGTACACTCAACACTGTCTTATGTCACCATTGCACCACACAAGCAGATTCCAGCATCTCAGTGGCTTGTCTGAGAGTCAAAGGGAGGGAGACTTCTGTCCTTATGCACAACCCCCAACAGCCACTCTGAAACCATATTTATAATCTATAGTACTGTGGTGTTTGGCAGTACCAAAATCGGTCTCCTAAGAGCCAGCAGTGACATGGAACACCCGTGGGCTCTGCTCAGCTGGGCAGCTATGCCATCTTGTGGCCTTTCCTGCATCACCAGGAGGATGGAAGCTGCAGAGCCAGAAACTTGCAGCCCTCACACTGGTCTGAAGCTTCGAAAAAGACAACACATTTCTGCCATATTTCAAAATTACACCAGGTAAGAAATTCAGGACTCCCAAAGTCCCAAGTCTGCACCACTGCTTAGACCTGGACCAGGAGGAGTTCATCTCAAGGAACAGGCAGGTATGGAGTCAAAGATGAAGGCAGATCAGCTGGTGACAGAGTGACTACAAGCAAAACTGAAGTGCCAAGCTTAGGAAATTAACAACCAGACACAAAACCCACTCAAGAAGTCATCACATCATAGCTCTGCTTCTGACCAATACAGGATTTTCAGAAGGGCACCTGAATGGCAAATGGCAATGACTTAAGTTCCCAGGGCAGACAGTGGCAGGCACCCCTAAAGGATCTCCACTGGCTCAGTCACACCTCAACTTTTTGACTGGAAAAGCAAAATTACACACATCAAGGCCCACAGCAAAACTGAAGTTCAGTGTTTAGTAACCAAATGTCTGTTTTCTGGTATGGGTTACAGAACAGCTCACCTGCTGTTTGCCAAACTTCAGCTCCGTCCATGGCATTAGGTAGCTATCAAATACACATGGCTCTATTGTCACAACATAAAACTGCTTCAGCTGAGAGAGGAAGCTGTGCAGGTTGTCAGAACTCCAGGTTCCAAGAATGCTGAAGATGTTTTCTAGCATAAAAGTCGCAGCAATTTTCTTCCCTTCCACCACATCTTTGCTTTTATCAAAAATCTTGTGCTTAATGTTTTTCATTAGAGAAGGCTCTGCACACACAATATCATCATACTGATGCCATTCTAGAATACAGAACACAGAGGAGAACACAGGAAATCACAATCACAGGATGTCAGGATTTGGAAGGGACCTCAAAAGATTGAGTCCAACCCTCAGATTGTGTCCAATCCTCCTGCAGGAGCAGGATCACCTAGAGTAGGTCACATATGAAGACATCCAGGCAGGTTTTGAACGTCTCCAGAGAAGGAGACTCCACAACCTCTCTGGGCAGCCTGCTCCAGGGCTCTGTCACCTTCACAGTGAAAAAGTTTTTTTTTGCTTATGTTCATATGGAACCTCCTCTGCTCCAGTTTTTACTTGTTGCCCCTTGTCCTATCATTGGTCATCCTTGAGCAGAGCCTGGCTCTGTCCTCCTGACACTGCCCTTCCTATCTTTGTAAACACGAATGAGGTCACTCCTCAGGATCCTCTTCTCCAAGTTAGAGCCCCAGATCCCTCAGCCTTTTGAGGAAAGGGAGATGTTCCACTCCATCATCTTTGTGGCACTGCCACTGGACTCTTTCAAGCAGTTCCTTGAGGTCCTTCTTGAACTGAGGGCCCCAGAACTGGACACAAACTTACAGATGTGGTCTCACCAGGGCAGAGTAGAGGGGGAGGAGAACCTCTTTTACCTGTAAGCCATACCCCTTCTAATCCATCCCAGGATACCATCAACCTTCTTGGCCACAAGGGCACATTGCTGGTTCATGTTCATCCTGTTGTCCACCAGGACTCTCAGGTCCTTTGCCCCAGATCAAAACCAGACATTTGCACAATGCCCTCAACTTTCAGCAGTCCACAGAAAATCCCTCACTCACCCATTAAGCTTCCAGCTTCAGACAGTGTTGTCTAATAATGCCAGTCCATATGAAGTTAGACATCACCTCAACATTAAAAACAAAAAAAACCACCAAACCACAAAACCTCCAACACCCAAAGATGGATCATCCAGTCAGATAAACTCACCTCCACTGCTGAGCAAGCAGTGTCTTATGAATAAACAGCGATTCACATAATGGGGGTTTTCTGAGTGCTTGTAAATCAATTCATAGGTCCCTTTGCCACAGGAAATCCAGTATTTGTAAGGAATACATCTACCAATAACACCTTTTGAAAGAGTGACAGTGCCTTCAATGAGGTATCCATGTTTTCCTAGATCCCTACAAAACACAGCAAAGGAAGGCAAAGGACATGTCAGCTGTAGACCTCCTCTTCCACACATGATTTTCATTAGGAATGGTGAGGATTCTTTCAGGTTGAAAGGTTTAGAGCAGTTACCACCACTCCTAAGACTCTCTGCAGCAATACCCACCTACGGGCAGGGCTGAGAGATACACACACTACACAAGGCAGCACACTGCATCCTGTCCTCCAGAGCCAGAACACTCCTGTGCTTCTACATGACTCGGATGGGTACTTACTTGGTGCAGTGCAGCTCACAAATGTTGTCCTTCCAATTTTCATAGGAATCAATGCCTTCACCCCTGATGAAGATTTTATGGGTCTCAGGGTTTAGTTTGAAGTCTTTGGATAATATTGCATGGAAATACACTCTGACACCATCACCTCGCCCCACCGGACTGCGAGAAAGAATTAGATGGAAAATAGAAAGGAAAAAAAAATTAGCTTAGTTATTTATTGATTGTACAAATCATTATAAACCACCAAGTGAAAAAACAAAACCTCAGGTCACTAGCTCACTGGGTGCCAGACCCAGAAACTCTTGTCAGCAGTTTACTCAGACTGTTGCTAGACAGGGCTAGTGTAAAGGCTTGTACAAAAAGGAATAGGCAGCAGGAAATTACAGAAACACTCAGGCTGGAAAAGCCCCTCAGGATCACCAATCCAATCTACAGCCCTACTCCCCTTAAACCATATCCTCAAGCACCACATCCAAACAACTTTCAAACACATCCAGGGCTGGTGACTCCACCACCTCCCTGGGCAGCACATTCCACTCTTGCTGGGAAAAATATTTTCCTAATGTGCAGTCTAAACCTACCCAGTCACAGCTTGAGGCCATTCCCTCTCATTCTATCACTAGTTACCTGTGAGAAGAGACCAGCACCAACCTCTCCACAACCTCCTTTCAGGTAGCTGTAGGTAGCAAAGAGGTCTCCTCTCAGCCTCCTCTTCCAAACTAACCAGCCCCAGCTCCTCCAGTCGCGCCTCATGAGATTTATTCTCTAGGCCCTTCCACAGCTTCATCACTCTCCTGTGCACTCACTTCAGCACCTCCACATCCCTCTTGTAATGAGGTGGCCCAAACTGAACACAATACTCAAGGTGTGGCCTCAGCAGAGCAGTGTACAAAGGGACAATCACCTCCCTGCTCCTGCTGGACACAACATGGAAATGCTCTGGCCACCTGCACCTGAGTCACTTGGTTTGCTGCTGTACATCACCCACTACCTGACCTCACTGAGCTCCCAATTAAGCATCTTCCCTTTTCCATGAGCAGTAGTTTACTTCTGATTTAAGGCAAACCTAATCTTAATACTTCAATCCCCTGCCTCAGTCTGGAGTCCTCTAGTATTCCTCACACCAAATCGTGGAAGTGGAGAATGCTGGGAAGCAGCAGGGGTGTTCCCACCTTTCTTTTATCTTGTCCACAGGCTTCTGTTTCGCTTGTTGCTTTTTGTCCTTGTGGCTGTCAGTTACAGCTGAAGCATCAGCCTTTCTAGCCACCTCAGGTGCTCTGGTCTGACTTGCCTGCTCAGTTACTTGACACACTTCCTTATTTGCAGTCTTGGTTTTCAATGCTGTGTCTTCACTCTGCAGTAGAAAGACAGACAATGGCCCAGTTAAACAAAAGACACACAGAGAAATAGCCAACATCTCTTTAGGCACCTGGGAGTATCCAGAAATCACAGCAAACCAGATAGCTTCATACTTCTGCAAATGCTAATCCCTCCCACAGGAAATCTACTGGTTAAGGAAAAGAATGGATGGATTGCAAGAGGAACCCAGCCCAAACACATTGGTAAGAAATCAGGTCAGTGAGGCACAGATCCCCAGAAGATGGGGCATAAAGAAAATTAAAGATAACAAACAGCAAAACACAGCTTAAAAGGTCTGCCCAGGAGTGCACACCTAACAAAGCATGAAGGTCTCCTCATCAGGAGGCTCCACAGTGCTCACAGGAAGAGCTGGCTTGAGAAGAGACATGTTCACAGCTCCCAGGGCTAACTGAGCCACCACTCTGAGAACTCTGACAGAACACACACACAAGAGAGCACAACTCCAAAGAAACACTTCAGAGTGTTCTCTGCTTTCACCCCACATCCCCAGGCTCACGGTCTCCAGCTTGGCAGACAGCACAGAAGGAGGACTCATGGCTATAAAGGGAAACTTTGCCCAACACAAGCAAACACTCAGCAGAGTGTGAGCACTTCACCCCTCACCTTCTCCTTCAGGGCTGCAGAGCTTGGAGTCAGGGCAGTCAAATTATCTGTGCTGCTCTGCTTTGGTGGGGCCACCACATCTGTGTTGCTGTGACTGCCTTCTGCAACCACTTTCTGACTTCCAGCTTCCTTTCCCAGGGGATCCAACACTGTGTCCCTTTCCTGTGCACCTCCACTGTCATTAGTAAGTACATCAGCACCTGTTTTGGCTACTTCACTGGCCAGGGTTGGGATTTCTTGGGCAGTAACATGTGGATCTGTGCTTTGAGTGGGTAATGTGCTTAGAGAGGGCAGAGAGCCCTGTTCTTCGGAGCTGGAAGGATTCTCCTTTGATCTCTTCTTTTTCCTTGACCTCTTCCTCTTTTTCTTTGGTCTGTTCCTCTTCTTTTTCTAGAGAAAAAAAAGGAAAAAAAAGAACATTATTCATTTTCCAAAAGAAATTCTTTGTTACCTCTGCCAATGCAGCTAGTTCCAACATCTTCCTGCCACACTGGCTTGATGGAGAACCACCAGGAAGAGAAGGGACAAGACCAGGCACCACCTTCTACAGCAGATGAAATGCAAGTAAGTCTTGAAGATTCAAACCATGGAATTCTCCAGAGTTTCTCAGCAGGAACACAGACCAGCACTGAACAGGATGCTCACTAACAAGAGCAGGCCAATTGCTAAGCTGAATTCTGTGCTGTTTCCATCCGGTTTGTCCGGAGGAGCTGCACCACTCAGCACATCACCTGTCTGCACTCACATCACTTCATGCAAGTAAACACATCTACAGCTTGTCCAGGAACACCAGCAGCAGCCAACTGTAGGCCAGAGGGATTCCTTCAGGATGCCCAGCTTCAGGGCATTACAAAAGAAAGAGCAACAGCTACCAGCTACTGCTGCTCCTCAGCACAAGGAAGAGCCTTACCATCTGTGACTTCCCAGAAGGATCAGCAGCCACACGCTGAGCTGTTACACCCTCCAGCAGTGATGATTCCTCTTCCTCTCCTTCTCCCTCCTCCTCCTCCTCCTCTTCCTCCGTTTCAGTGCAGGAAGAAGGCCCATTTGCAGTGCATTCAGGTGTGGTCTCTGAGGTATTGGTCAGCCCTGTTATGCTCTCCATCAGTGATCCTTCCACCTCCACCTCCTCCTGTGTTTCAATGGTGGAAGGCAGCTCATCACCACCTTCTGCCTTCAACTCTCCTCCAGGCTCTGTTCCTGTATCAGGGACTGGAGCAAGCTTCACCTCTCTTCTTTCTGCAGTGAAGGGAAGGTTCACAGCTGAACCAGAGACTCAGGAAAGAAAACAGTTGGTGCCACAGGATGGAAGCACAGCTAGTGGTGAGCAAGCAGACTCTGTCGCTAACTACATGTATGAGCTGAACACAGAGGTGTTGCTGTGTTGCTCCTTGTTCAACAGCTACCACAAGCAATGACACCATCCTCCCCAGCAAGACTTCCTTCCCCCTGCAAAGCCCTTGCAGTCAGTAGCAGAATAATTAAGAAACCAAGTCCCCAAGTGGCATGTCTACACAGTTTTTGAACACCTCCAGGGATGACAACATCACCACCTTCCTGGCCAGCCTGTTCCAATGTCTGACTGCTTTTGCAGTAGAGAAAAATTTCCAAATATTCAACTTAAACCTCCCCTGGTGCAACTTAAGGCCATTCCCTCTTGTCCTATTATTAGCTAGGTAGGAGAAGAGACCAATATCCACCTCACTACAACCTCCTTTCAGAGAGCTGCAGAGAGCAATAAGGTCTCCCCTCAGACTCCTCTTCTTCAGAAGCAAATAAAGGATTAGGAAGCATTTCCCCAGGGTAAAGACATTAGTTGTGTACCTGATTCTGATACTATTTAGATGAAGTCAGAAGTAGCGTTAAATAGAAATTCAGGGAATTAATCCTAAACCTCCCAAAGAGCTGAAAATAGGAAATTCTGGTTCAAGAGGGACTAAACCAGCTTTTGTAATACAGCAGTATAGAAAAATACCACCGGGTCATTGGCAAAAGAGAAACACATACAATACTGGAGATGCGAGTGTGGGAACATGTGTAGGAGGTGTTAGCAACTAACTCACTTCTCCCTCCAGCTCCCACCTTTCACAACGTGAGGAGAGCTCCATCTTCGGCCACTGATGTGAGGGAAGTTTGAGACGAGCTCTGAAAGTAATGACCTGGCCAGAGCAGAGCAGCCCAGAGCTACAGGAGCACCAAAGTTAATGCAAGAATCAATGCCCACTAGCAAGCTCTGGTCACTGTGCAGCCCCTGGGCATGCCAGCACTATGCTGATCTAAAGAAAATAAATAGAAAAACTCCGAAGAGATTTTCTGAGTATGCTTTATTGCAGCACTGGACACAGGAGGAATCGTTCCCAAAGCACCTGCATGTCCTTACATTTCTCATGTGCATTTTTATACAGTTTTCTCACAGATCTGGGAGTATTCCTGTGAATGGTTAACATATAAGACACTGGAACAGGTTGCCCAGGGAGGCTGTGGCTGCTCCCTCCCTGGAGGTGTTCAAAGCCAGGTTGGACGAAGCCTTGAGTGACCTGTACTAGTGGGAGGTGTCACTGTGTGAAATGTGTACATTTGATTCGTGTCAGCATAGGATGATTTTGGGCCCCAAGGATGGAATGTGACCTGTCTTTTGCATGCCTTGTATAACCTCAAGTTAAGCACAAGACCTTGAGATAACAGAAGTGGGGGCTGAGCTGATGTATGTAGCCCATATATCTTGATACACCAGTTGGTGCCAGCCTACTGCTAATTGCAACAGTGTTAGTTAAGAAAACATCTAAAGCGCATGAGCGAAGCCAAAGTTCATCCAAAGGACGAGCTGAGGAAGCCTATGAACTTCATCCACAACCACCAAATGAGGGCAGAAAAGACCCCTGGAGAAGGAGAAAGCATGCGCATGGGAGACCACGCTTATTTCAATAACTCATTTGTTTAAGCCCACCTTTTCTTAGAATAGGTATGAATATGTATTAGTATAGGAAATATAAATCAAAAGTAGAACTATGTTAGTGTGCGTCGTTGGTGGAGCAGAGACTCCCCCACACACCCAGTGCTGCACTGTTTGCTTGCTTTTATTCACTTAATAAACTAAGTTCTGTTACAATCTCGTTCAGAACTCAGTCATTTATCACACCTGCCTATGGCAGGGGGTTGGAACTAGATGATCTTTGAGGTCCCTTCCAACCTTACCATTCTATGATTCCATGATTTTATATTCATATTATTCCCCAGAACTCATCATAATACACTCCACCTCTGGCTGGGGGTCTTCAGGGATGAAGTAAGAGTCTTCCTCTTTCAATTTTCTGCATCTACACATGCTCATTTGGGTTGTTTTCTTCAAATCCGAAGGTTACTGTGAGTTTGGGATCATCTCATCCAACCCATATTGGGGGCTTCTTTTTTTTCTTCCTATTACAGTTTTACTACACCTTGTTGTCCTTTGACCCCTTTCACAACACCCCTGTTTGAGCAGCAAAGTTTTCCAGGACAGCCATAATACATTCCTTCTACTGTCCTGCATTTTCAGCCTGCTAAATCACTCTTATACTCTAAATTCTTATAGCAATGCTCCAGCCAGCCCCCCCACATACACTGTCCCCCAGCTCACACACACATTGCACCCTCCTACCTGAATCCTCGTCCCCAGTGCTGATGACAGGAGCCAGCTGAGCCCCACACCTGCTGCAAAAATTGGCAGCATCATCCAAAGAAACAAAGCCACACTGGGGGCACTTCATTTTTGCCATCTGCAAACGCTGCGAGCAGCTTTTCAGAGCCACAGAGAGAAAAGGACGGGGCAGAAAGAGGAAGACAAACGTTAATGTGGAGCGATGAACTTTTGACACAAAACCTTCCTCCTGCCTTCGCTTTCATTGGCAGGAAACAAACTGTGCTAGCCGGAGCAAAGCCTTTGCTCCAGGGCTGCGGCCAGAGGGAACCACCCACGGCTCGGAACCGAAACCCAAACAGCTTCTGCCCTTTACAATTGAACGTACCAGCTGCGGTGCGGCCCAGTAGGGACGCCGCAGCCTAACGGGCCCAGATGCTGGCCCTGGCATACCCCGACGTTAGGGAGGGCTCAGACAGGTAGACCCCACGGTCTAGGGATCGCGCAAGGTGCGGCCCCAGCGCTGGAGCCCAGCTGGTCTGGTCCGGGCCGGGCCAGGCGAGACCCGCAGCCCCTGTCTCATCTGCACCGCCCGGGGCAGGGCCCGCCATGGGGGCGGAGCCTGTATGCAAAGGATGCAGCTCGCTCTCCGCGGATAGGCGGGAATTTCCGCCTGTCCAGGTCGATATGCAAACGAGCCGGGATGATGGACCAATGGCGCGGCGAAGGGCCGGAGGGATGCAAATGAGGCCCGTTAGTTGCGGACCGGGAGGCAAGGGGATGGGGGTGCCGGTGGCGCCCAGCCTGCACGGAGCAGAGGCACCGGGGGCTGAGGCGCTAGGGGTACGTCGATATGGCTGGGGAGCACAGCAGGGAGGACCGAGGCGGCCAAGGGTTAGGAGTGTCCCAGGCTCAGAAGGAGAGGAGGGCAGGGGTTGAGGACGGCCGGACGTGCCGGAGAGTCGAGACCCACCGTGAGTCCACACAGGCGTTCGAAGCACGCTGAGAGACTGCAACGCAGCTCGCAGCGCACCACCTCAATCGGGCCTGGCAGCTTGTCCGCTCCGTCCCCCAGAGCCGCTCCTTACCCACTGGAACCCCCCGCAAACCCAGAGCCGGCGTCCCGCCGCCGCCGCCCCCCGACCCCAGCAATGCAACTCACCGATGCGAAGGGAATCGGGCCGGGAAGCGGCACCTGCAGTGCCTGCTCCGCAGAGCAGAGTCGCCGCGTCCCTCCAGGCAAACTTTCCTTTTCCCGACGAGTCCCTGAGTTTCGTTTCTGAGATGTCACCGCCCCCCTCGGGTCCCGGCCCCGGACAAGCCAATCCCCCTCGGAAGCGGCTCTGGCCACTGCCTTCTGCCGGGCGGCGCCCGATGGGGTTCCGCCCTGTCGCGGCTGCCTCAGCGGTGCGGAGATGACAACCCTTGCCCGCCGGCACCCTCGGCACCTGCAGACAGCAGCGATGCCAGGCTGCCGGGCATCACCCTGGGCGCTGGAATAGGGCAGCAAAGGGCGTTTCCCACAACCCAGCCTGCTGTGGAGGGCTTAGGAGAGGCTTGTCAGGGACCTGGTGGCCAGTCCCAGCCCAGTGCCCGGGGCTGGTGGGAACAGCCTTCTGAGCACACATTCAGCATTCTGAGCCTCACAGATCTCCAGCAAAGTCTCTTTTTTACACTTTGGGACGGTGGAGTAGAAACAAATCAAGCACCCCAGCACTGCCTGAAAGGAAAGGTCTCTTGGGCTTCCTGATCCTAATCTGGTCCCTGGGCACTAAAAAATCAACAGGCTCCTCAGGCTGCTAGAGGGGGTTCCGTGAGCTGAGAAGGGATGCCCGTGGGGTGTTTCACCCTTCTGTTAAATATGTGACCCACCCCAGACAGCACAGAGCCTGCCAGCAATGGTGGGAAGGGCAAGGGTGGTGGAGGAAAATACAGCCTGCTGGATCCAACAGCCAAGAATGGGACTGTGGCTGTTGCCCCATCCATGGATCCAACTGGGACTTAGCTAAACCTGGTCTTCACTATCACTCACACGCCCAAGTTCAAACACACACTGGTTACACACAGCCAGCCCCTTGTACCCCCATTCCTCTTTGTTTTGCCACTCCTGCTCCTCCCAGCACCCCCGGGCAGAAGGTTACCTGGGTGCTCTCCTGCCACCGTCTCACTGAGTTTCTCAAGGCGTGCAGAGCAGCTTCCACACCATGACCTCACACAGCACTGAGCTGAAGAGAAATGTGTCAAATCCGCTCCATCTCTGTGCCGGGCACTCCTTGTTGGAGAGACAGATGGAGGATGGATGGGCAGCGAGGGCATGTGTGCCCTTCCAGTTCTGCAAATGCTTATCTGCTGACAGTGCAGCAGCGAATTCGCTGCCCAGTGTTGTTCTGCTGCAGAAACGAACAGCCTTCCAGCCCCCAGCAGCAGGATTTCTTGGCCCTGACAGTTCTATGGCTCCCGGGCCGCCTCTGCTGCCACTGCAAAACCTTTGAAACCCTTGGCAGTTGGAGCTGTGCCAGGGTGCAACTTCATGCAAGCAGGAAGCTTGAGCTTGGTTTCAGTTTCATTTCCTTGCACTGCTTAGCCGTGTTGAAAACAAAAAGAGCAAACAATAGAAAACACCAAAGTTCATTACTGCTGTTAAGTGTCCAGTGCAGACGTCGAGGCCGGGTTACCATCCAGCTGTGCTGGATTGAGGCCAGGGGTGGTCCTGACCTTCCCCTCCTCCTGCTTCTCACAGCAAGGCTGAAAGGCCATCAAGGAACGTTTGTGCAAAAGCCGACTTCACGATTTGGCTGCAGTCCCACTCCTACACTTTACATAAGAAGAGAAAACTGAAGTGTAAATGTTAGCCCTTTTTTGAAACCAATTTATAGATGAGAATTTGATGCCAAAGCCATACAGAAAGGTCCATGGGCTTCGTCCTCCTCACCTATCCCAGAAGGGAGACCTTTTTTGTAAGATTTGCAGCCTCAGCGTGGGTATTTTGCCCCGGGTAATTACCTTTGCAATTGCAATTGTATTTTCTTAGAGCTCTATATGGCTCATCACTGGCAATCTAAAAGAACCTGTCTGTGTTGCACATGTAAACAAACTGTGCTTATTCATGCATCCAACTGCTGAAATGCAACTGATCTACAGCAAAACTAGGCTGTTGGTGTGTCTGATGTGAGACCTACAGCAACACATCCCAGTTGGCATGCCTATTAAGAGCCAAGTCCAGCTGCACCTAGCCCTTCTAATCCATGAGGACTGGCTAGAACTAAATTTACTCTTCAGACAAGAAGCAGTGCCCAGAAATTAAAGAGTTTTGTTATTCCCTTCCACATTAAAAATAATAATAAAAAACCCCCCACAACTAAAAACCAAACAAACACAAAAAAAACCCAAAACCAAACAAACAAGAACAAAATACTCCACCCAAAACCAAACCCAAAGGCAGAGATCACGCTGAGTCATTTACAATTCCTGCTTTATTTTATCCTTACGGGAATGTCAGCCAAGGACAGCTCAGGAAAACTGCTTTCCCCTGAATTCCATCCCCTCTGGCCCCACTGTCTGACAGCACTGCTGCTCTTTGCACCCACTGCACAGCAAGGCAAGCTTTACTGTAAGGGAGACAGAGCACTGGAACAGGTTGCCCAGAAAGGTTGTGAAGTCTCCTCTAGAGACCTTCACGACCTGTGTGGATGCATTCCTGTGTGACCTGCCCCATGTTATCTTGCTCTGGCAGAGGAAGTGGATTTGATGATCTCTGGAGGTCCTTTCCAATCCATACCATTCTGTGACTCTGACTCTAAGCTGGTGTCATGGTACCTGTCCCCTTGGGTGCCTGACAGGAGTCAGGCAAGGGCAGGACAGCCCAGCCCTGCCCAATGCAGCATTTAGCAGAACACCCCACAAACCAAGAGGGATCAGTAAGGAGCAAAAATCATTGCTGTTCTTCCTAAAATCACAGGATGTTCTGGGTTGGAAGTGGCAAATACTTAAGGCCATTCAGTACAACCTGCATGCACTGTGCATCTGCAACTCCATCAGATTGCTCAGAGTCCCAAACAACTTGACCTGGAATGGCTCCAGGGATGGAGCTTCTGTCACCTTTCTGGGCAGCCTGGGTCAGTGTTTCATGATTCTCAGCACAGAATTTATTCCATGTATCTAGTGTAAATCTCCCTCTTTTAATCTAAAACCATTACCCCTTGTCCTGTCACAAGGCTCTGCTAAAAACATTCCCCATCTTTCTTATCGGCCTCTTTAAGTACTGAAAGGTCTCCCTAGAGCCATTTCTTCTCCACTCTGAACATCCCCAACTCTCTCAGCCTGTCCTTAGACGAGCTGCCCCTACCTTGCAGCCTGAGGTTTTGAGCTGCAGTGTGCCCTTGGGCTTGGAAGTCAGTGCCAGCATCTTTGAAACTCACTTAGACAAGAGTATGTGCTCTGTGTTAGTTCTGTATGTCCCAGAATAAAGTCTCCACAATTAAAATAGCTGATTTTAAAAAAAAAAGACAGCAGCTTCAAGGATGAGGAAGGCCTGGAGGAGGAATGGCTTTTTGCCAATGACCATGATAGGAACAGTGTTTCCCTACTAATTCCATTCATGGACTGCTTATCCTTGCCCTGCAGAGGTGCTGGAGCTCCAGTGGGGCTGGGGAGACAGTGTGGGATCAGCTGGACCCCTGGCACCAGTGTCACCTCCAGCACTCCCTCCCCGCATGTCACCTGCACAGCCCAGGTGGGGTTGGGCTGGTGCTGCTATGCCCTCCCCTGTGTGAGACATGGGGACAGCATCTCACCCATCTGCCCAGGAGGCAGAGCAGGCAGAGGTGGCATCCATGGAGAGTGTTGGTCAGATGTCACCAGGGTGTCACTGCAGCTGCTCTGCACAGGAGGTACAGCCAAGCCGCAGCCACGGCAGGAGGTGAGGAGATGGCAAAGTGACACTGGCCCTGAGGAGGTCCCTGGCAGCTCCTTGACTCACTGAATGAGGCCTTCAGGCAGCAGCAAGCTCTGACTGGTGCTGGTGGAAGCAGCTTCCCCCCTGTCCCCTGCTTCTGCTCCTCTGCAGTGCTCTGAGCCAGGAAGTGGGAGAGGCAGGACAGAGTTAAGCCAACGTTGGTGTCCTTGACTTAGCCTAAGCACTGCTCAGCAAATCTAAACCACCAGCATGTTTTCAACATTGTTGTCACACTACACCCAAAACACAGCACAGTACCAGCTTCCAGGGAGAAATTTAACTCCATCCCAGATGAAACCAAGGCAGGTGTCCAGCGGCCTGCTGGGTTAAACCACAGCAGCTCACCATGAACACCCCGAGGCTGGGCCAGCCTTGCTCTCTGGAGGGGCTTCTGTTCACCTTCCCAGGAGCCAAGCCCTTGCAGCCTCCTCTCCCAAGCCCTGCAGCTCTGGGGCCTGACAAAGGTCAGATTTGCCTTCCAGAGCCTCACTCAGCAGCAGCCTGAGGGACTCCAACCCCAGCACTCAGGGCAAGCCATGGCCTCACCTGCCTCCTCCCTGGTAGGGAAATGCTGGAATCCTTCTAAGTCTGCAGACAGCAGGACTTGGAGAACAGGCTCCTGTGGGCAGAGAAACCTGAGCTGGGGGAGCCTGCCACTGGCCACTCTCTCTCCAGGGCTGTGAGCCTTGCAGCCAACCAAGGGCAGAGGATGCAACCCTTCCCTGCCACCCCCACATCTGGCAGCTGGGCTCAGATGGTGCAACCTCCATCTTTTTTGAGATGAAGACACTTGAGTTGATGAATGTGTTATCAGAAGAGAGGTAGTAGCAGCCTCATGGCAGGTGCCATGTGCGGAAGGCAGCTGGGCTGAGCCCATGGCTGCAGACCCTGCTGTGCTGAGCAGAGCTGATATCTGGTGGAAGGAGAAGCAGCAGGACAAAACACAGAGGCTGTTTCCCACATACCTGCAGGCTGCAGAAGGCCAGGGAGAGGCCACGCTTGTGCAGCTCCTGCAGCAGCTCTGCCAGCCCCACCACCACTGTGTAATCAATGCTGCTGATGTGACAACAGTCCAGGATGATGGAGCGTGGTGGAGATGCTGCTAGAAAGAAGAGCATACAGTCATGTCCCTGACGAGGCCAGAATTGATCAGCTCAGGAAACACAGCCCTCAAGTGCCAGAGCTGTGGCTGGAAGGGGTGAAACAGCCTCAGGAAAGGAGCAGCAGTCAGGGGCTGCTCCCCACCATAGGGAAGCTGTGTTCCTGCTGCTTGCACCCACAGCCTAGAGGTCTGGGCAGCACTTGGCATCCCTGGCAGAAGTGATAGGGTCCCAGTCAGGTCCTGAGGACAAGCTGGCAGGCCAGGAAGCACTGTACCTGCCACAGCATGGCTGCACACAGTGTCCCGGAGGCACTCGATGGCTGGGAAGTGCAGGCTGCTCCCTGGCTGCACAAGGAGCACATCTCCCTCCGACACCTGCACAAGATCCCAGTGGAGGGGACAAATTATGGGCAGCTCAGGGCTGTCACCTTCTTCAGGCAGGGACAATTGTCCATGTGATACAGCAAAGCACCTTCCCCTTGATGGAAGAGGACATACAGGAGCCTCCATTCCTCAGGGAACCCCTCCCCTGCACCCCTGCACACACCCCAGCATCACCAGGAACAGAGACAGCAACGCCTCCCTCCCCTGGTCCCAGCTCCTGGGATACTCCTTTCCTTGTGCTCTTTAAAAGGGGTCCCTGTGCTGCAGAGACAGCAAGCTGGGGACACAGGAGAGAGCAGGAGCAGGACAGAAGCATCCTGCACCCCAACACCCCACTGCCCTTGGGAGCTCTCTCCCAGCTCCCTGGCAAGCCCAGATGGCCCTGCCACAAGGGGAAGTGTGAAGCCCACCTTTATTGGGGGCCTAGCAATGGAGTAGAGCAGAAGAATCCCTGAGACCAGTACCCCAGCCACAATGCCGTACTGGACTTCCCAGAAGCAGAGCAGGAACGTCACACACAGGGGCACAAGATCCAGCCCTGCAAGACAGACAGCCCAGGCTTGGCTGCACCTTGTCCTCATGCCACAGGGCCCTTTGGGACAGTGCCTGCTCTGTAGGCAGAGCTGGGTTGTGCCAGGGGGGCCAACCACCCCTGGCTCGTGCCCTCACTCTTAACCCGCCAGAGCCTCCTGAAGATGCCAGCATCAAACATGGGGACCACGGCTGAGATGATGACAGCAGCCAGCGCCGCCTTGGGGATGTAGTAGAAGAGTGAAGTGAGGTATGCCAGTGAAAGCAGGACCAGGGTGCCTGTAGAAGACATGGAGCCCCTGAGCTGTGGTGCCCCCAATGCCCAGCGTGCCCAAGGGAAGCAGGTGCTGCACAGGGGGCCCTGCAGAGCAGCCCATGGCAAGCTGGGAGGAGCCTCTACCTGTGATGAACCCTCCTGCTGGAGTGCAGACCCCTGACTGTGCATTCACAGCTGTCCTGAAACGCAGAGCAACGCAGTGACCCAGGCTTTACTGGGCTGGCTGGAGCTGGCAGCTGCCCCTACCCGCTGCCCAGAGACCCCACAAAGGAAAACCCCCCTCAGCCTGTCAGACGCCACCGGGGAGCAACATGAGCACTGCTGCCAGCCTGCAGAGCACACGAGATGGGAGAGAAGGGATGCATGCATACCTGCTAGCAAATGTGGGCAGCTAGGGAACATGATGTGAGCTCAGGGACCCACTAGGGTCCACACAATCTTGTATCCAAGATCATGCAGAGCCCACTCACTACACAGCCCCAGCAAGCATCCTGTCACCCACCGGCCAAAGCTGCCCGTGATGGGATATGATGAGACGAAGGATCCCAGGATGTTGGCAAAGCCTGTGGTGGACAAGGAAAGGGGCTGGGGATGCAGCACCTATGGGAGGCACTGCTCAGCATCACGAGATGGGTCACTGTCCCTGTCAACACCTCTTCCATCCATGGGACCCAGGGACCCTCTTTCATCCCTGGACTCCGTACCCAGAGACAGAACAGAGCCTGTCCAGCCATGTGAGCTGGGCTCAGGCTGCTCTGGAAATTGCCATGCTGTGAAAAAGGCTTGGGCTGGGGGTAACTTGCAAGACAAGAAAGGTAAAACTTCAGGCAGAGGTAGGATGGCTGAGATGGGGATCTCTGGTAGCTCAGGGACTGTGGGACACATGGCTGCACTTGAGGCAGCCCCCCAAGCCCTGCCTTCCTGCTCTGAGGCCTCTTACCCATAGCCAGCAGCTCCTGGTTGGGGTCAATCCTGTAATCATTCTGCGAGGCTGAAAGGAGACAAGTGGCATCACCCTGAGCTTCCCATGGCCACAACCAGCCATGCACACAGAGCAGGGCCAGCAGTGCCTGGCACAGCCACGGGCTCCATGCCCCAGCACACTCATGTGCAGGAGCATGCCAAGACAACACTCATCTCCTGTGCAAACTTTGGTTGTGCACACTGCAGGATCCTCCCAGCCCACTCCCCAGTCAAGCATGGAGGAACTCTCTGACAAGGGGCAATGGGTCAGCAGCACACAGTGGGACCTCTGCTGCCAGCCCATGGTATGAACTGGACTCACAGCCAGACCAGTCTCCAGTCCCTCCCACTGACCCTGTGGGAATAGCACCCTCCCCAGCACCCCAAGCTGCTGCAGAGACCACTCCTGCCAGTGCAGCAGCAGAAGCCTGGTGCAGCCATACCAAAAGCCTTGGCAATTGCAACGGTCTCCAGCAGGCCCATGAGTGGGACCACAGCCAGCCCGATCCCCATGTCCTGGGAAGGAAGGACATGGTGAGTGTTCCCACCAAGGGACGAGGGTCACCCCAGAGCAGAGCCTTCTCCTGCTATACAGAGAGCCAGACCAGGCAGGAGTAAGGAGACAGCTGCTGGTGGGGAGCCCAACCTCTGCTGTCCAGCCTGGCACCCACCTCCACCATGCTCCGGAAGGGGATGGTGCCATTGGGTGTAGCCATGGAGAAATGTGGCAGCTGGAAGGGAGGGAGGCCCTGGGGGATGCTGCCGGTGACTGTGAGTGGCTGGGAGCCCATCACCTGGAAGGAGTAAGCAACTAGGCCAGCAAACAGGACCACGAGGGCATTGCGTGCTGCAACAGAGAGAGCAACTGTCAAAACCTGTCTGGAGCCCAGGCTGAGGGGAGGGATAGCAGGGGGTGGGTTCTTGGGCTGCTGAGTTCTTCCAAGAATTAGAAAGAAGCATGCGCAGAGGCAGGACCATCCTTGGAACTTTGTTCTCCCCAACCCACCTCCAGGTCTCAGCTCCTGCCAGCCTGGGCTTTACCAGTTTCAGTCTGTCTCTTCCCTGCCCTGCAGAGACAAGCCCCCAGCAGGGATGTCTGTGGCAAGGGAGGGGGCAAGGCATGGCCAACGCACCTGTAGCAGAGGTCCAGACAATCAGATAGCTGACCCTGGCAGCCAGTGGCTCTGCACAGGCAGCTTGGGGCAGGTGGCTCTTCATCACCCGGAGCCCTGCCAGTGCAGCCAGGCAGGCCAGCCCCAACACAGCATCCCCAGCCCTGCAACAGACACATCAGAGCCAGGCCAAATATGCTGCAGAGCCCAGGGAAAGCTGTCCCAAAGCTCCATGGGAGGAAAAGTGTGTGCCCAGGTACATGCCATAGCTCTGCTGGGAGGTATACAGCTGGCAAGGACACAGCTGGCACTTCCACACCACTTGCAAAATGTGTCACTTCCCTGGGGGGACTGCAGGCAAGGGATAAGAGGGTGTCCCCCAGCCAGCAGTACGATGATTATGGGTTTGTTGGCTCTTCACAAACATGGAAGAAGGTCCTGTGTTGACGGGCAGGATATGCCTCCTCCTGCTCTCACTGCAGTCCCACAGCTAGACAAGGAGGTACCTGCTGGCTGTGATGAAACCGACCGTGTGTGTCACTGCACTGTGTGTGAAACCTAGGCTGTGGCACAGAGCCTGAGCCAGGAGTGCAGCAAACAGGAGAGAGTGGTGGGCATAGGGATACCTAAGCTCTTACTGTCAAAAACTAGAGGAGAACTTATCACACAGACAGCCCCAAGGATATGCTTGCCTTTGGCCTGCCAAAACCCTGCTGTACATAACTGGGAGCAGAAAACAGGACAAGCATTCCCCACCCTGCCTCTTTAGCATCTTGGGAGGCCATGTGCTCCCCCATCTTCAAACTTCCAGCTCAATTGGAAATGGCTGAGAACAAGCACTTGTGTCACAGCCCTGAGTAAGGACTGGCAAACCAGTCTGAGATGTGACCAAAGAGATGGAGTACAAAGCAGTAGAGTGAGACCTCAGAGGAGGACAGAGCAGGGCAGATGTAGAGGCAGTGCTGACCTGGTCTCCCCAATCCTCCGCAGCGTCTCATACACCTGCAGGAAAAACTGCCGAGGGATCCCCTGCAGCCCCAAGATGTTCTGTGTAGGAGGACAAAGCCTGATGAAAGCCCAGCACAAGCCCTTACCTCAGCCCTGCCATCCTTCTGCGCCCTGCTAAGAGCAGCAGGCAGACTCTGGTGCCCTGGCAGCAGCCCATACTGTGACCACAGCCATTAGCCAACACTGGCCTGCTGGCTGCCGGCACAGCCTGACACCACCTCCTGGAGTCTCTGATTTCGGTTAACCACAAAGGAAGCACTGCAGCCCTGGAAGAGCTGGAGGAACTCAGGTCGCTGAGAGGGACTGGTGAGGGACCAGCTGAGCTGCAAACCCACCATGCCTGAGAATTGCCCATCACCTCCTGCCAGTGACCAAATCAACTGTTCTGGTTTTACTGGTGTCTTCAATGCCACTAGGTGGGCACAGGCAGAGCTTGAGTTTGGCTTGATCTGCTCAGAGCAGTGCACTCAGGAACCCATCAGAAGCACTGGCAGAGGGGACTTGTAGCCTCTTGTCCCAAGCACATCTCCCAGCCCAGTGCTAAATATACCAGCTCTGCAGCATAGCCAGCTCCAGGAGGTGTCCAGGGCAGACCAACAGACCCTACCTTGACTTGGTTGAAGCTAATGGTGATGGAAGCAGCTGATGTGAACCCTTTAATGACAGGGCAGGAGATGAAGTCCAGAAGGAAACCTGCATGGGACACGAGGCATTAAATACACTGCTAGCCCCAGCTGGGAACACATGCTGTTTGCACACACGCGGAGCTGTCACAAGCCTTAGCGGGACAGCCCCAGTGTCTTGGAGAGCACTGAGGGCAGGGGACAGATGGATGGACACGACAACTGCAGGGTGCACAGTGCTACCCTAAAAATACAACCATGCACGGCAAGCACATCTCACCGAGGTGCAGGAGCCCCATGGCCAGCTGGATACAGCCGGAGAGGAAGGTGAGCAGGATGGCATAGACAGGCTGGTGGAAGGCATAAGAGGACACAAGCAGCGACATGATGGCCGTGGGACCCAGCGTCACGTCCTTGGCGGTGCCCAGGAAGCAGTAGACAAAGCAGCCCATGAAGGAAGAGTAGAGGCCATACTGCACGGGGACAAGAGGAACACTAGCACAACGGTGGGAGCCGAGCGATGCCAGGCACCTCCAGGACGAGGAGGACTGAGCTGTTGTCAGGTCCCTCCGGCGCCTGCAGCCAGCCCTGGGCAAGCACACGGCGTCTGCACCCTCCCGACCCGGAAAAGCGGTGACTGCACAGCACCAGCCCTCGGCCACTGGCCGCCCGGCCCTGCTCGCCCTAGTGCCAGGCCGCGGGCTGTGGTCAACGAGGTGTTCCCTGGCACCCAGGGCTGCAGGGCACTTCCACCCACCTGCAGAGGCAGCCCGGCGACCTCGGCGTAGGCCAGCGCCTGCGGCACGACGGTGAGCCCCACGGTCAGGCCGGCCATCAGGTCCGACTGCAGCCAGGCCAGGGAATAGCGCGGGAGCCAGCGCAGGATGGGCAGCTTCGCCCGTACCAACGGGCACCCGCAGCTTTGTCCCCGCTGCCCGGTATCCTGAGCTGCCATGGCCGGGACAGCTGCCCCCAGCCCGGCCGCCTCTGGCCCCCGGGACCTTCTGCACACACCGTGGGAGCCAGAGCTGCCGGGTCGCCGGAGGAGAAGGGCCGAGGGGTCGCAGTCGGCCCGGGAACAACTGGATCGGGCACCCCGCGGGGCCGAGGATCTGAGAGGAGGTTCCGCCGGGGCTGCGCGGAAGGCACCGGCAACACCCCACTCCTCAGCCGCGGGCTCCCGCCGGCTCCGCCCGGGCCGGATCTGAGCCACCGGGACTGCCTCATGTGACCGGGGCAGAGGAGGAGCCGGGGCGGCTGGAGGAACCGCTGAGCGCCGCCGAGTCTCGCCGCCGCCGCCCGGCCTCTGCCGGTGTCGGTGCTGCCGCCGGTGCAGCTGCCATGCGGCATTTGGCGCTGACGCTGCTGTTGGCCGCGCTCAGGACCGGCGGAACCCTGGCTCCGGCCCGCAATGTGCTGATCCTCCTGGGTAAGTGCGGCTCTCGTTCCTGCAGAGCCCCGGGACCAGTGCCGGACCTGTCCCCGCAATCGGCAGCCCTGAGACCGGCCCCGCGGCGAAGTACCTCTGTCCGGCACTCTGGACGGCCCCTAGGCAGGGGAGAAACGGCCCCGGGGGTTCCGCTGCATCCCCTCTGCTGGGATGGTCCGGGTCAGCCTCAGCCCAGGGGTGCTCCCAGTGTCAGTAGTTTACCCCGGGCTTTGCACGCCCGCATCGTCAGGGACACGCCAAAAATCTGTCCCGGTGCTGCTGGGCTCACTCCGTACCCCTCCCGCTGCAGCAGATGACGGTGGCTTTGAGAGTGGCACCTACAATAACTCGGCAATACGAACCCCCAACCTGGACGCGCTGGCCCAGCGCAGTGTGGTCTTCCAGAACGCCTTCACCTCTGTCAGCAGCTGCTCTCCGAGCCGGGCCAGCATCCTGACAGGCTTACCCCAGGTAGAGACACCCTGCACACTGGGGTGGCAGCTGCTGGTCTGCAGTGGGCACTTGGGGATGGCCAGAGACAGTGGGCACCCAGTGTGGTCACAGGACCTGGCAATCCTCCTGCTCCACTGACCTGCTCTCCCCTGCTTCCTGGAACCTGCTTCCCATGCACCTGTACTTGGTGCATGGCTGGACTTGTTTGAGGGCCAAGCATTGTCCTGCTATGTCATTTTCCCTGGTCTACAGCACCAGAATGGGATGTATGGACTGCACCAGGATGTGCACCACTTCAACTCCTTCGACAGCGTACGGAGCCTGCCCCAGCTGCTCAGCCAAGCAAACATCCGGACAGGTAGGGAGCTCAGGGCAGGTGACACAAGCAGGGAACCCCCATCCTGTGCACTGAACCTCATCAGATCAGAGAGCTTGACTCCTAACCCATCTGCATACCCACACTTTGTGCTGACACCTGCACTTTGCTTTGCTTGCCCCAACCACTGCTCCTCTGCCATCCGTCTTTTATCTCAACTCTGCTTCCACTCCCCATCCTGCTTGATCCTGGTTTGCACATTCACACAAGGCTTGTGCTTGACATAAACATCCACCCAGAGTGCTCAGCTGCTCTAGTGCTTACCCATTCCTGTGACCTGGGGCAGTGTGGTCCCCAGATGGGTCCTGCTTTCTTCCCAGACAGGGAAGTGCCTCTGCAGCTGTCAAAAATGACTGGAGAAAGCCAGCAGCATTTTTTACTCTCTGCAGCATTAGCTGAGCACAGGCCATGCTGGAGCAAATGAGCTGCATCAGCCTCCAGAGAGAGCAGCAGCCAGCATCCTACCCCCTGCTCTTGGCACACCCTGTGTCTGTGTTCTTGCAGGGATAATTGGGAAGAAGCATGTTGGACCCGAGGCTGTCTACCCCTTCGACTTTGCCTACACAGAGGAGAACAGTTCGGTCTTGCAGGTTGGGAGAAACATCACTCGAATCAAAGCGCTCGTTCGGCAGTTCCTGCAGAGCCAGGATGAGAGGTGAGCTGGACCCTGTGTTCCTGGGCTGAGCTGCGAGTGGGCATGGGAGAGGAGTGGGAAACCAGCCACGCCAAGCATGTGCCACAGACTCACATAACCTTAGGGGCTGGAAGGGACCTTGAAAGATCAGACCAGGATCACCTATACCAGCTCACACTGGATCACATCCAGGAGGGTTTTGAATACCTCCAGAGAGGGAGACTCCACAGACTCCCCCGGGCAGCCTGTCCCAGTTGGTCATGAATAGGAAGGGACACCTTGTCTATGGGTAGTCCCACATCCAGAAGGTCAGATTAGGTGGGAGTCTTCACAATGATGCCAGCATCCAGGGAAGGTCTCAAGGGGTATGGGCAGACCTTTGCTACACCTCCTCCACCCTCTCCATCTCTAGGCCTTTCTTCCTCTATGTGGCCTTTCATGACCCCCACCGCTGCGGGCACTCCCAGCCCCAATATGGGGCATTCTGTGAGAAATTTGGCAACGGAGAGAGCGGTATGGGCTGGATCCCTGACTGGAAGCCACAGATCTACCACCCAGAGCACGTGCAGGTGGGAGCCTGTAGGGCTGTGTGGGGATGAGTGAAGCTATATGGGGCTGTATGGGCTACATGGGGCCATACAGGGGCTGCACATGACAGCAGCGTCTGCTAGAGACAGGATGACTGCGGGCTGGCCCCCACCTTGGTCACTGCCATCAGCAGTATGGGCAAAAACTGGTGAAGGCCACTCCAGCATACCCACAGCCTCCTTCCTCATGGCAGCCATGTGCCACCTTTATTTCTCTGTTCAGGTCCCCCACTTTGTTCCAGACACACCAGCTGCCCGGGCAGACCTGGCAGCCCAGTACACAACCATTGGGCGCATGGACCAAGGTAGGAGCCAAAGGGGCCAGGCTGGCACCAGTGAGCACCACAGTCCCTCCACCCTCCCTCAGAGCTCTGTTCCTCTGTCTGCAGGGATTGGGCTGGTCCTGGAGGAGCTGCAGCATGCTGGCTTCCACAACAGCACGCTGGTGATCTACACCTCTGACAATGGCATCCCCTTCCCCGGTGGCAGGACCAACCTCTACCGGTCAGGCACTGCTGAGCCACTGCTGATCTCCTCCCCAGAGCACACCCAGCGCTGGGGACAGGTCAGCCAGGCCTTCGCCACCCTCCTGGGTAAGAGCTTACATGCCCCAGGAGGGAGCAGGGTGTGCAGAGCTGTGGCCAGGGGGTGGGAGCTGGTTTCCATCCTCTTCACACTGAAACCCAGGGTCTGGTCCCAGAGGATAGCCTGCAGCCCCTGGCACTGGCACAGCCAGCCCCAGGAAGGGAGAGGACAGCAGGAATGTCATCACAGAATCACAGAATGGTTTGGGTTGGAAGGGACCTTTAAAGGTCATTTAGTCCAAACTCCCTGCGCTGAGTAGGGACATCATCAACTAACACAGGTTGCTCAGTGCCCTGTCCTACCTGATCTAGAATGTTCCCAGGGATGGGTAATCTACCACCCCTCTGGACAAACTGAGCCAGTGTAAAAAGTGTCCTCCTCCTATCTAGTCTAAATTGCTCCTCTTTCAGTTTGAAACCATCAGGCCCTGTCCTGTCACCAGCAGGTCTTGGTAAGAAGTCTGTAGGAAAGAACCATCTTTCTTATGGACTCACTTTAATTACTAGAAGGCTTCAATAACTCCTCCCAGAGCCTCCTCTTCATCCTAGGGTCCTTTCTGCCCTTCCCCATGGCTGCTTTCTTCCCACAGGCACCAGCCCCTTCTCTCCCCTTTCTCTTTCCCTGCAGATCTCACACCAACCATTTTGGACTGGTTCTCCATCCCCTACCCTTCTTACAGTATCTTTGGCAAGAAGCAAGTGCAGCTCACTGGAAAGTCTCTCCTGCCAGCACTGGTGTCAGAGCAGCCCTGGGACACTGCCTTCAGCAGCCAGAGCCACCATGAGGTGACCATGTACTACCCCATGCGAGCGATCCAGCACCAGCAGTTCCGCCTCGTTCACAACCTCAACTACAAGATGCCCTTCCCCATTGACCAGGACTTCTACATCTCACCCACTTTCCAAGACCTGCTCAATCGCACCAGGGCGGGGCAGCCAACCCACTGGAACAAGTCCCTGCACCAATACTACTACAGGGACCGCTGGGAGCTCTTTGACTGCAGCCATGACCCCACGGAGAGCCAGAACCTGGCCTCCAACCCCCGCTACGCTGCTGTCTTCCAGCTGCTTCGTGTGCAGCTCTTAAAGTGGCAGTGGGACACGGGGGACCCCTGGGTGTGTGCCCCTGATGCTGTCCTGGAGGAGAAACTGAGCCCTCAGTGCCGGCCACTGCACAACGATCTGTGAGCATCACCTCTGCCTGGCATCGCCATTGCCAGGGGACAGCCACATGCTGCCCATCAGGCACAAGTGGAGCAAGATCCTGGCTGGGCCAGTCACAAATCCCTGGGTGACACTCTGAGGCTCTGCTCTCTGTATTGCAAACACTACCTGGTCTTGGAGCATTCAGGGATGCTCTGTTCTTGATCAGAGGAGCCTTAGGGACAGGCTGCCCCTCAAGAAAGCCTCTGGAAGAGAGGGCTGCATTTGTACTTGGAGCTGAGCATGTCCCAGACAGCTCCAGGCACCGTGGTGTCTCTGTGGCACTGCTTGCTGCAGGTACCAGTGAGGAGATGGCAGGGATGTAGTTTAATGTAACAAAATACACAAAGTGCCCAAAATACATGAAGTGACAGTGTCTGTTCCCTCCCTGCACAGCAGAGGCTCAAACAGAGCCAGCCTGAGCTGGGAACCCCCAAGGGCAGCAGTCCCTGGGCTCAGACCCAGCAGGACAGATAGGGCAAGGGGCTCTGTGGCACAGCCAAGGCTGCAAGAGCAGCCAGGGGTCCCCCAATGCTCTGAGAAATGGGGTGAAGCCTGCAACAGGTGCAAGTGGTCTTGCTGGAGGCCCAGGGTTGGAGCTGGGGAGGATTGCAGCCAGAGTGGGCTGAGACAGGCAGCAGCAGAGAGGCACATGGACAGATGTTTGAGCTGCTCCCAGCAAACAGCAGCTTTATTCACAGCACTGCTTCCTCACCCCACTGTGCAGATCCCCCTCCCCGCACTAAAACAGCCAGAAGATTCCCCACAGTCCCTCCGCAGGTTACTAGCTCTGCCTGTTAACAGGTTTGCTGTCTCCCAAGGCACTTTGGTGTTTTTTCCCCATCTTGGAGGAGGTAAGAGGTTTCCCCATCCCCAGGGGCTGTGCAAAGCCAGCCAGTACAAGTCCAGTGTACACATTGATGAACTCACATCAGAAAGGAAGGCAAATCCCAGGAGCTGAAGTGCACAGAGAAGCAGCAGCAGCTCTGGTTCTCCACGGGATGGGACAGACTAGGCTCCACAGATGAAGGGAGCAGCATCATCTCTCCCTGCTGAGCAGCACCGACACAGCCTGGGCTCAGGACCAAGTGATCACAAACTGCTCCCACATGGGCAGTGATACAGGGACTCTCAGCACCTGAGGGGAAGAAGTAAGGGTCAGCATACTGAGGACTGGCCAGGACGGAGCCTGAAGGGTGTCAGAGCCAAGGGTAGTCCTGCCCTCCTTAGGGTGCACACATGGATGCAGTCTGGCACAGCCCCAATCCTGCAGACACCCTAGAAAACATGCCCATTGCAGACAGCCCCAGCAGCAGAGCTGCGCCACTGCTCCCTGCAGAGCTCCAGCCCCATCACCATACACTGTTTCCATCCATCTCCCCACCCTTGTCCCCTTTCATGGTCTAATCCAGGCCGAGAACAGCAACCCATCCCATGCTGGGCAACCCTTTATACTTCTTGGTGCCAACAAAGCAGGTACTGGTGGCACCACTGGGGTCAGAACCTGCCATCTCCTTGGCTGGGCCCTGCTGGCAGCTCCCTGCCACCATTACCCCCTCTCCTGGTGGGGTTGAGCACTCACCTGGGTGTCACTGCGATAGGAGAAGTCACCCACAAGGTCACCATTGGCCAGGACTTGACGGGGAGGGCTGGTGACACCCAGCACAGTCACAGCCTCTAGCAGGACCCCATCAAGGTGGGCACTCGCCTGCAGCAGCTGGCTGAGCACAGCACCCTGTAAGGACAGGACACTGTCACCCTGCACTCTCAGGTGCCAGCCACCCTGCACACACCCAGGGCTTCTCCATGTGCCCTGCCCAACACACTGCCCGTCTGCAGGGCAGTGAGCCCAGGGAGATGCTGCCATCCCTGGAGAGCAGCCAAGTCTTTTATCAGAAGGTCAGGACTGGAGAGCACCCACTGCTGTGCAAGATGACAGCAGAAAGCTCTCTGGAGTAGCATCTCTCCCTCCTAAAAGCGCTCACAGCCCTCATGGGAGGGCTGTAGCTGCTCAGTCTGGCTCTTTTGGCACAACACAGCTTGGCTGCACCAGGGCATGGTGCTGCCTCTGACCAGATGTCCCACAGACACCAGGACCTACATGTGGCAGCAAAGGCCTGAATGCCCCCCACCAGCAGTTCCTCCTCACTCACACGCGTGGCCAGGAAGAGGATCTCAGTGTAGTCTCCCTTCTCAAAGCTCTGCCAGCTCTCTCCATCATCCCAGAACAGGTCTCCTCTGGCGAAGCCATCTGGTGTCAGTGCCACAACCAAGGCCATGCCCTTCTTGCGGGACTGGGCAGTGCTGAACGCAGGCTCCTGGGGCACAGGATCAGGAACAGCTTCGAGTGCTGCCTGAGTGGCTTTCTCCCCACCCCAGCCAAGTATCACAGGCTCAGCTCTTTCAGCCAAGTCCAGGCTGCTGGTGACTGTCACAGCCCTCAGCCCTGCCCCATCACAGGCGGGGGCTGGCCAGGCAGGTTGTAGTGGCATCAGCACAGTGCTGAGGGGCTCACCTGCAAGGGCACAATGTACCCAGCACGGACATGAACGTTAATGGTGTCCAGGGGAGCTGGTAAGAGGATCCACTGCCCCTTGCTGTGGATGGTGGAATCCTAAAACAAGAGGAGGGAGCAGACATAGGGCACGGTGTTGCCGAGAGGGTCCTAACCCAAGGTTGCCACTCTTGAATGGCCACAAGAAAAGGCAGGCAAGGCACGGCCCTGAGGGGGGCTGATGCCAGCAGTGGGGTGCAGGAACCCACTTGTGACCACCTGAAAGCCCTAAGGCAGAGAAAGGGAGCACTCACCCCTGTGAGGCTGTACCACGTCCCCGCTGGGAAGTAGCCGCTGACTTTGGTCATTCCTGCCTCCAGCACGGGTGTGATGAGCAGGCTCCCACCCCACAGCAGCTGGCAGTCCACAGTCCATGTGTTGGGGTCCTTAGGGAACCTGGGGAAGGATGAGAAGGAGTAGTGTAGCGCCAGGGAGAGCCTGCACCCACCTCCCGCTGAGCCTGGCACCCATCAGCCCCGGGCAGGCTGGCACTCACTCGAGGAAGAGAGGCCGTGCCACTGTCTCCCCGGCGGAGTGAGCGCGGTGGAAGAGGGTGTAGAGGAAGGGCAGGAGGGAGTAGCGGAGGTGGAGGGCACTCCTCATGGCTGCCTGGGCGGCAGGGCTGAAGGCATATGGCTCCTGTGGCTGCAGCAGAGAGGCCAAAGGAGGATGCTCAGACCACACAGGGAGGAACAACAGGAGGAACAACTGGCACCGATGGCACATGTCCCAACAGCCGCACCAGCCGCTTTCCCCCGCAGGCAGGGCAGCTGCTTAGACAACCCCAGAGCATCCACCCCTGCCCCATCCACTCAGCCACCGCCCTGCACACTGCCTGCCAGGCGAGGGTGCTCACCCGGGCACCGTGGTCATTGTGATTCCTCATGAAGGGGTAGAAGGCACCCAGCTGGGTCCAGCGCACACACAGCTCCTCGGATGTGTCACCAGCAAAGCCACAGATGTCAGCACCCACCAGTGGCACTCCAAAGAGGTTGAAGAGCAGCACTTCTACGGAGAGGGCACAGAGGACATCAGAGTCATGGAGGCCACAGAGAGGTCCCCAGCTATGGGGGAAGTGCAGGGGGAAAGTGGTGGCGGCTGTGACCCCAAGACCCTGCAGCCTACCTGGTACAGAGTAGTACAGCTGCTCCCAGTTGCTCCTGACGTCCCCTGTCCAATGCCCTGCGTAGCGCCCGTGCCCAGCAAACGTGGAGCGTGAGATGATAAAGGGACGCTTGCCCCGGATCCTCAGCAGTGCACTGTGGGCAGGACAAGGGCTGCTCAGCACTACTCAGACAAGAAAGAAGTTCAGTGGCTCCCAGCAGCACCACAGAACTAGCACATGCCAGCACAGACATCCAGTGCCATCTCGTCAGGACACAACCCGCCAGCCCAGGAGCCAGCATGGCCACACTGCACCTGCTCCAGCCTCATCCAGCACTGGTCTGGCAGCACCAGGTAGCTGTGTTATAAATCAAACCCTCAACCACCCTCTGAACACCCACCATGCCCCAATTGCCCGCACTACAATGCAGGCTCCTGGCTCTGGCATCCCCTGAGATGTACATCAACTCCTCCAAGACAGGTTGAGCTGTGGCATGAGCCCCAGAGGCTTACTCATGGGTGGCGATGGCCTGGGTCAGCCCATAGAGGCTGTGAAGGTTGTAGTGGGAGGATAGGTACTGCTGGCCAGAGGCACAGATGGTCCCAGCTTGGAGGCGTCCTCCAAACACACCTGCACGGGAGAGGTGGTGGCTCAGAGCCCACTTGGTGAGGACTGGAGTGTGCCCAGGGCTGCTCCCGGGGCACCCCATACCTGGCACGTAGAGTGGCTGCTCCAGGTTGTTGTTGGGGCAGCCATCCTGGGAGCCGTCCACAAAGTTCGATGGCTCGTTCATGTCCTTTGGAGGGAAAGGAAGGGGAGGGAAACGATTGGATGTTCTCAGTGCCATGCTGGAGCCCAGCCAGGGAGCCACAGGTGGCAGCATTGCGGGAGACACTCACAATCCACATCCCATCGAAGGGCACTTGGTCATGGAAGTCCTTCACCATGTCGTGCCACCACTCGTGAGTCTCTGGGTTGGTGAAGTCCGGGAAGGCTGTCGGACCCGGCCAGACCTGACGGAGGGAGAAAGCGACAGGCAAAGACCTGCTGTCCTCAGGCCACTGCACCCCACAGTCCCCACAGTTCACCCCATTCTCCACTACAGCCATTCCCTGGGTGTCTCCCTCCAGCTCTCAGGGTCCTTCCCAACATGGCTCCGCTCAAGCCCCCTCCCACAGGGACTGGGGCTGCTCCCCACACGCACCTTCCCAATCAGGGGCTGCCCCGTGGAGTTCCAGATGAACACCCCTCGCTTCAGTCCCTCGTCGTAAGGCTTGTAGGTGCCAGGAGGCCCCGAGCTGCTGATCCCAGGATCCTGGCAGGGCACAAAGCCAGGGCTTCACCAGCACGTGCAGGGAACAGCCTCCCTCACAGTCCTCAGAGGAAGCTCCATCATTGCCCACAGGGGCAGCCGGGACCCTCAGTACCAGCCTGCCCATGTGGGAGCTCCAGCACAGCCAAGAATGTCACTCACCACGATCATGATGTACCTCAGGCCACGGCGGTGGAAGTCCTGCACCATCTCTGGGTAGTCCTTAAAGTTTTTCTTGTTGAAGGTGAAATCCCTCTTGGCATCTGCATAATCCAGGTCATTCCACTGCACGTCCTGGGGATGGTGGCATCGGTGCTCAGTAAGGAGCAGGGACCCCTGCACACTGCCACAAGACTCCAGCCCCACAAGGCCTTTCCATCAGCCCCTCCATGGCCACTTTTGGGCAGAGACTTCAGGAAGCAGCCAAGACCTACCTGAGGGAAGCGAGCTGCTGACATATTGGCCACAACCTGTCGGGTGATGTCGGTGGAGGAGTAGCCCCAGCGGCAGAGGTGGAAACCCAGGCCCCAGTATGGGGGCATGAAAGGGTATCCTGGAAGTCAGGAGGGTGAGTGCTGGCCAAGTGGGCCCAGGAACATCTCAGCATCACGCTTCCCCACAGCACTCCTCTGCTATGCTGTCCCACTTGTGCCACTCACAGCATCCCAGCAAAGCCATCCCAGCAGTGCCCATGTTCCCCAACCACAGCCTAGCCCTACCGACAACATCCAGGTACTGCCGCACCACGCTCTTGGGATCAGGGCCCAGGAAGATGTAGAAGTCCAGGATGCCACCCGTTGTGCGCCAGGTCAGGGCTGGGCTGGGCTGCAGGAGCACATCTGGGGAAGCACAAGCACCAGATGAACAAGATGAAGATGAGGACAAGGGCCAAGCCTGTGCCCAGCACCACCATGGCACTCACCCATTGCGTTGCTGTTCAGCAGAAAGACACCGTGAGCCGAACCATCATCCTCCATCCCCAGGTAGAAGGGGTGGGAGCCGTAGAGGTTGACCTGGGGCTGGAGCAGAGCACAGTGTGGTGCCAGCAAGGTTCCACCAGAGACCCTAGCACAGCACCCACCCACCCACTCGCCTGCCCCTTGCCTCTATCCAAGAGCACTGTCCTGTCTTGAGGTGCCAACTCAGGGCTTGAAGCCTCAAACACTGCCTGAGTCAGTACAGCTCTGCCCCAGGCACCATCCCTGGACTGTACAGGGAAAAGTGGCTTCTGAGCAGCACAGGGCCCTGAGGAGGACAAAACTCCACCTGGGGACAACAGTCCCAGGGGTTTGCCCAGGGCTGAGGACAGGTCCCAGAGCTCAACTGGCATGGACATCTTTTCGCAGCCCTGGTCAAGACATAAGAGGCCATGAGGCCACCCCTATAAGTACAAGTGAGCCACCTCCCTGTCCCTCAGCCCTGTTCCATACCGCAGGTGCCATGTCCCGATTCCAGAGGGTGACCCTGGTCCATGATGTGTTGAGGATCAGCGGTGTCAGGTGCTCCCCCAGCCCAGAAACAAAATGAGAGGGCAAGGAAGTAGAGATCTGCAAAAACTGGTCTGCGAAGAAGAGGGGAGCAACGGTGGTGTTCAGCCTGCCAGAGAGAAAGGGACACTCCAGCAAACAGCCCAGGTGACCAGGAAGGAGGGAGCACAGAGCTGGAGGGCAGTCGGCCTTGGGGAGGGACACAGATGCTCATCACCAAGTGAAACAAAACCAGATTTTGGCTGAGCACTGGGATACCCTTCCCAGCCCCTGAAATGCAAAGGGTCATGGCAAAACCTCTGCAGCTGCTGCCTGACACCCTGCTGCTGTCACCAGCGTCCCTCGCAGCACTCCAGCTCCCCTTCCGCACATCACTGGGGCTGGCATCAGGTCCCACTTCCAGCCCAAACCCCTGCGGGAAGGCAAGAAAAGCCTTCGCCCGGCGCGGGGCACTTACAAGACCTGCCCGTCCCGCTGCCGGTAGACGACGAGGCCGAAGGGATCCTGGTTCACCTGCACCTCGTAGAGCGTGGATGTGGCTCGGCCGCTGACCCGTGGCGTGGCCAGCGGCACCTCGTAGCGCTGCCGGGCCGAGTCCCGCAGCTGCCGGGACAAAGACTGGAGGTCAGCGAGGGGCGGCCTTTAGAGCCGGGCCCAGGACCAGGGTAGGGGTCAGAGCGCACCGTGAAGCGCAGGCGGGTTGGGGTCTCCAGCGCCAGGTCCAGCCGCAGGCAGCCCACGTCCTCCGGCAGGAAGCTGGCAGCGACGCGGCGGAGCCGGGCGGTGTAGCCGGTAGCGGTAGCCGTCAGGTTCTCCGCCCGGTAGCTTCGGTAGCCTTGGGGGAAGAAGCACCAGGGTGGGCCAGGACCGGGACCGGCGGGCACGTAGCAGCAGCCCCGCGCTTCGCAGTCCTCCCGGGACAGGAGCCGCTCGGGGCCGCAGTCGAAACGGCCGGCCGGGGGCAAGTCGCAGCTGGCGGTCCCAGGGCTGCGAGCCACGGCGAGGACCAGCAGAGACAGCAGCAGCGCGGCGACAGTTACTAGGGGCCGCGGCCCCGGCATGGCCTCACCGGCCCGGCCTCCCGGTAGCGCGGCGGTAGCGATTCGCGTCACGCCGCTGGCTGCGGGGCGGGGCTGGGCTGGCCCCGAGCACCGCGGCGGTCGCGGGTGGGTCCTTTCCGCCTCCCCGAGCTGCTCAGCCCCCGCCGCCGCCGCCGCCGCCGCCGCCGCCTCCCGGAGCCTAAGCAGAAGCCGAAAGGAGAGCGATGGCTTGGGCGGCTGCTCCAGCTCGAAAGTCAAGGCTGTACCGGCCGCAAACCCCCATCACGGAAGCGAAAATGCAGCAAAATGCACACCGAAACAAACGAAAGAACTCGCAGCGCTACCATCTTTAATAAATATTAAATATAAAAAATAAGCATGTGTAGGGTTTATCTATTCACAAAGCCTGCAGCCTCCAGCAGGAGGCAGATGGTTATATGGAATTTGTCCCTATCTGTCAGGCTTCCTGTGAGCAAAGCCTGGATCCCAAGCACTGACTGAGCCACCGCAGAGCCCTTTGGTGCTGAGGATGTTCCTGCTGGACCTGGTGGACGATGGCATCGATGGCACGGAGCCTGTCCTGCAGCTTCTGCTGCTCCCTTCTCCAGGCTTGCTCAGTACGGCACAGGGGAGCATACTTCCCTTCCTTCAGTGCCTGCAGATGCTTCTGGCGTGCCTGGTAGGCCACAATCTCCAAAAGGTTCTGACAAAAGAAAGCAACATGAGATGTTACCTTGACAGCAGACAGGACAGAACTAAAGAAAATTATGTGATACTTGTCATGGGTTCTGTAACCATCACATCTTGAAACAAGGGCTGGAGTAGGAGAGTGATATGAAGTCTCCATTTTAACAGTAAAACAGAATCTCCATTCTGCTTTAAGGCTTAGTCCAACCATAAACCCAGCACTGCCAAATCTACTACTAACCATATCCCTAAGCACTACAGCTACACATTAACCAAGAGAGTTAAAAAAAAGGTACTTTTAGATTTTGGATGTTGCCTCAGTTCTTGCCAGGGCAGAGTTTCACCAACTTAAACACTTCACAGGAGGTCAGTTCAGGCCTTGAGCTGGCTCTCAAATTTGTAACACAGTGATGAGTAGCCAGCAAGTGCTCACAAAGGACAGCTGGTAGCAGATATTTTCAAGATACAAACAATGTCCTTCAGGCTGATGCTGCCAGATGAAAGCTGCCTTGCCAAGAGTACAACTGCAGCATCACTTCAGGATCTCTAAATTGTACTCAGTTAACTTCAAGTGTTGCTAAAATTACACACCAAGCACAGGTGGGGAAGTGGGGAGCTGGGCTTGGAAGACTGCAGCAGGTTGTGTTTGGCTCCTCTGCTGCCAGGAAGCAGATGTGTGCTCACCCATTGCTTCCTCTGCTGAAGATGTTCTGCCTCTGAATCCAGGCCATCAGACTCAGCCTGCAGCCTGAGCAGTTCTTGCTGCTTTTCTGAGAAGGTGGCACTAAGGGATGCTTGGGTGCTTTCCAGCTCCAGGATGGTGTTGTTGCAGTCTTGGGTGTTCTGGTAAATGGAAGAGAAGGAAATAGCAGATACTGATTCTTCAGTTCAGCTGCTTCCCTGACCATCTTCCCAGGAGACTTTTTTTCTAATGAGTTTCCAAAGCCTGTCCCTGTGCAGGGGTGACAGCAGTGTACAGCAGTGGTGTTCCCCTGCAGGGTCTGTGTCCTGACACCTCATGTGCCTGCACTCAGTGCACACTGGTGCTCATTGCAAGGCACGAACAGGCTGCACAAACTCCTGCAGCCCTTCCCCACTTGCTCACCTTCTGAGTTTTGCTGATCTTCTTCCTCAGCTCCTGTTTCTTGCTGTGGAAGTCACTCTTGGTGATACGTTTCTTATCTGCTTTGCTCTGAGCCTCTCCACGAGTCGATATCACCTCTCTACGAGAAACAGATGCCTCCATATCCTGAATCATCTTCTCCTGCTGCTTCATCAGTTGGCCATAGCGGACCTGTCATTTGTCAGGATACAAAACAGGCTGAACAATAATGAATGTTTATGAAGGACATGTAATTGAAGTCTTCTGTGGGGCACATCCCATCAACATAAACCAGACACATGTGACACGTGAGCACTGCCAAGCTGAATTTGCTCTTATTTCTGGTTTGCCTTCCATGGAAGGCAGAGGGATGGATTATCAACTCATTAAGGTAACCTCCAAAAATCTTTACTGGAGCTCGGTAGCAACAGCAAAATCAGAAGAGCAGAAGTATCCTGAGAATAAAAGGGGAAAGTTGCTTTGCCAGACTTTTCTAACCAGTGATTAAGACAATGCAATATTTAGTCTTTGCTTATAAATTAGGGTCACAGAATAAGGTGGCAGACATGTTGCATTTTAAACAGGTTTCTCAGGTACACCTGGGTTGTGCTGCAGCCTGTTACACTTCATGCACCAGGAACACATGAAGCACACATGGGCTGGATGTATTTAATTCACAGAATTGTCAGAGTTGGAAGTGACCTCAAAGATCATCTAGTTCTAACCCCCTTGCCATGGGCAGGGACACCCCACACTAGATCAGGTTGCTCAGAGCCCCATACAGTCTGGCCTTATAAACTTCCAGGGATGGGAGCAACCTAGCTACAAAGTGCTTTGGCTTCCAGTATTGCTGCAGCCTTGAGGATGTTACTTCTCCAGCCTGTTTCTCATCTCCTGCCTTACATTTCAGTGACCCCAAAGCTGAATACACTGTATGCAGCTTTCCCTCCTCAATCCTCTCCCAGTGGCTTACTTGCATCCTGTGAATCTCCAGTCTCATGGCTCGGATTTCACCTTGTCCCATCTCAGAATCCACCGCTGCACGCATCTCTCTGCTCAGCTGGATCTTTCTCTCCCACAGCATGATCTGATGCCTTCAATGACAGAAAGGGAAAGCAGCACCTTTGTAACCAGAGGGAGGATTCTTTCCCTGGGCACCAGGGCCAGCACACTGCCGAGATCAGCTCTGAACACACAGCTGTCTGGGTTAGAGGAAACCAAGGATTTGTATATGGGGCACGTAGGAGGGCAGCAAGGGCAGTTTGGAATCAGGAAGCTCCACAACTCAGCAAATGGCATGGTGACTCTGAAAATCAGCACACCCAGAGTGACAGGGACCCAGTTAATTTCTCAGTGCAGCACACTCGCTCTGAGGTGAGGAGACAGCAGAGAAGACAGCATACAGAGCCCTCCCATACAGATCTTGGCAACATCCAGCACAAGCATGATGGAATTGTTAAAGCCAACATTCTCCCAGCTCTTTCGCTGGTTCCAGAGCCAGCTAAAGCACCTTTCTGTTTCTGCATTTGAAAAATTCCTTAAGCTCCTTCCATCTTCCCCAAGGAGGACAGAAGCACTTTTGCTGGTGTGGTTCAGTTTGATGACCAGAGAAAAGGCTAACATGGACACATGTACAAAAGTTCAAAGACTGTGGCACAAAGCATGAATCTCTCTGGTACCTACTCAGCTTCCAACAGGCTCTTTAGGAGTCTTTCCTTCTCCTCAGTCAATTGACTATGCTTCTCCTGCATCTCAACTGATTCTTTTTCTGCTGCCTAGATTTGGGGAGCATAAACCAACACAACATTGTCAGAGCAAAAAAGGATTTACAGGATCACTATTTGCCTCCAATCTGCACGGAAAGTTGAGATCTGGAGGTGTCAAGCCTCTGTACCTTGAGAGATCGTACAAACTCGTTCTCTGTGATAATGTTGCCATACTGCAGCTCCTCAAAGCTGTTGTTGTTCTTGTTGATCAACACATTCAACTTTATCAAGTCATTCGACATGTTCCTCATGTGACGTTCGATGTCTTTCTGCTCTTTTGTTTCCTGATTAATTTCATCCACAGGTGAACAAGGAAAAAAAAAACCAGATAAAAAAAGGTCTTACATTTCTTAGGAGCACAGGGTTGAATGCAGGCAAGGTGTGACAAATTGCTGTTAGACCAGACAGTGCTGCATGCAGAGCCACCTGTGTCCCATGTAGCCAGCCAAGACCTTCTTCCATAAGCCCAAAAATCAAATAGGGTTTTGAAGGAGACCACTCTGGAAAGAGTTGAGTTTGGCCAAAGAAAGTTTTTTTGCCTACCAACAGGAAGGTTGGAGAAGGACTGTTTAGAAAAGCTTGTAGGAATAGGACAAGAGGCAATGGTTTTAAACTGGAGCAGAGTAGATTTAGGCTGGACATAAGGAAGAAGTTCTTTACAACAAGAGTGGTAAAATAGTGGAACAGGTTGCCCAGGGATTTGGTTGAGGCCCATGCCTGGAGACATTCAAGAGCAGACTCAGTGTGGCCCTGGGCAGCCTGATCTAGTTGGAGGTGTCCCTGCTGCCTGCAGGGGGGTTGGTCAAGATGACCTTTGAGGGTCCCTTCCAACATGATGTGAATCTGGGAACTACTTGCCAACTTCACTTAAGAAGTGTAAGACACAGCTGGGTCCCTTTGGGTTCGACTGTGTCAGTTCAGACAGCAGGAAATGACGACAGCCAAAACAGCAGACAGTGCCTGACTCTTAGCCCTGAGTACAATACTGCTGCCATCTGCATCATTGCTCAGACACACACAGGAGTACCAAGGGCTTTCTTTGGAGAAGGTCTCACATCACCCACCTGTAAGCCCTCACTCCCTATTCTCTCCATTCGTGGATGAGCACTGCAAGAGTGAGGGAAGGACTTACTTTCAGTGCGCACTTTCTGCTGCTGCAGTATGGTGAGCTGTTTCTTTAACAGATCCAAGGAGGCTAATTGTTCCTCCCGTTCTTTTGTTAACTTGACCAGCTCTTTCTGCTGATTGAGCCAGTACTCCTGCAGTGTCATCACCTCAGAATTACATTCTTCTATCTGCTTGGTCAGCTTGTTGATCTCGATTTCCAGTGGTCCAAATTCTTGCCCCTGTACAAAGGCAAACTTTGGGATTAATCAGGCTGGAGCTGCTGGAGCACTTCTTTATAGCACCATTGCAGAAGGCTGGACCAATTGCTGAGATGCCCACTAAATACTTTAGCTATACTGTTATTTCACCTGTTAGTTACTTTCTGCCTTCATTTCCCATGAGTTGGGTGGGATTAATTATTCCTGACCTCACAGCATAAGTGCAGTAAAAGCCTGAGAGGTTCTCAGCTTCTGTGGCAAGAGGGCCTCCTAAGCTCCTCCAGCAGGCACACCAGGACATTCAGAAGTTTGTAGAGTATTTGCCATAGTACTCATTTTCACATTGCTAGCCACAAAGGTCTTATAGCTCACAGAGCTAGGGACAGATCTGGGCACCATCTGAATGGGGCCAACCATCACCAGAAGGACTTAAGTCACTCTGCCTGCTCTGCATTCTGTGCTCATCTGTGCAGATGTTATAATGAGATCCTATTTACTCCCAGAGTATTTATGTCATTTAGTATTTCCATCAGCTGCACATAACTCCCTGCAAAAATCTGGGCTAGGCACACCCTCATTTCACAATTCCCTAAATGCCAACTCCTCTTCACCTGCACTAAGAACCCTTTGACAAACATTCACACTGCCTGGCAGAGCTTTTAAATCACCATACTGATGTCTTAAAGTTTTAACTATCCAGCAGTTACACAGTTGCATTTATCAAGGACATCTGTGGTCAGCACAAAGAATACAATCAAGTTTGGGACTGGAATGTAAATGGTACATACCCCTTGCTGAGAAAGAATTATCTCCAACTTCTTCTTGTACTGACTGATGACCACTTGTTTGTTCTCAAACAGAAGCCTGAACTTGGCAATCTCCCTTTCACTGTGGCTGATCAGATCTTGGACAGCTTTTCTTTCCTTTTCCAGCTCATGAAGTGTTTTCTGGAGAATTGTCAGCCTGCTGTTGGTGTCAGTCACATTCAGAATAACCTGGGCCATGTCATTCTCAACTGCAGAAAAATGCAGCTCCTAGGGATGTCAACAGACAGAAAAAAAACTGCTGGCAGCAGCTCAGTGATTTGCAATGCCCACTTATCAAAGCATTTAGATTCTATTCCCAGTCTGTAGTGCAAGCAAGCTACTTACCCTCTCTGTACCGTTGCTTCTCCATCTATTGACAGGAGATAGCAACATTTCACCTCTACCAAAAGGCTGTTGGAAAGCATTAAGGAGCCTAAACATCCCCAAACCCTTTAAGAGACCACACTCATCACTGCTGCAATTACCTTCCCTGCCTGGATGCCTCCAGTTACCTGGCTAACAGCACCAGGATGTTACTATATTGTACCTTCTCCACCATAACAAACAAACTCATCCCTTGCCTAACAACCACCATACCAGTCAGAAAGCATGGGCGTGCCTGCTTGAGCACAGCCTGAATGCAGCCAGGTGACACTCAAGAGCCTGTCTGCACTTCTGCACTGCCTGGATCACACCACAAGATGTTACTATTTGCTCTTTCTCAAGGTATACTGCACTACATTTAACTGCACAACAGAGATGCTAATAGAAGTCAACACCCTTGTCTGGGAAGGGGACTGGAATGGCCTTTCTCACAATGCCAGCTCTGGCAGTCTTCCAGTTACTTATGTCCTTGATTTAAAAATATCATGGATGGGCTCAAGTAACCCATGGAAGTACAGTGTGAGCACATTGTGTTAGTGCCAGCTCCCACAACTCAAAATATTATACTGAATCTTCTAGTTTTAATATCTGTACCAGTTAAACACTCCCAAAGAGAGCAACTTATCATGCTGTGAGGAACTGTGGCTGTGGTTTGACTCTTCCTTGAGTCCAATCCTTACTTCAAAACTGAGAGCATGCCTGTAGCACACTCCATAATACGTAAGTACAGAGATAATCTGGAGGTTAAAGCAGAGTATAGGAGTACCACAGGTCCACTCTCTTCCTCCCATACATAAGAACTGGTAACCCATTGTAGTAAATTCTGTCTCATCTAAGTAAATAAAGAACAGCAGGTTATGTGTTAGGCTTTTTTTTTGGCCAAATTCTCTCACATGCATTGGAATCCTCAATAAGATCACTAAAAGAACCAAAGTGGAATCACAAACTCAGCAGACCTTCAGTTGCAGAACTGAAAACCAGACTGAAGACACAGACAAAACACACTTGAGAAACACTGCTCGAGGTGGTTTCCTTCCCCTGCCCAGTCAAATGGCAGAGACACCATACCAGATCTGTTTTTCTCCTATGAAGTTTTGCAGCCAGCTGTGAGAGTTGCTTTGTGGCATTGCTAGATATCATCTGGTCCTGGAGCTTTGCTACAATCTCATTCTCCATCTGCTCTTTGGTGTCGATTCCTTTCTGTATGTCCGTACTGATGGACAGCAATTCAGTCAGACGAGCAGCTTGATCCTGAAAAGCAGGGAAGACAGAGACAGGATCACTACAACTGTTTGAGGAAGGGGGTTACATAACCACGTACAATTCAAGAGAATTCTTCTTCCAAGTCATTCTTCTCACCATCTTGGTCTTGCTGAGGGCCTGCTCTGTCTCATGGAGAACACGAGCATAAGTGCTGTATTCCACCTTCAGGGCCTCCTGCCTTGTAAGGCACTGGGCAATCAGTTTCTTTGTCGCGTTGGCATTGCTCTGTGAACGGCTCAGGCAGGTGACAAGTAACTCATTCTTCTCCTCCTCCTTCCTGATTGACTTTCTACAGCCACGGATGTCTGCTTCTAGAGACTTGAGCTCAAGTCTGTACTTGCTGGACAGGCAAAAGGGATGGAAAATCATCACAGAAGAATGATTTGTGTGCTGAACCATCATCTACAAGTTCCTCTTTTCAAACCAGCTATTGCAACAACAATTGACCATGGAGGAAGATTTTTCTAAAAGCTAATCTGCTGTAACAGTGCAGAGACAAAGATGGATGAGGAACATTGATATTTAAAAGGAAATGTATGCAGGAAAATAATTCATTCTTTCAGTCCTGTCTCCACACTCCCACTCTTACCAAGATGCCCCCATATGAAAGCACATTGTTTGTCCTTAGAGAATCAGTTAAGCTTTAAGTCTCCAGAACAAATAAACAACTTCCTCTGGCAACAATAGGAAGATTTTCCTGAAGGCATCACAAAACCCTCATGGAAAGCAGGAGATAAATCCTTGCTGCCTGGCTCTTTGGGATGAAAGACATTGCAAAGATGAAGGAACTCTTTTAAAGGAATAAAATATGACTAGAAAAAAACTCTAAACAGCTTAAAAACCCCCTCACATGTTAAGGGGGAGTTGTGTTTTTGGATAAAGAAAATAGTAACAATGAACTGCACCTCTTATCCTTTAACCTTATTATGTGCAGCAAACTTGTTCTGCCTGACACATCCTGCACATGACAGAGGACATACTGCTCAATTCAGAATCCCTCCTGTCCAAACTGTCTGAGGTCTCTCTTGGGTCTCTTTTCAGATACAATACCTCAGCAACTCTTGTGCAGCAACATAGGCCTCATCTCTTTGCTTCATTCCAGCCAAGCTGCTATTCCAGTGCTTCATCAAGCGCTTTTTCTCCATGTTAATAGCCTGTACCTCCATACAAGCCTGGAGAAGACAGAGTTGGTAGACAGTGTGGGTTGAGAAAAAAAAACATAGTGAGTTGAAAAAAAAATGGGTTGAAAAAAACAAGTTATGTTACAAGGCAGCATTTTTATCTCTTCATAATATGGATGGCATTAAGAGTTCCAACCAACATATGTTCAATTTATTGTCACACCACACTTCCAAGCAGAGGTCTGCAAGAAGAAAATGCTGAGAAGGTGAGAGAGAAAGTGATTTACAGGCAATTCTGTAAATTAGGGAAGGAAAAAAAAACCAAAAACCAACAGTCATCATCATTCCTCCAAAGTGGAACAAACTGTCAACTCTGGCCTAGATTGTACCTATCACACCAGCATGACCCAAAGGAGTCAATCCTTCCTAGAGGGAAATATTAACCAGAAGCTAAAAAAACCCCCTCCTACCTCATTTACTGCTTGCCGAGTTACTTTTGTGTCCTCTGCCTGGGCCACAAACTGAGCTTCAAAGAGAGCAATCTGCTCTTGTAGTTCAAAGGCTTTTCTTGTTAAGCGGTCTAGTAGAAGATCCTAAAGAGTCAGAGCCAAACAGTTTAGGATGAGTAACATCATGTCAGCCTTAACCAACAAGAGTAACAGACTAGAAAACGAAACAAACTCTCAGCTGGATTAGATTTGATTCCTCCTGCAACTTTCCCACTCATTTACAAATGATTCATGAGTGCAACAGTGACAACTTCCAGGAAAATGGAACCTTCTTGGACATTTTTTTTTTTTTTTTAATGATACAATTTACGGCAGGAAGTTGATACTTCAGACCTGGAGCTGCATTCATTCCTGTAAGCATGGATTATATAACCAGGCAGCACATGCTTGCAGCCCAGAAGGTAAAGCATATCCTAGGCTGCATCAAAAG
>WBNM01032203.1:126314-218061 GCA_013399055.1 Ramphastos sulfuratus | reverse complement strand
CTGGTTTCACCATATATTGAAAAGTTCGAATTCCATGGTCACTGTACCCCAGGCAGCCTCCAATCACCACATCTCCCACCAACCCTTCTCTGTGAACAGCAGGTCAAGCAGGGCTGCACTCCAGTAGGCTCACATAACAGCTGAGATAAGAAGCTATCCATCAATCCCCCCATCCCGAACTGACCCCAATACTGAGTCCTGGGAGTCACAACTTGTGACTGGCCAATGACTGGAGTTAACTCCATTCACTGCCACTCTTTGCGCTCAACTTTCCAGCCCTTTTTTCTGTCCAGCAAAGCCTCCACCCATCCAAGCCACAAGCACCCAGTTTCTGCAGGAGTATGCTGTAGGAAATGGTGTTAAAAGCTTTACTGAAGTCCAGGTAAACTACACTCGCAGCCATTCCCTCATCCACTGAGAGGGTCACCTTGTCATGCCTTGACCTGCTGTCGTGACCCAATTATCCTGCACTAACCCTGGTCAGCAGGGGCTGGGGGGTGGTTGTGCTGAGGTTTAAATCATTCCCTTAGAGTAAATAAAGGTGAAATGACACCAAATGGCTGATGAACTGGGTTTATTAGATTGGATCGGAGCAGAGGGAAAATGGCAAGAAAAGCAGTGGGGAAAACTACACATATTTCAAGGAGAGGGGATATCACCATTTTCCTGGCTTGAAAATCACAGCCTTGTTGCAGAGCAGTTCCAAGTTTCTTGGGTGGGGGCACAAGGCCATGCCACGTGGTCTTCTAGGCTGCAGGCAGTGAGAGGCGAGGTCATACCACACGGCTTTTCTCTGGGATGCATGCGGGGGTGGTGGTACAGGCTGCCTGCCACAGAGCCCTTCAGGCACACAGGCAGTGCCGGGAATTAGACAATCACAGAATTGTCAGGGTTGGAAGGGACCTCAAAGATCATCCAGTTCCAACCCCCTGCCAGGGGCAGGGACAACTCATGCTGGATCAGGTTGCTCGGAGCCCCATCCTGCCTGGCCTTAAAAGCCTCCAGGGATTGGACTTCCACCATCTCCCTGGGCAACCTGTTCCAGTGTCTCACCACCCTCATGGTGAAGAACTTCTTCCTAATGTCTAATCTAAATCTACCCTTCTCTAGCTTGGATCCATTCCCCTAGTCCTATCTTACCTGACACCATAAAAAGTCCCTCAGCAGCTTTCTTGTAGGCCTCCTTAAGATGCTGGGAGGCTGCAATAAAGTCATCTTGGAGCTTTCTCTTCTCCAGACAGAATAACCCCAACTCTCAGTCTTTCTCCATAGGAGAGGTGCTCCAGCCCTTTGATCATCTTTGTGGCCCTTCTCTGGACACGTTCCAGCATGTTCATATCTTTTTTTGTAATAAGGGCTCCAGAACTGGACACAGTACTCCAGGTGGGATCTCACCAGCGTAGAGTAGAGGAGAATCATCTCTCTCAACCTGTTAACCTGTTGGCCACACTTCTTTTGATGCAGCCCAGGATATGGTTGACTTGCTGGGCTGCAAGTGCACGCTGGTGGCTAATATCGAGCTTCTTATCTACCAGCACTCCCAAGTCCTTTTCTTCAGGGCTGCTTTTAAGCCAGTCACTGACCGGCCTATATAGATTCTTAGGATTGCCCTGACCCAGATGTAGGACCTTGCACTTGGTCTTGTTGAACTTCATGAGGTTGGCATGGGCCCACCTCTTCAACCTGTCAGGGTCCATCTGGATGGCATCCAGATGGATGCCCTCCAGTGTGCTGGCCACACCACACAGCTTGGTGTCGTTGGAGAGGTGCGGGCCTGAGCAGAGTAGGCAGAGCAGAAGGGAAGCAGGGCCATGCCACATGGCTGCTGCCTCTTGCCACTTCCTGATGGCTCTTGCCAATTCCTGCTGCCGAGGCGTGAGGTCATGCAGAGTGGAGTGGCAGCGGGCACAGAGGTGTGGGGCTGTGCAGAGTGGAGCAGAGTGGCACCTGGAGCCGCATGGCTTTGTCTGGCCCCCTGCTCCCTCCTGTTTCCCCAGAAGCCCTTGTTCCTTGTTTTTCCTCCTCCAGAGCTGTGCAGCGTGCTGTGTGTACACTCACCCTTCAGTAGCGCTGTTCGAGACAACCCAAGCACTTGGGGTCTTCATGAACCTGTGCTGACTGAGCCTGATCACCTGATTGCCCTGCACTTGCTGCATAATGGCACTCAAGGTGATCTGCTGCATGACCTTCCCTGGCACCAATGTCAGATTGACAGGTCTGTAGTTCCCTGGGTCCTTCTTGAAGTCCTTCTTGTAGATGGATGTCATGTTTGCCAATGTCCAGTCAACTGGGACCTCCTGAGTTAGTCAGGACAAATGGTAAATGTATCTGCATAAGTCTTGGTAAAACTGGAGCTGTAAGTGGTTCTCAACTGGATTTCAATCAAACCCTTTTAACCAACTGATTTTTATAAAAAAAACCCCACTTTTTGTACTCCAAAATGTTAAGAATGCATTCTTTGTTTTGTTCTGCATTGTGAACTTTTTGTTTTGCTTTTAGAATCTGTGACTCAGTGTCTCCTGGATCATAAGTGAATATGTTGGATCAGATTGCATTTGCAAGCTTTAAGGTAGTTTCTTGGAGCCAGAGAATTTGACAGCTGTCACTTCTATTTAATCTTTAAGTAAACAGTTAAATACAGGGCACTGCATTCAAATGAATACTAGTATACTACTTCTGAAGAAATATTTATTCCCTTAATTCATTTCCTTGCAGTTTTCTCAGGGAATAGTAGTCCATCTTAGAACAAAAAACAACCCCCAAAATGTATTTTAAACCAACGTGCGTGCATTGTAACATTTTTTTTTTTTTTTTGTTGTTAGAACATTATAGAGATTTTATATTTGAAGATTGGGAAATGACACATTGTTTTAAAAGAGTTTTAGTTCATTTACTGCATTCTTTGGCTCTATGAAGTAATCTTTTCCTGGGTTTTTTGTGACTTTTTGAAGTGCTTGCTCTAAGACATTTACCTCAGTAGCCTGATTTTGTGGTTGAGACCTGTACCTGAAGCATTACAGTGGTAGGATCAATGTGCTTAAGCTCCATCCTCCGATGGGATTCATCTAGGGAAAACCTAAAAGTTGGGCATCTGGTCTTGGATGAGTGTACTGTACACCATCAGTAGTCTGAGATGAATGTCTTTGCTTTGAGCATTTGTCTAGATAGAAGGAATATCCCTATCTTCCTCCTATAGTCAGCTTTGTCTCTCTTGGTTGAAGAAGAAGCTGAGCTGTCTAGAGAGATGAGCTTGGTCACTGAGGTCTGGAAGAGCACTCTCTCTGGTCATTAGGCAGAAGCATGCCTTTGTTTCTGAGTGCTGGCCATCTTCCTCATTTCATTGCTGGATGAGCATATGGTCTTGTCCTGCCTTGTCGAGGAGCTTTTCTAAACTGTGGTACCCACTTGTGCTCTGAAAATCAGGCCACTTCAAGATGTTTCCATAATGAATTTGAAGCTATGAACCTGGATTTATTTTCTTAATGATAATTATCTGCAAGCTGAAGAGGCTGACTGTATGTTGTCTTCTCACCAGTAGGTTCTCCTCAGAGAAGATGTAGAAGTGTGCATTTGAAACACTTAGGTATCATGCTTTTGCTTGCTAGGGCACGTTTTGCTCTCCATCTTTCAATCTTAGGCCTCTTCTGAATATCTGGGAACAAGTATCTCATTGTGTGCAAATTGTCTCTTTCATTTTGGGTTGCACTTTCTGGTTACCTCTGAGAGGATCCCTGTTGCTGTCCATTGCCCCGTGAATGAGAGGGGCAGAGAAGGTGCTTGAGAAGTGTGGGGCTGACTTTCAGTTTGTTTCCATTGATTATACTGAGATGGATGAGTAACCATGATCAACTGAAATAGCTTATTTTTCTTAATCACTGAAAATTAATATCCTGTCTCATCCTCCAAGTCTCTGATCTGTCTTTCTGACATGTAGGTGGTATCTGTGTCCCCTGCCAATAAGTTGAATGAATTTCATGTCCTGTGTACTGTATTTTATCACTGGAAATGGAAGACCCTTGCCAGAGGAAAATGAGAGAAGGAAGGAGTTTATTATTTTAATCTTTGCTTGGTTTCTCTTAAAAGGTGTGTGTTAACATCTGGCAATTCAGAAGTGTAAATGCTGCTTTTAAGTTATAACTTACATCTCCTCCCCATGAATGTTAGATTAATAAGCCTTTCTGAGTCTTTACCTTGGGGGCTCTGTAAGTCTTCCAGTTAGCTATTAACTGTCTGATAAAGATCACAATATTTTATATTATTACTTTGATTTATGATTTGCTAATCTACTTCTCTCTTTTTCAGATGAATATATCGCCTGTAGCTCTTGCTCGAATATATGAAGAAGACTTTAAACAAGATATGGCTGCCTTAAAGGTACAGATACTCAAGCAATTATTTTGGTAAAGAATTCTATTTTGATAGTTTGAAAAATAAATTGATTGCTTGTGTGATGAAGTGTTCCTTTGAAACTGAATCCTAATTTATATTTTTATTCTTCTGGAAAGGTATTACCCATCTTCCAAGTAAGGAAATTGGGGGAGAAGCAAACCCTGACTTTGCAATGAACAAGTTAAATTTCTCTAGCAGCACAATTATTCCTTTTTTACCCTCTATGGAGCTTTGGTTCACAGAGAATACATATTTACTCTAACACAGAAACAGCCTGATCTAAAGCATAGGAGACATCACATACTGTTTCATTGACTTCAGGTGACTTTGCTTCTTGTCCAAAATGCTTGTCAGAAGCAGGGAGTAACCCACTGCTACTGAGAATAAAAGTGGTTTGTTTGTTGGTTATTTTGGGGGTTTTTTTGTTTGTTTTGTTTTGGAGTTTTTTTGTATATTATCTTAGATACTGCTTATGACCTTTTTATACTTGCAGCTTTTTTTTTTTTTAAGATAAAATTGAGGAAAATGTGTCAGCAGTGTGTTTCATACAGGCCAATGAGATGTTACTCTTTCTTTAAGGTCCTTCCTCCTACAGTGTATATGAGAGTGACTGACAATATCCCTCAGATCATTGCCTTTATAAAAACAATAATTGCTAGTGGACAAGCTTATGCAACTTCACAAGGTAAGGCAACTCCTTGTTCAGCACATGTACAGGAAATCTTGGTAATCCTGTTTTGGGATCAGATGAGATACTCTGTGCCAAGCTTTCCTTCTGTTGATGAACAGATAGGGTGTGAGCAATTTGTGATGACATGAGTGGGCACAGAAATTATCACTCAATTTTTAAGCTAAATGTAGCTTAATGAATGTAATAATTTACTGCAATGAACTACTACTTAAGATCTTCTGGGGAGGTCTTGGGCTGGCTTCTACAAGAGAGCTGGGGGAACCACTGTGCTCTAAACAAGAGGTGGGTATCTGTTATGTGCTGTAAAAGATGTGTCTGTAAAGGACAATGTGTAGATTTTTGCTGTGTGTTTTTTCTTTTGTTTTTTTTTTTTTAGCAGAGCAGGTGTGGTAGAAGGATTCAAGTGTTTGTAATTACAGTAGCAGTAGGCTGTGCTGCTGTCAGGGAGGGGATTGGTGATGCATACATGGGTAGAGAAGAACCTGGGGAGATCCTCATAATATGAAGTTATCTATTGTGTAGAATGAGCAAGTGCAGTGAGGCTAACTGAAAGGCTGGTAACATGGAAACATTTGCTAAAAGTTTTGCACTGTTTCTGTATCAAAATTTAAAATGGGAGTTGAAGGGCATTTTGTTTTGCTTTCAGGGTAATATTTCCTTTTGAATGTACCCCATCTTTGCTATAGAACTAATATTTCTTTTCTATAGGCAACGTTTATTTTGATGTTAACTCTTGGGGAAAAAGATACGGAGTATTAACTGCTCTTTATCCTGATACTCAAGATGAATCAAGTAAGTTCATGACACCACCTTGTTTGTGTTAGTTCATTGCTTGAACTTGTGATGTATATATGTGTAAACTTTCATTCAACAGTCCGAAACAATTTCCTCACCTCTTGTGTAGCCAACTTTTTGGTTAATTAAGACTACATTGCTTTGGTAATTATTTTAGGCACTGGCTGTTGCCCAGTGCAAGAGAAAACTTGATGTCTTTTCATATTTGGTTTGCTCTGTACCTTTGTTTGGTACCATAGAACAGTTAGGATTCTTAATCAATTTGATTTAAATATTTGAGATTGGTACATACAAACTTCACAGTGAAGTGGTGGTCTCACTGCACTAGCCATCAGTGAGGTAGTTGAGTGTAAGTGCAGGGAAACTTCATTTATCCTGCTATTGCTTGGGCAGTTGCACTCCTCCGATGCATAACTGTATGAACTTACTTCTTTCATTACTGGACACCCCAACCTAAGCAGCTCATTTGTGTGAGGATGAGCAATCTCTTGAGGCTGTGCTAGAACATGCCAATAGATAGGGCTGCGTGTTTTCTCCAGCAGTTATCCAGCTGCTGAGCAGGGCTGTTGAGCCTCTTTGTAGTTTCTGTAAGTTGGAACTGATTAGGTCTCTGCATTGGAGATTTTGATGCAGGTCTGCTGTATCCTTTTGCACGGTGAAGTTCAATATTTCTTCATTGGAAAAAAAATCTGTTTGGAATTACTGATAATGCCTGGCAGGCTGGTGCTCAGGTGAATTGCAGCCAGAATCTTGTCACCACTCTGCTCAGGAGTTGTTTCAGCATTATGACTCAGAGGGAATGTGTTTTGTCAACAGTTATTTAGAGGCAGTGAGGCGGTTACTGACTGCTAAGGCAGCCAACAGCAGTACAAGAGAGACATGGGCATACTGGAGGAAGCCCATCAATATGATGGAGTTACTGGAGCATCTTCCATATGAGGACAGGCTGAGAGAGTTGGCACTACTTGTCCTGGAGAAGAGAAGGCTCAATTTGTACAAATACCTGCTGGGGGAAGAAAGAAGATGGAGCCAGGTTCTTCTCAGTGGTAGCCAGTGACAGGACAAGAGGCAATGGGCACAATGTGAGAGACGGGAAATTCCTGATAGAAACCTTTTTCACTCTGAGGATGGTAACAAGAATGTATTTCCTCTGAAGTCACTTGCAACTAAATATACTGTTGTTTTTGAAGATTTTGACTGTTGTTTTGCATATATTGAGGAAGGTGAAGAGTAGCGAGTTGGTTGTTGGGGTTTTTTTTGGGTAGCAGTATACTTTACAATCCCCCTTCTGCCTTGTTTTTTTCTGTAGTCAACAGATACTGGTCAGCCAGAGCTCAGCAAACTAGTGAAAGAGCCAAGATGAATATAACAGGGTTGTACCTCTGTCCCTTTATTTCTTATCACTTCTGAATGATGAAGCAGGTGCAATGGATTTTTATAGTGTGCTTTCCTTAATATTGCCTGACATTCTGAATGAAGACCGACTCTGTGTAATGCCAATGAAGTACAAGCAGAGTAATTCAAGAAAAGTGACTATCTAGTAGATCTCCAAAAATAGCTATGAAACATCATTAAAATGTGTTGATACTGGAACGCTCCAGGAATTGGTTCAGACTTAGTGATACACCATGGTTTTGTTAGTGATCTGAAGCAAGCAGAGGAATGATGAACATCTGCCATCAACTGCTGATAAAATAGATGAATGAAGTTAGATAAGGGAACTTCAAACAGTGTGAGTTGCTTGCCAAGCTGGATCCCTTCAAGCCAAATAGGTGTTTGTCTGCATCACTCAAGTGCAAGGTTGCATTTTTGTCAGTGCAAAAATGCAGACTCCAAATCTCTGTTCTTTAGCTCCTGTCAGGGAGCGATGCATTTCCAGCTGGGGGTTAGGAGCCAGCAGAGACCAACTGGCGTCTCTCCTGTACTGTGGCAACAAGGACTGCATCTTTCTGTATGCAGTGAAGGGAGCAGCAAATACAGATGAGGAGAAGCCACTGGTGAGAACAATACTGGAAGATTGCTGCAGTCCAAGATAATTTTGATTCTCATCCTCATGCTCTTCTTGGTTTCATAGAATCTGAATCAAAACCTGTGTCCCAGGGAGAAAAATGCAGGTCTTTTGTTTGTGGGTTTTGGTTTGGGTTGTTTTCTGTTACCTTTTTCTGCTGCCATGCAATTTTTTTGTCCTAGGAAACTGGCTGATAAGTGAATTGTCCACAAGGACTAAAAGGATAAGGATGTATTAAGTCTGGAATCCATCTTTTTAGCCTGTAGAAATCTAATACAACATACATCATGGAAAAAAGAAGGCTCTAGGTAGACCTTACTGTGGCCTTTCAGTATTTAAAGTGAGCCTATGCAAGAGGTGGAAACAGTCTTTTTAGCAGGGCTTGTTACTATAGGAGAAGTGTTATAGTTTTAAACTAAAAGAAGGTAGATTTAGACTAGATGCAGAGAAGAAATTTACAGTGAAGGTGATGAAACACTGGAACACTGGTGGTCTGAAGGGGTGGTAGAAGCACCATTTCTGGAACCATTCAGGATCAGGTGGGACAGGGCTCTGAGCAACCTGATCAACTTAAAGATGTCCCTGCTAACTTCAGGGAGATTAGACTAGATGACCTTTATCTAGGTCCTTTCCAACTCAAACCATTTTATGTGCTATGATACTATTTTTCAAACACTTGATTGAGAAACTGGAAGTCCTATGTAAGGGGGAAGAGAAGAAAGTTGCAGGAAAAGAAGTGGAGTTACAGATATTAAAAGTGGACTAGGTCACTAAACATGCATTTCCACTTGCTTTCACTTGCTCCTTTATGGGTTTGTTTTGTTTTGTGGTGGTTGTTTTTTGGGAGGCTTTTTGTTTTGGTGGGGTTTTTTTTGTTTGTTTTGGTTTTTGGGTTTTTTTGTGGTGGTTTTTTTTGTTTGTTTTGGGGTTGTTTTTTTTTGGTTGGTTTTGTTGTTGGTTTTTTCTTTAATACATCCCATTAACAAATTGCCTCTTCTTGGCAGTTGGTACTGATAAGCGACATAGTAAAGATTTTGCTCTGTGGAAGGCTGCCCAACCTCAAGAGCTATCTTGGACTTCTCCCTGGGGAAAAGGAAGACCTGGATGGCACATCGAGTGTTCTACAATATCAAGGTCAGACTTCTTGGATTTTAAATCTATTGCTGTTTTTCAGTCACACAACAACGGTAGCATCAGTATTGAAAGTGCTTTTTTCTGATCAGTAGAAAGCACCAGTTTTAGTGAGAATACTTTTGTGCAATTTGGGATGTCATGTGTAGCCAAGACAAACTCAGCTTAACTTAATGACATAGCTGTCTAGCTACGCTTTGGCATCTTCTCTTGAGATGGATATGGGTGTTTAAAATATGATTTGCAGGATCACACAGTTTTAATTAACAAATCTGCTAACTTCAATTCAGTAACCAAAATTTTAGTCAAAAGTTACAGCATGTCTTTCATTTGCCTCTTCCAGCCTCCATCAGACCTAGTCCAGCATGTAGTGCTGTGTCAGTAGGACAGGGTATGGGATTCTGTCGTGACTCCAGTGAGTGAATGAGATCTTACTGGCCTTATCTTAGCAACAGCTGTGGATGTTTGTGCTTATCATCTAAGTGTTACTCAGCATTCTTTAAAAAGTCAGACATGGTGTTAAATATTCTGATATCTGTGGGCACCATGTGAATCGTGTAGCAGCATTTTGCTTGTACCTGGTTTGAATTAATCTACTCTTAATTTTTGAGTTTTATATTATCCACAGGATGATGGTACTTTGTTCTACACTGTATTAACTTATGGCCTATTAATTTTTTAATTAAAAAAGAAAAGGACTTAAAAATCTTCTCTGCTGTAATATTGATAGTGGTGCTTAGTTTTGCACTAGTCTCAGATGTTTTTTTGGAAGCTATTAACAAACTATTTCGATCTGGCCCAGTTTAACTTAAGTTTTCAACCCAATCTAAAAGTGGATGGAACAGGTGCTTTAGGTTTCTCTTTCATATACTTTGTTGGTGAACCTGAGATTGTTAGTCATCACTGCCTGGTTGTAAAAAGGTTTATAAGAGCTATTTTTGCCATGTGTAAATAGTTTCAGCATGGTGAAACAGTTCTTAAAGCAACTGAAGTGCACAAAACCCTGCTGTATTTGAAGCTCAACCTGTGACAGAAGTGCACAGGTAAGAAATACCAATTACAAAGTGGGCTGTCTGCTAACAGAGCACTGTTTACAGTCTGTGTTTCTTTCTTTAAATATTTAGTTTACTGTGGCTGGATGAGGCTCCTGCGGTGTAAATAAAGAGTTGACCCATGCAGAGCATAATCATCATAATCTTGGACTGTGGAAAGTGGAAAGCTTATTTTTGATTGTCCCAGTCAGCTATCCAAGGCCGATTTTAATCCATACCTACTTAACTGTGTGTTTTGCCAAAGATTTCAAAGCACCTTAAGAAAGCTAGGTGAACTAATTTTGAGAAGCCTTTGAAGTGTGCCTAGTGAAGTTGAGTGAGAAGGGTGTTGGTCTTGAACAGCCCTAGAGGAGAGAACCACATGCTGTGATTTAGGTCCAATCTCTGGAGTTTCCCTTGTGGTGAGATGGGCTTCTGCTGTTGCTGCCCATTTGCAGATCCATCTCTCCCCAGCACATAATGGTTTAGTTGGAGGAAATGGCAAGTGACTAATGCTCCTCCATAGATGGCACAAAGAAATGCATGAGCTGAGGCCACTCCTGTGAAGATCTGGGTTTTAGAACAGATGGTCACAAGCTTGGGAAATGGAACCAGCTGGTCTTTCTTCTATCCTATCTTAATTTTCTTTTCTTCCAGTGCCCCAACAGCTTCTGCAGAGACATTCTGAGCCAGGGTGTTAACAGGGTGTTTTGTCTCAAAAAGGGACAAAAGTATTAATATTTAGCCAGCTACTAGGCTCAACTTGTTAATTTGACACATGGGAAGGCTGTGTGTGGCTGCATGCATACACACGCATCCCAGTGTGGGCCCTGAGTGTCCCTGGTTGCTGGGCAGCTAGCATTGATTTACCTCCCTGTGAGTAAGTAAGTGTTGTCTTTGTTTAACAGATGGGCAAAATAAAGTTATTCCCTTGCCCAGTGTGACCTATCAAGGCCTTGGTGGAGCAGTGGACAAAGCATAGCAGCCTTGACTTCTGATGGTGAACCAGAAAGTGTCTAGGTCTGTCCTATTGCCTCACAAATACCTTACAGGCACCAGTATGTGCAGAGGCCTGTGCCATACAAGCCTGCAGGTGACCTGTACTGATGCAGTGCAGCTGGGGTGAAAGGAATGACTTTGGAAGATCAGAGGCATCAATGTTTCCTTTTAGGAACTTCCATCACGAAGCATTTTCTATCATAATTGTACAATATTGCCTGGATTCTTACACAGAAGGCACAAGATAACAGTGGTGCAGAGTTTACAGAAGTGTTCATCAATTCCAAATTGATAGGNAACTCCCAAACCATCACAGCAGATGAAGGCAGCTGTCTGATACTGAGATTGTAGCAGAGTGAGGAGGGCATATGTCCTGGTTGCCAATCCTTAAGTTAGAAAAATAATTGCTCCTACTGAGGAGAATTAATTGCAGGGAGATATGAGTCCTGTCCATACAAGGTCTGCTGCAGTTTTGGTATACAAGATCTCTGTAAAGTCTTCTTTTAAAATTGCAGTCACTAAATTGTACACTTATGCTGTTTCATCTTATTTTCTGCATTTCTTTTTACAAAAAGCTTTGTGGTGTTCTACTTACCAATCAGGAAAATGTTGTTACAGTGCAGTGTTTGGAAAGCAGCTGGACATCCATACGGGTGGAATAGATCTTGCATTTCCTCATCATGAAAATGAAATTGCACAATGTGAGGTGTATCATCAATGTGATCAATGGGGGAATTACTTTTTGCATTCTGGTAAGTAAAATATTAATCCCCTGGGAGGCCTGTACAGATATAACAGTTCTTTTTAGGTCTGGCTTTTGTATGGTGTGAAAACAGATTCTCTTCTACAGTAACCAAGTTCTTGTTTTCACTGAGTGAAGAAACATAAATGAGAGTAATCTTGAAACCTTAGAATGAATGCCTTTTTTAATAAAACAGTCACAGTGAAATACTCCTGAATTTCATCATAGCAGGTCTCCAAATAAGTAACAGTATATGTATTGCCCATGTGCAGTGTTTACTCTTCCACATTAAAAATGTGGAAAAGAGTTTTTCCTGTGGAATGTCATTTACTTCATTTGAATTTCCTCAAAATTTGAGGATACTTTTTGTGATAGGCTTTCTTTTTAAATTGTATTGCAACTATAGCAGTCCAGCAGCGAGAAGGTGAAAATGGTTGATATTTTCACAGATTGCATCAGGTTGGAAGGGACTGTCACAGGTCATGTTGACCAACCCTCCTGCAGTCAGTCAGCAGGAGCACCTCCAGCTAGATCAGGCTGCCCAGGGCCACACCAATTCTGATTCTGAAGGTATCCAGGGACAGGGCCTCAACGACATCCCTGCTCTCCTTGTAAAGAACTTCCTCCTTATGTCCATCCTTGCTGTAGGTTAAAACCATTGCTTCATGTCCTATCAATACAAACCCTTCTAAACAGTCCCTCCCCAGCTTTCTTGTAGGTCCCCTTCAGATTAAAATGTAGTTACAAGGCCTCTCTGGAACCTTTTGCTCTCCAAGCTGAACAGCCCCAATCCTTTCAGCCTGCCTTTGTGGGAGAGGTGCCCCAGCCCCCTGATCATTTTTGTAGCGATCTTCTGGACCTTCTCCAGCAGGTCTATGTTTTCCATGTATTTGTGTATTTGTCTAGACCCAGAAAATTCTTGGTTCTTAGAACCCAAACCTGCAGTACCTGAAGGCAGGGAGTGAAGGTGGCATGTGGGCAGGTAGCTGATTGTGATGTTTGAAAAGCACTGAGAACAGAATAAACCAGTCTAGTTTTCCAACATCTGTTGGCACCAGTTACTTGTGGGCTTCATAAGTTTTCTGTATCATCCAGACAAAAATAGTCTGTGTTTGTAAATATGATGCAAAGCTTCTAATCATGGTAAGAAGAGACATCTGTACTGCTGGGAAATAAGGATGGAGAGAATGCTAAGGTACATGAGCTGATAAACCAACAAATCTCACAAAGTTATGAACCTGCAGAGAAATGAGCAGAGCTGGGATGGCTTTGTATGGTTTGAAGTGTCGGGGAAGCCTTGCAGGCAGACACCTTGCTGCAGTAACCAACTACTGGACATTGTGTGTGCAATTCACATACTTGTTGCTATTTAAATTCTCCTAGAAAGGTGGGATTTTTTTTCTTTGTTTTGTTTGTTTGGTTTTGGTTTGATTTTGTTGTGTGGGGTTTTTTTTGTTTATTTTGGTTGGTTTTTGTTTGGTTTTTTTTTTTTTTAATCCACCAGTAGCATTACAGCTAGTAGCAGTTGTGAGGAAATGAGATTGATGCTGGAGACAAAGTGAGTCAGATGCTTTGGTCTTCTCCAGTCATGTATTGGCAGTGAGGTTGCTAGTGGATAGAGACAAGGAGGTCTGTGACATCTGTGGATGACACAAAGACCAAGTTATTCATCCCTTGTCTCTGTAGAAAATTGGAGTGTTGTGGTTTAGATTTGCAACCCAACAAATTGGAAATTTACCCTCTGGAGTAAATCTACCACATTACTCAGAATTTTGGAAGTTAAATAAAATTAAGTTTACGAAAGTATACTAAATATAAAAGGCAATAAACGTGTATAAGGTATATTTACATATTATTTACAGTTCAAAAACAACATAATACCCCCTTGTACAATATTTCATCTCAGTCTTCCCACCTCCCTCTCCTTTGGACACAAAGCCCAGAGAGGCTGCACACAGCCAGCCCACTGTCTCTCCCTCCCCCTAGCCCTGTACCTTACAAAGTCAAAACAGACTGATCTGTCTGCATGCAAGGTCAGGAGCAGAGATAGAGAGCAGCCAGAAATCAAGCGAAAGGTAGCCAGAGAAAGAGCAAACTCGTACAGCAAAATATAAGATATTCAGCAGACCAATAGAATTAGGTAAACCTGTGTTGTTACTATTCTATGTCCACTCCCCAGAATTGTTTATCTTTTATATTTGAACTCTCTGGAAAAATCAGGTATTGCCTAAAAACTGTAACATGGAGACATTAAGTCCTGTCACTATGATGCCTTAACCCTATCTAGTGCTCTGACCAACTTCAGTGTCTCCCTGCTTTCCTGGAGTGTGAATGACTTTGTATTGATGTTGACCACAGGTAGTACAGACCTTGTCTCATTCTCCAGAATTGACATTGCTGGCTATGCCTTACTCAACTGTATCACTGTGCCTGTTACTTGCTTGGTCTCCAGCATATGAGACTGCCTGCCATGTTGGATAGCTGCTCCTTGCTGCCCTTGCACAACAGTCCTTCAGTGAAGTTTTGCTGTACAATGCTTAGCACTACAGCATTGTCTGACAGTACTAGCACTGTTCTTGTTGATGGAAACCTTGACACTTGTGCTTCCTATTGCAGGCATGGATGGTTGTGTCAGCTGAAGTTAATCAGGTTCAAGCCTGTAGTCTCTTTTTGCTGAGCAGTATTTTGTGCAAGATGTCTTCTTAGTGAACTCTGAAATGCTTTCCTGAGTAAGAGCTGCAGTTAAGTCTGTGCTATGCTCTGGGAATTACTTGGGCTTTCTGTTTGTTTGTTTGTTTGGTTTTTTAGTGATCATTTGTACAGTACCAAATGAATGTTGAATTCTAGATTCATTTCCCCGTGCAGAGCCTGTAATAAATCAATAGCAATTGTCCAGAGGCTGATGCATCCTCCAGGGTGTGTTTAGCTTCTGAAGTGCAGGGGAATTCTCTACTCTTCCACTGAGATGCACTGGTTACTGCCAGGTGGAACTTTCTTCTGAGAAACTGTGAATCTGACTTTCCAAGCTTGGAATCCAGACTATAGGGGAAATATTTATTTGAAACTAACTAATTAAAGAGGAGTCAGTATTTCTTTGGGGGAGAACTTAATTCCAAGGGAAATTTGCACTCCAAGGTTCTGTAGGAGCTGACAGATTACATTCATTAAGTCAAAAAATTTTGCTGGAGGATGATAGTGTGAATTATTTAGGGCAAATTAATCGGCTTCAGAAACAATTTATTCTGGTAACAGACTTCAGAATTTTAGCAGACTCAGAATTGGAGGAGCAATCCCCATTAGAGAAAGAAAATCCCTGCACTGGGGATAAATCTTCTTATAAGGACTTTATTTTTAGACTGCTTGTACTCTGGGAAGAGTGCCAAGCCAAAGTTATGAAAATCCTTGTATTTTGTGATTCTTTAATGAAATCATTCCAAGTGCTGAAACTCTTGAAGAGGAATATTATTTCAAATTCACATGTTACCTGTACCTTATTAGGAAAACAAAAACTGTTTTATTAGGCATGACTGCCTAAAGTTAAATAAGTAATTATTTTGACACCTTTGTAAAACAAAACAAAAAAAAAACCTTACCCAGGCTCTTCCCCTTTTCCTAGGAGAAGTTTTTCTCTGGGTTTTACTTGAGACACAAGCTGCAGGTTTTCAGTGTTTCTGATAGCCTGAATGTTCTTATTGAGGGCCCTAACCTTACTGCTCTCTACAAGTACCTGAAAGGAGGTTGTAGCAAAGTGGAAGTCAATTTCTTCTCCTAATTACCAAACAATAGGACAAGAAGAAATGGTCTCAAGTTGCACCAGAGAAGGCTTAGATTGAGTATTAGAAAAAAAAAAAATTCTGCAGTGAAAAGGTTGTCAAGCATTGGAATAGGCTGCCCAGGGAAGTGGTGGAGTCACCATTCCTAAAGATACTTAGAAGATGTGTAGACGTGATACTTAGAGGCATGGTTTAGTGGTAGGCTTGGCAGTGCTAGGTTAATGGTTGGAATCAGGCTTAATGTTCTTTTCCAGCCTAATTGATTCTGAGTTTAGCGACAGGGTGGTGAAAATAGCCTCATCTGCTAGCCATCAGGACAAAGATGGTATTTTGGGTTGATTGTAAATTTCTGCTAGAACTGGTTCTTTCTTCTTAGCTCTCTTGATTCCTTCCTACTCTCGATAGTGTAGTGTGCAACCTTAGATTTCCAGGTGGTTGCAGTAGAGCCAGAGGTAGCCTCCATATGGTGAATCCCTGATGCTTTGAACCATTGTTAGAAATAGCTTTTCACATCCTTTTTATCAGACCTGAGTGTGTTGCTTTTGTATCCATACAAGTGTAGTGGGGATTTTCTTCTGCTTGTGGAACAGAGGGCATTCCAGGCAAGGCTGCAAAAGCAATGCTGTGCAGAGAGTAGCATGAAACTGAGACAGCTGCTTGGGCTGCTGAACAAGAAATGCCACCTCTGCCACCACCTGTCTAAGCAGAAGTGTGGTTGTATGTTGTCCTTGTGGGGCTCTCTGAGGCATTGGTAGTGCTGTACTGCCAAATCTGAAAGCATGCAGAGCAGTAATGCGGTATTCAAGAGTAGGAAAAGTTCATGCTTAAAATTATTAAGTTCTGGATTCTGCAGGTCATGAAGTGTCTGAAAGTTGTATGTTGTGGGTGCTCGAAAACTTACAGGATTACTCCTTTACTAGGAGAAGCCAGTAGCTTTTGATGACAAGCCAAGATGACATTTCTGAAGTGATGCTGAGTAGTCTTTTGCTGGCTGCATGTTTGGCATCTCTGTGGCGCTGTGAATAATTTATCGTTTTCCATCAGTGATAATGCTGTGGCCAAGCACAGACAAAGCCCAGGAGTATACAGCCTGAGGTTGCCCATCTCCTGTCTTGCTTTGACAGAACTTTCTGTCCTGAAGCCAAACTGTGTACTTTTTTAAATGAAATGGAGATGGTCACTGCCTTTTTTCCTGTGCTTACAACACTGCAAACCAACAGTCCTTGATGCTATTGAAAGCTCTAGCAATGCTCAGAGGTTGTGTTTTAAAATAAACCAACTCAATTAGACATCATAGCTACACCACTCCCTCTCCCTTCTTTTTGTTGTCCCAAAGTCTGGAGAAATAGGGAATGTGCAGAAAACTAATTTTACACATAAGGTATTTTGAACTAGCACAATAAACTTTTGAATTAAAAAATAAGAGTGTGATAGCCACTAGAAAGTAGTGAGTGCAGAACACTGAGATTCAAGAGTTATTTTAATACTAGATCACTGAAAGATCTTGAAAGACTTCTGAAAAGTCAAAAGTAACAGATAGGTAACAGATCTAAGGTACTTCTCTGTGAAGATTGAAAAGTATTTGCTTGATTGATTGTTTTTATCAGTTTATTGTAAGTTCAGAGCAGGTTTTGTTGGTGTGGTTTGGTTTTGTGCTGTGTTTTCCCCTTTACTGTCTCTGTGGTGGGCTTTGTTGTTTTTGGTGGGTTGTTTGGGTTTTTTGTGTTTGTTTGTTTGTTTTTTAACACACTTTCTTTTCCTGTGTTTTAAAGTTCACCCATCAAAAGCTGAGGATGGAGAGATGGGCAGGACTGTAGGCAAAGCTGCTGAAAAACAGGTTGCGTGTTGCATTAAAATGGTTGGCACATACCCATCACAGCATATGCTGCCTCCAGTGTTTCCAGTGTCTCAGTGCAACTTTCTCATTCACTCCCCATTCAGAAGCAAGCTCATTTATCCTGACTAATCTTTTTTTTTGTTTGTTTTTTGTTGTTGTTGTTGTTCCAGGGCATTTGCATGTTAAAGGAAGTAAAGAAAAAATGTCCAAGTCATTAAAAAACTACATAACAATTAAGGTAATCTGTTTCTGTGAATTGATGTATGTTTGTAATGTGTAAATATTAATGACAGCCCTTTTTTGAGAAAGCATCAGAGTGCCTGCTTACACTGCAGCAGCAGACTTGAAGCAGAGTGTTTCTCTACTGCTGGTGTACCTGTTATTCTGGATCTGGGTGTAAGAAACCTGCTTGGAGTCAAAGTTTGCTTGTAACATGGATTTTGCTGAGCTGAGTGTTTGTAGGGACTACATTTGTGCTTGGTACAAGACTTCTACATTATAGATTTATGGTCGAGCTCGATCTCAGGACTCTTCTAACCTAAATGATTCTGTTCTCTAGTGATGTATTCTTATTCCTCTCTCTGCTCTTAATAGTGCCTGTGGTTTTGGGACTTAGAAGAGCATGGATATATTTTGTTGCTCTGCTCTAGATGAAATGGGACATAGCATCAGCATTTTTGTCAGGAAGCTGTGGAGTGTCCTGCAGCCGCACTGTGTCAGCAGTCTGTCATATTCTTCTTGATTTTTGCATGGCAACCTTGCCGATGCACAGAGAGCTTTGTCTTTTGGTACCCCTAAACCACACTAATATGTCCTGGTTTGCTGTGTCCTAAAGGTTTTGGTGTAGCCCAGAGCAGGGTCTCTATGCAAGGCACGTGGGATACAGCTGTGCTTGGTGCTAGGGTGGCTCCCGTGACAGCTGACAGCTATTGCTAAGAAGTGGGCAATTTTCTTCCTTTAGACAGAGCTTGAGAAGCTGTTTCAGCACATATGTTCCCCTTTGCCCTCTCAGAAGACTTAATTAAAATCTCTGTAAAAAGCAGTTCAGTATGAGCTGCTTTATTCTTAATTCTCCTGATGCTGTCTGGGTACAGTTAAGCCCTGTCTCCTCCAGGAGAATTACCTGTAGCTCACAATTTGGACAGAAATTCAGTGAGCCTCAGCAGGCCTGGAGAGGGTGAAGAAATGACCATGAATACAATGCGTGCAGTTAAAAATATCATATAGAAATGTTCCACGCTCTGCCTGTGGTGAGGCTTCCTCATGTTGAGCAAACAAAACTTGAAGCCCATCTCTCTTTCCTTGTGGGTCTCCCCTTGAAATTTCTTTAGCCCTTAGACACAGCTAGCAGCTAATCCTTCCCTATAACCAATTTTCAGTCCAGTGAAACAAATTTCTTTCTATGCAGCCTTCCTGTGTCTTGAAAATTAAGCCCTGCATGGAAGTTCTTACGACTGCCTGAAAAAGGGGAGGTCCACCCAGGACCTTCCCTTGGTCCTGCAGGTGGCCGCCTGCATTCCAGGCCATCACCTGGACATGGCTGCCCAGTACCCTCTGTGCTCTGTTCCCAGTTTTCCCTCCCCTTTGTCCCTTCACCAATTTTTTGTTGTTGTTAATAAATAGCTAGTAATTCTAACCCATAAACCTAGTACACTGCAGTAATGCATGCCTGAGCAACCTCCTTTGGAAGACCTGTGTGATGCTTCATCTCTTCTGTTTTTAATGAAATGCAGAATTGGTTTTTTCCCCAGTTTGGATGGACTGTCTGAAATTTAAATTTATTTCTGTCCTTTGCTCATATTTTGCTCTACTTCTGTATGTTAGTGTAAAGCTTTCAAGCACATTGGGCACACCCAGTTTATTTTTAAAATAGAACAACACAAACAACAGAAAACCACCAACAAAAATTCCACTCACCAAAACAAACAGTACCACTGCCTGTTTCTTGATTTAGCTCGCCCTGATTGCCTCAGTTATTTCTGTTTTCACCTGAGACAACACATTGCTGATGCTTTGCTACCTTCCGTGTTCAGACTGATTTAGTCTGATACCAGAAGGTATATTTCAGAATGTGCAGCTTTAAGCAAATGGCACTTTGCAGATTTTCTCACTTACTCTGATTACTTACAGTATTTTTTTTTCCCCCAGCAGCACTTTGGTGCTACTAACTTACCATCACCAATTTGCAAATTAAAAAAACAGAGGCAGGAATGCAGCGTTCCCAGCCAGTCTGCCAGAGTGTGGACACTGCTGAGAGCACAGTTGGGAGTGATTGAATGTTTTAGCATCACACATTCCTAGCATTTAAATAGCTCTTTATAATATGAATATAAATTAATTGTGCTGGTAATAATAGTAACTTACTATTTACTATAGTAAATTATTTGTAAAGCTAGATAACCATTAGGGTGAAATTAATAAGGTTTCATAACGAATGCAGATATATATATATAAGAAGTTCTAACAGTATTAAAAAGTTATTTTTATTCAGTTCCTGTTTTCCATCACACGGAATTGTCGTGGTTGGAAAAGATCTCCAAGATCACTGAGGCAAACCATTGACCGTGGCCGTTAAACCATGTCCCAAAGTGCCACATCCACTCATTTTTCAAACACCTCCAGGGACGGGGACTCCACAACCCACCCTGGGCAGCCCAACCTGAAGTTCCCCTGGCACAACCCCAGGCTATTTCCTCTCATCCCATCACCTCATAGTAGAGAGGAGAGACCCACCTCACTCCAACCTCTTTTCAGGGTAGGTCCTCTCTCACATGCAACATGTGATAAGAGAAAACAAGATCAAGCTATGCCAAGGGAAGTCCAGGCTGTCAAGTCCTGGAACAGGCTGCCTAGAGGGTGGTGGAGCCACCATCCCTGGAGGTATCCAAAAGATGTGTGGTCATGGTGGTGAGGGACATGGTATAGTGGCTGTGGCTGAGCAGTAGTGGTGAGATTGTGAGCTCTAAGTGAACAGTTGCACTTGGTGATCTGGAAGGTCTCCTCCAACCTCAGCAGTTCATAGATTCATGGAATGGTTTGGGTTGGAAGTGGTCTTTGAAGATCATCCAGTTCCAACCCCTCCACCATGGACAGGGACAATTTCCACTAGACTGAATTGCTCAAGGCCTCATCCAGCCTGGCCTGAACTCCTCCAGGGAGGACACATCCACAACCTCCCTGGACAACCTGTTCCAACGTCTCACCATCCTTACTGTAAAGAATTTCTTTCTAGTAATAGTTCTAAGTCAAGATCTGATGACTGTCCTTTCCTACGAGGTGTAGGAGTATTCTAGCCCTGCAGAGAAAGTATGTCTGTTTTCAATAAATCTCTTTTTGCATTAAATTTGCAAAACTGAGCACTGGTCCTCTCCTGCAAGATTGTATCCCAATCTTAGTCTAGTAATTTCAGTTTGTTTTTTTGCAAGGGCCTTCATACAGTGTATGTTTGATTGTAATTAGAAAGTACTTTTCCCTGTCCTGTGTTTAACATTATGTATGCTCAGCTATCTTACATGTAATTAAGCTTGATTTAGTTTAGACTTTAAACCAGTGCTGTGTTTTAAAGCTTTATGCCTGTCTTAAGCAACAAAGATGGGTTATTTGTCATGGTAGTTTGTCTGAAATGTGCTGTGAAACTAGTGCAAGGGAGTGGAATGACTCCTGAAGAAATTGTTTGATATAATGCTCAAGCTCTCTGTTTTTGTGGGTGGATTTCAGGATTTCCTGAAGAAATTTTCATCAGATGAATTCAGGATGTTTTGTTTGCGCAGCAGATACAGCTCAGGTAAGGAGAATAAACCTTTATTTACAGATTCACAGATTGCATCAAGTTGGAAGGGACCCTCAAAGGCCATCTTTTCCAACCCCCCTGCAGTGAGGAGAGACACCTCCAACTAGATCAGGCTTTCCAGGGCCACATAAAGTTTGATCTTGCATGTCTCCAGGGACTGGCCTCAACCACATTCCTGGGCAACCCGTTCCAGTATTTTACCACTCTCCTTGTAAAGAACTTCCTCCTTATGTCCAACCTAAATCTACCTTGCTCCAGGTTCAAACCATTGCCCCTTGTCCTGTCACTACAAGCCCTTCTAAACAGTCCCTTCCCAGCTTTCCTGTAGGTCCCTTTCAGACCTTGTAGTTCTTCATGAAGGTCTTCATGGAGCCTTCTCCAGGCTGAACAGTCCCAATTCTTTCAGCCTGTCTTTGCAGGAAGGTGCTCCAGCCCTGTGATCATCTTTGTGGCCCTCCCACATCTCTCTCTTGTGTTGAGGGTCCCACAGCTGGACACAGTACTCCTGATGAGGTCTCGCCAGAGAGAGCAGAGTGGCAGAATCAGCTCTCTTGATATGCTGGCCATGCTTCTTTTGATGCAGCCCAGGATGCCATTGGCCTTCTGGGCTGCAAGTGCACATTGTTGGTTCATGTCCAACTTCTCATCCACCAGTATTCCCATGTCCTTTCTGCAGGTCTGCTCTCAATTTCATCATCCCCCAGCCTGTATTGATATCTAGGGTTGCTGTGACCTAGGTGCAGGACCTTGTACTTTGCCTTATTGAACCTCATAAAATCATCCTCAGCCCACTTCTCGAGCTTGTCCAGGTCCCTGTGGATGGCATCCTATTCTTCAGTCTTATCAATCACACCTCTCAGCTTGGTATCATCTGCTGAGGGTGCACTTAGTCTCACTCTCTGTGTCACTGATGAAGATATTGAACAGCACTGGTCCAATGTAGTGGTTTGAAAACCGTAACATCCCAGTACAGACCTTTGAGGGACTGCATTCATCACCTGTCTCCATCTGCACATGGAGTCTTTTCTTTGCTGGTTGATGTACCTGTATAAGCTCTTTTTGTTCTTTGTGTCCCTTGCCTGGCTCAGCTCTAGCCATGCCTTGGCCTTCCTGACCTCATCTCTACACAACCAGATGGTGTTCCTGTACTCCTCCCAGGTTACCTGTCCCTGCTTCCACTGCCCATGCAGCTCCCTCTTGTTCCTTATTTTGACCACAGGGCTCTTTGACCATGCTGGTATCTTCCCTTCTTTGCCTGATTTCTTACACACAGGGATCGAGAGCTCTTGCACTGTAATGACAATATCCTTAAAGATCTGCCAGTTCTGCTCTGCTCCCTTGGCCCTGAGAATCCTTTCCCATGGGTTTGAGATACAAATGACTTTCCACACCTGCTTCCCAAACCAGCAATGCAGAGTTGTGGTGGTGGAATGAGCTCTCCCTGTGGTGCTTTGCAGTTGTCTTCTAGTGGGTGCAAAGGTTGGTGGTGCTCTGTGGGGCTGCTCTTCAGCTCTCACTTAGAAAAGCATCTTTACCAAGTGTAGTATGTAACCATTCATCTAAATATCTTCCTGAGCTGCAGTTAATTGTGACTCTCAGTTAATTGCATTTTCAATTAATGAATTACCTCCATCTCTAATTTGCATTATTGCAGTCACTTGTATTTCAGTCATGATCAGCTGTTTTTAGAGACATATCTAGGTAGAGCTTTGCCTTGTATTCCTGTAGGGTATGACAAGGGCTTGCTAATAACTTTTTATCTCCCTGCTGTGTTATCATTTTTTGTCCCATGGAGTTACTGAGTGTTCAGGCAGTTCTGTGGTACAGTGCAGCTTGCTTACCCCAGCACTTGATAACCTAATGATCCTCTTAGTCTGGAAAACACTGCTGGTGGGAAGAGGTGTGGGAGATTTTGTCAGTTTCCCTGTCCGTACTGTGTTTCCAGAAAGCAGGTGCTGCTTCAAACTGGAAGAGATTTTTGCTTGGATAGCATTTTTAACCAGTTTATAGGGGCCTGCTAAAAGCAGATGGTAGTTCTCTAACCATTTTTGGGTCATCTGGCATAGTGACTGTCCTGGCATGGCTAGGGGATGGCGGAACATGAGGCAATGCCTGCTGCATTATTTCAGTGGATCTCCAGCTGCTACAGCTAAAGCACCTCCAGCAGCACAACCAGGAGAGCTGGTGTGGCTAAGGCTTTGTGGCTTGGTAATGTCCATCAGTGTGCAGTGCACTACAAACCTTCTTATATGTGCAGCCATTGGACTGAAAAGTCTTACTGCTTGTTAATACCTCTAGCTGCTTTCAGGAGCCACCCATTTGATCTTCCTGGTGGGTCTTCCCTCTCTTAAGGCAGCTGAAGGCATAAGGAATGCCATGTATCTTGGAAATACTTTGAAGCATGAGCTAGAAGAGACTGGTGGTTGTTAACTGACAACCTCCACCATGGTAGGAAGGAAAGAGTAGATCCATTTGGGAGGTTTGTTTTAGAACAAGTCCCTGTTTAGAGCAGAAGAGGGGGCAGGCAGTAGGGAGTGTTGCCACTGCAGGGTGAGGTGGTGGCATGCCCAGCTGTTTTCCCTGGGTCTCTGTCAGGAAATGAAATACATTGTGCACACATGAATGGTTCCTGGGCTGCAGCTGGGGACACTTGGGTGTCTTGAACAAGTGTGTACTTAAAACAAAAGAAAATAAAAGGCTAAGAGCTACACCACTATCCTTTGTATGAGCTTCAACAAGGCCAAGTGCCAGGTCCTGCACTTGGGCCGCAGCAACCCCATGGAGTGCTACAGGTTTGGGGAAGTGTGGCTGGAAAGCTGTCTGGCAGAAGGGACCTGAGGGCTGTAATAGACAAGCAACTCAATATGAGCAAGCAGTGTGCCCAGATGGCCAAGAAAGCCAGTGGCATCCTGGCTTGTATTAGAAATGTTGTGTCCAGCAGGAGCAGGGAGGTGATTATCCCCTTGTACTCTGCTCTAGTGAGGCCACACCTCGAGTATTGTGTTCAGTTTTGGGGACCTCAGTACAAGAGAGATGTGGAGGTGCTGGAGTAAGTGCAGAGGAGGGCAACGAAGCTGGCAAAGGGCCTGGAGAATAAATCTTATGAGAAGTGACTGAAGGAGCTGGGACTGTTTAATTTGAAAAAGAGGAGGCTGAGGGGAGACCTCCTCACTGTCTACAGCTACCTGAAAGGATGTTGTGGAGAGGTTGGTGCTGGTCTCTTCTCACAGGTAATTAACAACAGAACAAGAGGGAATGGCCTTAAGCTGCGACTGGGTAAATTTAGACTGAACATTAGGAATTCTTTTTTCCCAGAAAGAGTGTTCAGGCATTGAAATGGGCTGCCCAGGCTGGTGGTTGAGTCACCAACCCTGGATGTGTTTAAAGTTCATTAGATGTAATGTTTTGGGGTATGGTTTAAGGGTGAGCTCTGTAGAATAGAGCTGATGGTTGGACTTGATGATCCTAGGGATCTTTTCTAACCTGAATGATGCTGTGATATTTGTCCTGTAAACAGAAGCTGACTGGCTGGCAATTTCTAAGTGTGCCTTGAGGGAAGGAATGGCACTGGAGCCCTGCAGTGTGAGGCTGCCTGCATGTCAATTGGCTGCATTTTAAACCTCTGCATAGCCATGGCCTTTTTTTTTTTTTGTTTGTTTGTTTGTTTTTTGAGTTTTAGATTTAACACCTTCCTGTGATAAAAAAAGAGGGCTACCTGTGCCTTTTTATGTTACTTTTTATGAATGCATATGGTGGTGGTATGTCAGAGTGCAGTGCCTGTAGGCCATCTGGTAGATAGTCTGCTGTGCTTGTCACCTGCACATTATAAGGTAGAGTGTGGTTATTCATCGTCCAGTTACAGAGTCAGAATCAGTCCCTGCAGAGCCAGGCATTTCCTGTGCAGCCTGGCAGTTTGTATACCTGCTATTAATTCACTTTAGAACAAGGATAAGTTTATTGCCCTCATCTTATTGCTCTGTTTCCTGAATAACTTTGTAAGTGAAATACTAAACACATCCACTTTGTTAGTAAGAAGATTTTCCTAGATTAAACCTGGTGGTGCTGATTCCCACCATCCCTGCCTGTGAAGGAGAGCCTTTTGTACTTGCTTAAATCCAGGTTTGGAGGGTTGACTTAAGTTACCATGCTTACTGGAGAGAGCCTGTAAAAGGTCTTCATAGTCAGACAAATGAGGGATGGTGCCTGACAGTTGGAAATGTGGCTTGTGCTTGGTGCTGTGTTTTACATGGATCTTGGGCTTGGAATGGGCCTTTTTTTGTGGTCTGGGCTACCTCTTGCCTACCTGTGTGCTGATGGGCACCTGGGGACAAACTTGACTACCAACTACTCCAGCCATGGAGGGAACAGGGACTGGAGGGTCATGTCCAGGGAAATGCCTGTGTTCTGTGGGAGCAGAAGCCTCTTCCCAAGATGGTGATTGTTGCAGAGAGAATAAAGCTGGGTGCCTTGTTCGTGAGGAACAGAAGAAAATGCAGAAGAAAGAGGCTTTGATGCAGGACATCACCCCTGCACAGTCTTTGCAGGGAGCCCCTCTGCTCCACTGCCCTTTTTGCCTGCTCAGGCTGCTGGGGCAAAGGTGCTCAGGGTTAAGGTGAGCTCTGGTGGCAGTGGTGGTGATCCAGGCCTTATGCTTTGGCTGGTGCCTCTGGCTGTCCTCTTCTTGACCTGAATCACCATTGTTCAGTGCACCTGGGGCTACTGGGGAGAGGTCTTTCCTAGATGGCACAGGCAGTAACATGATGCCCCAACACCAATATGCCTGCCAGCTACTTCTGGGTGCAGCTTAAAAGGAGAGTTGCTTTCTCTGAAGACCTGTGGGACCCCATTGTGAGGTAGTGCTTTTCCTCTTGCATCTCCTCAGCAGATGCTTTGCTTTATGCAGTTAGAGTGAGAGGCTGTAAGCCCGCTGCAGGCAGTGGGGTTTTGTCCCCAAGACACTTTCCTGGTCACCAGAACCACTTCAGTAATTTTGTGAACCTGGGTGAGCTGTAACATTTTGGTCTCTCTGATCTTTAATTATTTGTTGGGTCTAATAAGCATATGTTCTGTAACTTGGTGATGCCCTCAGCGGCAAAGAAAAGAAGGAGCAGGGAGTACAGTGAAGGTTTATAGAGCTGGGCTTGCCTGTGTCATGCTGTGGGTTTGCAGTGCCTGCAGGCGGTGGTTTAGGAGAACGCTGTGATTCAGGGAAGAAGAATGGCTTTAATCAAAGCAGGCTTCATGGGGATAAACTTTCATCAAGTATTCTTGTGGAGTTCCTGTAACCAGGGTAATCAGTGGAATAATCTTAGTGGATATAAATGATCTCTTTTGATATCTCACTGTTTTCTAAAAGTCTCTGCATTGGACTTTTTATTCATCTTTTTACTTATCTTTTAAATTTGAAACCAGTGTTAATGAGGCAGTAGCACAGGTTTTTTAATTACACAGAAGTGGAAAATCTGGCAAATATAGGTCCAGACTTATGCCTTAGTTATGCTGGGTTAAATCCTACAGAATGTCTGTTTAAACGCTTAGGCTTCTTTGGGATTTAGGCTAATGGAGCTGAGATCAGGTCTCACATCTGGCTGCTCCTGCCCTCTGAGATCTGTCCCCTTGCTCAGACTGTCTACTTTAAAGAGCCATGTCTGGGCAGTGTTGTGTAATTACACAGCACAGTTGCCTGTAACATCTGCAGGAGCTGGGCTGAGATTGCTGTGGAAGCTACAGGCTCAGTGCTGAAGAGATTTGGAGTATGCTGCAAGCTGTAGTTTGGATGTACCTTAGCACAAAACAGTGAAGCGATGCTGCACTGGTTGTGAATGGGACTTTGGTTCCGGTAATTGACTTTGTGATGTTGTGGGAAGGAATGCATTTAAAATTAGGCCTGTTCTTGGTGGACACAACTTCCACCAAAGTTGGGTGAGCTGTCTTGTGTGGGATCCAAAGGTCTTTTACAGAAAACTGTGTTGTTGGAGGTCCCAGTTGACTTGCAGCTAGGTAATGTGACACCCAGCCACAAGAAGGGCCAAAAGGATGATCCAGAGAACTACAGGCCTGCCAGTCTGACCTTGGTTCCAGGGAAGGTTGTGGAGCAGGTCATCCTGAGTGCCATCACGTGGCACATACGAGACAACCTGGCAATCAGGCCCAGTCAGCATGGGTTTATAAAAGGCAGGTCCTGTTTGACTAATCCAATCTCCTACAACAAGGTGACCTGACTAGTGCATGAGGGAAGGGCTGTGGTCATTGTCTACCTGGACTTTAGTAAAGCCTTTAGCTCTTTCTCCCACAGCATTCTCCCTCAGAAACTCATGGCACAAGGCTTGGATAAGTGCACTCTGCACTGGAGAAAAAAACTGTTTGGGTGGCCAGGCCCAGGGAGTGGCGGTGAATGAAGTTAAATCTGGCTGGTGCCCGCTCCCTGGTGGTGTCGCCCAGGGTTCAGTAGTGGGGCCTGTACTCCTTAATATCTTTATTAATGATTTGGATGAAGGAATCGAGTGTACCCTTAGTAAATTTGCAGATGAGGTGAAGGTGGGTGGCTGTGTTTATCTCCTAGAGGGTAAGGAAGTGAGATCAAGACAAATTAGATCAGTGGGCTAAGCCTAACTGTATGAAGTTCGATAAGGCCAAGTGCCAGGTCCTGCACCTGAGTCACACCAACCCCATGGTAATCTACAGACATGGGGATGTGTGGCTGGAAAGCCACAACTTGGAGAGGGACCTGAGGGCATTGGTTGATACTTGACTGAATATGAGNGATACTTGACTAAATATGAGTCAGCAGTGTGCCCAGGTGGGCAAGAAAGTCAACGGCATCCTGGCTTGCATTAGAAACAGTGTGGCCAGCAGGAACAGGGAGGTGATCATCTGCCTGTACTCAGCACTGGTGAGGCCACACCTCAAGTATTGTGTTCTGTTCTGGACCCCTGACTATAGGAAGGATATTAAAGTGCTAGAGTGTGTCCAGAGAAGGGCAATGAGGCTCATGAAGGGCCTGGAGCACATGGCCTGTGAGGAGTGTCTGAGGCAGCTGGGGAGAAGAGAAGGCTGTGGGAAGACCTCATTGCTGTCTACAACTACCTGAAGGAAAATTGGAGCAAGAAGGGGGCCAGCCTTTTCTTCTTGATGACAAGTGACAGGACCAGAGGAAATGGCTAGAGGCTCTGCCAGGGGAAGTTTAGGGTGGATATGAGGAAATATTTCTTCACTGGAAGGGTTATCAAACATTGGAATGGTATGCCCAGGGCAGTGGTGGAGTTGCCATCCCTGGGGGTGTTCAAGCAGTGTGTGGACATGATGCTTAGGGGCATGATTTAGTGTTGACCTTGCAGTGCTGAGTTGAGGGTTGGACTGGATGATTTTTGAGGTCTCTTCATTTTACAGAATATATCCGTTTGGAAAAAAATGCCTCTAGCTGATGGCAGCTCACAGTAAAATGACAGGGAGCTAGTCCAGCACCTGCACTTCTGGGGGTGTAGGCAAGGTGAGAGGAACCTGTTTAATCCTAAGACAGCAGAAGTGGACACTGATAGTTCCCAAAACCCAATTGCTTGCCAAAGTGAGAGTCCCACTGAATGTAGCGACCATCCCTGTGTGCTGTGTTGGTGGAGGAGCTTACGTTGTATTTCTGGCTGATGAAAGAGCAGCACTGTAGGGTTAGGGTATAACAGGTTGCATCATAAAGCAGAGCTCTGCTTAGGATGCAGCAAATAATTTACCTTAAGATTTTATCTTTCTTTCCATGGGCTATTAGAGGTTTAGATGCAAGTGTGTAAGTTGAGTGTGGTGAGTCCCATCCCAGACATGTCCTTGTGAGTTTAAGCAGTGTGATCAATTTAGCTTTGATATCGTGAAGGAATTGTATATCCAGTGCAGAATCTAGATTGCAGGATGTTAGGTCCATTTAGATTTTAGATGCTAGATAAACTGTAAGTGCCTGATCAAAGGTATATCTTACCATCTTAAATCTGGGGTGACATTTGGAAATAAGTGCAATGCATATGCTTTGGAGTAATAACTTCAAAGAGAGATTCAATAATGGGGAAAAAAATAGTCAAGTAGCTATTGCTTCAGTCAGCTTCCAGATGCTTTTTGAATCAGTCTGATACCTTTCCAATAGGTTATACTTTGTCATGTGTAATAGCTGTCTTGTATACTGATTTAATTTGCCTAGTGCTAATGAAGAATAGAGATTTTAATTAAAAGGGCAATTAATTGTAAGAAAAGTTCACTATGACAAGTAATAAACTTTTCCTGGAATGCCTTTGTCTCAAAATGTATGACAGGCAGCATCCTCTTTATCATAACACCCACTTTTTTTCCCCTCCCCCCCTTAGCAGTAGAATTTAGTGACAAGACCATGGATGATGCAAAGCACCTTCTTCAGGCAATCTCCTCATTTATTAGAGATGCAAATGCTTACATAAAAGGAGAGCTGGTGTGTGACTCTGTTAGAGAAGACATACTGTGGGAAAGGTAAGTGTACCTCCTGCATCTTAAACATTGTGATTGCTTGAGCATTAGTTTTGCCAGCAGGCTCAAAGGACTGAATGTTGTAGAGATCTGTTTGAGGAGGAGGGTACGGTTGTTCCTGTCAGGCTTCACCAAGGGCAGCTTTTGCCCCCTCCTTTTTGTAGCTAGTTGCTTTTCCTCATAGTCTACTACATTTAGTTCATTGTATTTAAAAAAATCCTTGTTATTTGTGGAATCATAGAACTGTTCCAGTTGGAAAACACCACCGAGATTGAGTTCATCAAGTTTGTACAGCATGTCTGTACTAACACAGACATCTGTTCTCCTCCTGAGCAGACAAAACTGTGACTGAAGTTGCGAGGCTACTCAGTTCATAAGTACAACTGTGTGTTAGCAAGTGAAGAAAAAAGGGGACAACCGGAAAGTAGCACACTTTGGGCATGTGAGTTTGTGATTAAGCTGGCTGGCACTGTGGCATGAGGCAGAGGAGAGAAGGGGTTACTGAGAAATTGGTAAGGGACTGAGATGTCATAGGGAAAGAAGAAATGATGGTGGTTGTGACCTTGGCAGTGACAAGAAGAAACTTCTTTGGAGTCCTTTAGGAAACTCAGGTCACCTTCCAGGAGAGATGGGTGCTCTGTCATTGGGTGCAAAGCTGAGAAGATGAGCACAACACTCTGGAGTCAGTGTAAGAGGGGTGTTGAGCATCCTGACACACGTGCATGCAGGCAGCTCCAGGACGTAGGATCAGAAGAGGAGTGGCCTGTGCTGTAGAAATGAGAGGCAGCTTCCTGGTGGTGTGAGCATCTTGCTATCGGGGAGCTTGTAGCTGTACGAGCTAAGGCTTGCAAGGGGCAAGGAAGTGGAGCTGCTTTTGCCAAATATCACAAGTAGTTAATGCAAGTCCCTCAGCAGGAGGCTTCAGGAGACCTGTTGGTGAGAGAAGGCTGAGAGACATGAAGCATGTGGGGAAGTTGAAGTGGATGTCAGTGGGGGACAGGTGGGAGGGCACAACTTGTGTATCAGTAGATGTGAAAACAGCCAAAATGAAACAGAGCTCTTAATTAGGAAAGTGGTAGATACTCAGCAGAGAGGAGGAAGCTTGGAGGGAACAGTGTTGGGAGGACTGAGTTAGGGCAGCTGCCCTGAGGGGAGGCAGAGATTTCAGGAAAAAACAATTGGAAACAGGCAAAATAGGGTTCAGGAGAGTCCCAGAGGTGCTAGGATAGCTTGAGGTTCCCCAGGTAGCCCTATCTCCTGAGCTTTATCATGAAACGACATCCTTGAGTCAGTGCTTTTGAGGTCTGGTTTGCTTCTGAGCCAGATCCTGCCAACAGGACTCGTGGCTGACCCTAAGTCAGTTCTCTTGCCAGGCATGGGAGCCATGTGTGTGGCTTTGGAAGAGAAGGATGCCGTTAGCCTGAGAAACGGGCTGCTGGAAGAACAGCTCAGCAAAATCTTTAGTGCGTTAAATGTTAACCTCATTTTCCATCTGTTTTGAAATGATTAAGGCAAGCCTTGCTCTTCTGTTGCTGGCTCCTGTGATTAACCAGGTATTTATTGAGGGGATGTAGCACTTTGAATTTTGATGTGCATCAAGTTTTTTCCCCTTTACATCTGAAAGCTGTATTCTCCCTGATCACTGTGGCATCACCCATCATAGGAGAGATAGGAAGGAAATGACAGTGTCCTTTCAATGACTCCCTCTGGCTGAATAGCTGATGAATTCAGCATACTGCTGGCATCTTGTTTGTCTTATCTTAAACGTTACTTTTTCTTCTTGAAGGCTAGCCAACACAAAAGTAACCGTGAAGGCTGCGTTTGCAGATGACTTTGACACCTCCAGGGCTGTTGCAGCAATTATGGACCTCGTTCACCATGGCAACAGACAGCTTAAGGCTGTTACTAAGGTAACCCATTAGGATACAGAGATCAGAAAATGACAGCTGTCCACTGTCCTACTGTTTAATGCAGACAGATTAGTTTACTGTTCACATAAGAAACCAGCAGAAACAAAACTCCATAAATTGTTGACCTTAATGGTGCCCATTTGTCCTGAGCGTATCACAGGAATTGTGTAGGGCTGTTGTTTGGTGCTTTATTCTGTCCAAAAGATGTTTCTCTCCTGCTGCTTTGTATTATTTATACCCAAGGTTTTTGAAAGGCCTGAAGCCACTGCGGCATGCTGCTAATTTTAATGCTGGTTTTATGTTCTTACCCAGCTCCTTTGCTTAACACCCATGCACAGTTGTCAACCTGAGTTGGGAAATGGAGGTGGTGGTTGCTGCAGGGGGCTATGGCAGGCAGTCCCAGATGCACCAGGCAGTTAGGGTTGTGAGTTCAGCTTTGGGGACCAAGTGCCTTCTGCTGTCAGCAGACCGTTAACTGTGGCCTCAGCATGCCTACAAGAGTCCACCTTCAGGTGGCTTTTGGCAAATTGAGACCTTGTTAATATCTATTGGTGCTGACACAAAGGAGGCATCTGGTAAGGACAAGACTTGAGCAGTAAACACAGTCTGAAGCACTTCTGGGTCTTCTACCAACAGCTCCCTTTTCTTGCTCCAAGCGAGCAGCACAGCCTTGATGTGCTTCTTGATTGCTTGTGTCGTCACACCCACAGTGTTTCTGCTGTAAAAGAGATGTAGGATATGTAGTGATAACTGATTTTAAGAGAGAACTAGCCTGTGGGTTTAGGCATCCTGCCTTCTCATGGTCCTGTTTCAGCACTGGCTTTAAATTCTGTCCTTAGCCTTATCTTTATAAAATTACTCTCTGAGCAAATCCCTTACTTGAACCAGTTTGCAGGAGGGATTCGTAGCAGCACTACCACTCCAAAGTACAAGTAACCTCACTTTGCCATCCCTGAATTCCTTCTGTCAATCCTTTTGTTGAGAATTGGGGTGGGGTGGAGGGTGGGGTGGTATTTGTGGGGCCGCTGGCAGAGGTTTCTGGTTGTGGTGGTGGAGCTTTTCTGGGTGCAGTGCAACTGTCTGAAAATTTCCTCTTAATGACTGTGTGTAGTGGTGTTTTCCTTAAGAACTGCGAGTAAATTGACATAAATGTAACTACTCGTTCCTCTCTCTAAGCTCACCTTTCTTACCTAAGTTGGAACATTCCTGTCCCTTTCCCTCAGCAGTCAGCTTCAGCTCCTTCCAGTTCAGATCTTTTACAGTTTTTAGGTTATTTCTTATCTCAGGCCCTAATGGAGATACTGGATAAAATCCAGTACTGGCTGCTAATTTGGTTGTGTGTGTCATCATTCTTTTTTTAGGCAAGGGTTAGTCCCTTAAATTGCTTCTCAGTCTATCATTTAATCTTAATTTTATTTATTTTTGGTGCGTGTGAATCTAGAGGAAAGAAATACAAGCATTCTTAAAAACCACTCTTGTGTTGCTGATGCTGGTGGTTGCTGCTGCTACTGGGGCATGACAAAATGCCCCAAGCTATCTCAAAGCAGTCTTCATGTTGTTTAAATCAATAACATGCTCAAAAAGGATTTGGGGTTTTTAAAATCATTTATTTTATAGGTGCCCTTGGAACTGAGATTTTGTTCTTTTATTTTGTTTTTATAGACACAGCACTTTCATGCCCAGGAGTGCTATTTTTAGGTCGAATTTACTTCATGCATGTAATGCATAGCAGCTTCACACATCTCTTCTTGCTCTGCATGCTGGTAATAAACTCTTTCCCTCCCTCCTCTACTTAAATCCTTTCCCTCTTTGTTATGAGGTGCTTTTATATCTCTAAAAGCTCCTGTCTGGGCAGGTGTTGCTGGTGGAGGCAGATCTGTATAATCACTGATAGTTTTCCCTTGTGGACTAGACTACAGAGAGATGCTGACTCCTGTAATATGTATTGACTGGACAATCTCTTTTTTTTTTTTTTTTTTTAAACAGGATGCTGGATCTCCTAGAAGTTCTGTTGTGTATGGAAGCATTATTTCCTATATAGAAGGCTTTTTTAATGCCCTTGGGATGTCCTTTGGAGAAAGACAGGTACGAAACATCTCTTCTGTGTGTGCTCTGATGTGGTAGCAGCACCAGTGTTGTGTTTTATAGGACGCTTTCTAAAGACATCAGATGGAGCAGGGTTATTTATGGCTTTAGTAAACCTTTCTGCACTGCTTGCACTTTCTGCTGTGATGTCTTAGGAGAGAGGATGTGAGCAGGCGGAACAAAGTGTAGGGTTTTTTCTTGGAGATACTCCTGTGTGATTTCTACAGCAATTGTGCTGTGGAAGTAGAAGGCTGAGGAATGAAATACAAAAAAGTTTCCACTGGAAGCCTTTAAGGTGGTTTTGTTATCTGTCTGGCTTTCCTCCTGGCTCTTCCTTTTGTTTCTGATGGTTGCACCCAGGCAGCCATATGAATATTTGCAGTTGTGACCTCCTTGCACAGCAGGAGCTGAGGTCCAGCTCCTCTGCAGAAAGCCAGAGTGTGGGGAAAAGAGCTGTTCTGCCTTGAGCCATGTAAGGGTATGAGGAGGGGAGAGTGGTGAGGGGACTCATCGTTGGAAATACTTTACATATCCTCTAGTGTTTGGAAAGGCAGGAACGGGTAGGGAAAAAAAGGAGAGAAAAGCTGAAAGCAAAGTACTACACAACGAAGAGAGTAATAAATATGAGGTGATATTCTGATGTTAGGGAGGGGAGCATTTAAAATGACACAGTGTGTTGGAGACTAGCAGGCTGTTCTGTGCTCCTTTATGCTCAAATCTGGAGCTGAATACCAAGAAGTTGAAAACTTTCTTTAAAAAAACAGTTCTGCAAAGATTTCTTTTGGGTATGGGGAGAAGAGGATAAAAGAAAATATGTAATGTTATTAATCTGTTGGAAGTCAGGCAGTATAGCAATAAATGCATTTATTTACTTTGCCTACTTGTGGATTTTCCCATAAAATTTCTTTCAAAACAGCAGTTGGATGTGGTTTGGCATTTTGTTGTTCCTCATAACCCGTGGTTTGTTATGTTACATTTTAATGTTGTACTAAACACTTACGTTGCTCTGTAAGTTGGATGGCAAATTTGTTCCTCCAGATTCTGACCTGCCTGTATGCAGGAGCCTGCTGCACCTTTATTTTTGCTGAAACGAGTGTCTGAACACTTTCCTCGTTTGTATGCTGTGCTAGTTTCTCTGGATCAGCAGAAGACACTGGGTATGAGGTAGGCAGGAAGGAGCAGCACATCAGAATCTGTCCCTTTGCTCTTTCAGCTTCCATTAAATGAATAAATCAAAATCTTCATCATAAAGGTCACTACACATCAGTAAATAAAATGGTATAGAGATTGTTGTCTGACCTCAAGATGAGCCACGACAGCTCAGCATCCAGCTTTTCTTGCCCCTTAGCCAGGAGCAGTCCCTGAGTACTGGGGGTCCTGGCCTGTGGGTGGTCTGGGAGAGGGCTAGCTGGCCTGGCCATGGCTGTGCTAACAATTTAATGTAGAGGCTATGGAGAGCTGTGTTTGGGCCCATTTGAATGTTTGCATCTGGCATGCTTTTGGAATAGGATGGGAAACGGGTGGGGAAAAAAGGGTCTGTCTGAAAAGACAATGGGTGGAAACCATTCTGCCTTTTAGAGGTGAAGAGCAAATGTGAGGACTTCCTCTCCGCTGTATTGCAGGTGCAGCTTGGCCAAACAGGTGATCATCTGTGGGGTAGGTAGGGTCTAAATTTCTGCATAAAACTTCTGATAAACTGCTTGGGTTGGTTGGTACTGCAGGAGAAGAAAACAGAGATCACCTGAGAGGTTACAGTGTTCTACATGGAGATTGAATCACTTCACCTCCTAACGCTGCCCCTCCTTTTGGAGGATCTTGCCTTGTGTCATGATTAGGTTGTGTGGTTTGAACTTTGGCAGTGGTGTTTGTAGAGGTGCATTTCTTGCCCCCCTCATCATTTCTCTTTTGTCTCCCTTCTGTATTAAAGCATTTATCCTCCTTTCTTATGTGCCTTAGGTTAGAATGGAGCATTTTTGGAATTTAGATTTATTACCTTCTTCAGTCTCAAACTTCTTTACTATGTTAATATGTTTTGAAATCGTGGGGAATTTGCCTTTTAGGACTGTGGACAGCATTGAGCATCTCACACTCTGTCTTCAATAGCTTCCCCCCTTACCACCTCCTCCTCTTCTTTGTTTGCTTGAGTCAGTGACCTCTGAAACTACTCCCTTTCATTTCCATCCTGCTGTTCAGTGACTAAATAAAGTCCCCTCTGGCTTTAATTACTCAGCTGCTCTTCTGCTCCCAGTTGAGCGTCACTGCCAGCAACTTTGCCCCCCAGCCTTGGTGTGCTTTACATTTCACTGCTTTATTGTCTGCTCCCCCTCGCATGTCTTAGTGATAAAGTACTGCAGTGGTGTTTTCTTGTTGTCTGGGGGTTTGTCCTTTCCCTCCCTCATAGGAGTTTGCCTCTAATGAGGAACAGGGAGACTCTCTGCTAAGAGAGACCAGCAGCCTGGCTGCACCTGCACTAAGGAGTGGCCTTCCTCTTCCACTACTACCTGAGCTTCTGTCCTGGCAGCCATCAGAAAATGGCCCTCTGGGGGGAGTGAGGTTGTCCCCTTCCTGTGGTGCTGACCAGCAAGACTTCTGCCAAGCCAGAGGAGGCTGCAGAAGCTTGGAGCTGGCTGAGGGAAGGAAAGGGTCAGGCAGCAGGCAGAAAACACCCATTGTGTGCAGTGGCTGCCGCTCGATGATAGAATGGTTTGGGTTGTCTGGACCTTACAGATCCTCTGGTTCTAACTCCCCTGCCATGGGCAGAGACACCTTCCAGTAGACCAGTTGGGTCTTTTTGGGTAAATGAAACTTTGGATAAGGCAAACCAGATCTATGAATCTGGGGAGCTTTTCTGTAGATGCAAGAAGAAAGTGTAGTCTAGACTTACAGACAAAATCCTTGTGTCTCCTGAAAGAGCTCAGAAGCAGAGAGAGGGGCTGATGAGCTCTAGCTCTGTAGATGTTTACAGCCAAGGATCTGTCTAAGTTGGTGGCTGGGCTTCCCTTGTTGTGTTGTATGGATGGTGCCAGGTCTTTTCTTCATTGATGTGTCCAGTCTCTTCTTAATTTATGCACACTTCTGGTGGCATATTGGAAGTTTCCTGTGGGGATGAGTTCCAGGGTGGGGTTATGGAGCATGCTGTGTTCACCTGAGAGCCCCCTAGAATCATAGAATGTAGGGGTTGGAAAGAACCTTTGGAGATAATGGAGTCCAACCCCCATGTCAAAGCAGGACCAACTAGGGCAGGTCACACAGGAATGCATCTAGATGGGTCTTGAAAGTCTCTAGAGAAGGAGAATCCACAACTTCTCTGGGGCAGCCTCTTCTAGTGCTCTGTCACCCTTACAGTAGAACTTCCTGTGTTCCCTGCTCCAAGACAGCATTTTCCTGTGTAGGAATATGCTGAACTACTTCAAAATATGATTCCCCTGTAACTTTTTGTCCAGCATTAGTGAGATTGTGACATTTTAATCACACCAATATATGGAAGATGCACAACCAAGAGAGGTGACAAGGGCTCAGTGTATGCTACTTGAGTTGGGGTGGATTTTTAAAAATCATTCTCAGATTGTAGAACAACTTGTTTGATTTCTAGGTGGCTCTTGGAGGAGACAACTCTGCTGTGCTCTCTAATGTTGTCGATGAGCTCGTAAGGTTCCGTGCCAAGGTCCGCCATTATGCACTTGCTCTTCCAGAAGCAGATGACACCGTGCCAGTGGAGGGTGCTACAGGAGACAAAGGACTGAAACAGGCACAAAAGGAAAAGAGGCAGCAGTTAATGCAGGAGAGAAAACCACTCCTAGAGGCTTGTGACAGTCTGCGCAGAGACCTCACTGCCTTTGGAATCCACATACAGGTAGAAGACAATGACCACCTTTGAGGCCCACAGTTGTTATTTTAAGGCAGCATTTGTTCTTGCACTTCTGCCCCTTTAGCAACTTTGTGTTGTGCTCTATTCACTGTACGACTGCAGTAGCAGGAGAGGGAAGTCCTTGCCTCGTGCTGCTGGCTTTCTCTTCTGCTCCCTCTCAGACTCCTGACTTGGTGCAAGTTCCATGGAGTCATATTTCTTCAGTTACTAAGTTACTGTGCTATTTAGACACTGAAAATACAGGAATATTCAGGAATCTCTTAAGTTGCCCAAGCTCAATCTAGAAGGAAAGGCCTGAGTGGTGTGTGCAATCTTTAAACAGACTGTGGAGGAACTGGAAAGTAAACTGAGAATACTTATGAAAGCAGTGCCTTCTGTTTGCCCTTTTTGCATTCCCCCAGGTCCTCAGGAGAGAAACTTTTCCATCATCATCAGCTCCATCCCCAACTACTGAGCCATAAGTACATTTCCTGATCCCTGTACCACTTCTCTTTCCACCCTGCTTTCTGCTTTTAGCCTTTGCCTAACGCCACAGCTCTTTTCCATCGGTGTCTCCTGCTCAAGTGAAACCCCTTCACTGGCTTACTGTCTTCTCCTAGTTCAAGGTGTTACATTATACTTCTTTAAAGGGGGCTGCTGCTTCCAGTTCCTTTTGCTTCACTGCCTTTCTCACCTCTGCTCCAGCCCCTGTTGGGTCAGTGTTGCTCCTTATATGCAGAATAATCCTCCACTTTCTCTCCAGTGTCTTTCTCTTTCCCTTCCTCCAGTTCACATTGCTTATTTTCCCGTCACTTGGAACGAAGCCTTGCACAGTCTCCTTACATTGTTTTACCAATGGGAGGATATAAAGCAAAATGATATTAGGGGGTTACAGCATACATCCTCTTTTTATTGCTGAACATGAGAGCTGTCATTTGTCAACACACCTAATAAAAGCAAGTATGAAGTGTGGTCAGCTGTCTCATGATCTCAGAAGAAAGTGAGTGTGGTGATCACACTGGGGTGAGGGCCAAAGCACAGCAGTGGGTGAGCTACAGCTGTGAAAGCAAAGGAAGACTGTGCTAAGTTGGAACATCTGCTTCCTTAACTTGTTTGTACATAGCTAAATCCTCACTTTACTTTGGGAATACAGACAACCAGATTGAAGCAAAGTCTCGGAGAAGATGACTCCCTTTTGATCTATTTCACAAAACAGCTGCAGTTCCACCTCCACCCTTTTCAAGATTTGTTTTGATTTACTTTTAAAGGGATTTATGGACATTTAGTAACTACCCAGAAATTAGCCTTGGACAGGATACAGCCCATTCCATTTATTTCTGGAGTTTTTAAAATAATCTGAAGTTTGGCATAATCCATCTCCTGCTTGCCCCAGAATAGTTTGCTCCTGAAGATGGAGCACGCATGCGTGTATGAGCGCACACAAGCATGTGTCTGATGCTCAACTCCTGCTCTTTTTGCTGATGCTGAGGATGTACCTGAAGGCTTGCTGTGAAGGTTGCCCAGATCTTGCAAGTCCCAGAGGAGTCCTGCAAACGGAGTGATGCAGCTCTGCAGTTCCTCACACAGACTTGCCAGGGCACACATGTGACAAGATATGGCCCTGCGCAAAGCAAGACTCTTGCTGCCCTTGTGCTCAGCACAAGTCTGCTTGACTGGATTGGCCTGTTGCCCTAGGCTGGCTGTTGCCAAAACTGCCAGGGTAACATAGCACTTAGCAGCTGGGTCCTGCTTGCCTAATAAGCACTTGAGGAAGTAATTTGGATTTTGTCTTTTGTACTCAGTCTCCGATTTCTGTGAAACTTTCATGAGCTCCATGATATGCACACAGTTAACACATCTGTTAATGCACTCTCCCTCTGTCAGGTGTGGCTGAACTCAGCCAGCAGCTTCTTCAGTACATGTGCAGGAGGAAAAGCAGCAGAACAGAGAAAGCAGACAAGCCTCATCACCACTCAGTGCAGTTGTCTAGGAAGCCCTAGTTTGGGGCTGAGCAGGAAGGGGCTGATCACTCTAGGATGGGAGTAGCCATTTAGGGCATGCTCCAATCATTTAATCCCCTTAAAAATCAGCTTTGTAGAAAGGGTCATTTCCCCTTCAGCTTGTAGGCTTGCGATTACTGTAAACTGGTTTCTTCTCTCATGCTGCTCAATGCAGGCAACAGTCTGGTTCTCTGAAGCTACAGAACTTGCAACAGACTAGAATATCCACCAGTCTTCCCATGTCAATACAGCGTGCTTCAAATGCAAGCTGATCGGTGCTATTTCAGTGAAATGTACTAATTAGGTATTCCATGTGTCAAAACCTGTTATCACTTTGAAGAATTTTCAACACTCCATTCTAGACTCATGAGTCAGGGCTCACATAACAGTGTCATGTTCCAATATTCTGACTTTTATTTTCAATAATTGCAGTCAACCAGATAGATCTTAAGAGTCATAGAGTCATAAATGCTCAGTTTGACTGCAATACTATTTTAAAAATGCACTGCTGTCGTATTTACAGCAACAGGCTACTATCCTAAAAGTCAGAGGGAGATCAAATATGTTAGGCAATGCATTCTCACTTATTGGCCATCAGAGCTGTTTTCCATGTGCGTGAGCTATTTAAACATGGAAGTGCAGTTGCCCAAGTTCCACAGAAGCTCCCCATAGGAGAGAGGCTGCACACTGCTGCAACTCCATTTCTATAAGAGGTGACATTTCTGTTGTTTCCTTAACTGGGAAGAATTGTCTGGGTTTGTTTTACAGCTTTGAGCATTATAAGTAACAGTGGCATTCCTGCAAGAGGGCAGTGCCACCTCACTTACCTAGCTGGGTTAATAGCTTTGCTGTGTGAAGCTTGTTTAAATTAAACCTGTGCCTCCAAGTATCTACATGTGTATGGTACCTCTGTGATCCAGACTGCTGAGACTGACCTACTTACTCTTTTTTACAGGACAGAGCTGCTGTTTCAACTTGGGAAATCAAGGAAGGAGGGGAAGCAGAGCAGCAAACTGAGAAAAAAAGCTGATCTGTCATCTGTGGACTTGCTTTTTTATTCCAGTTGCTTTGTTAACAGTTGTAAATATAGTTTCAAAATAAACTCTTTGGGACAGACTGGCTAATGAAGATAAAAGATAATCTGAGCAAAACCCTGGACCCTACTACTAGGTAAATACAGGATTCACAGCAGGTGTGTAGGCAACACAGGTGGTGGAAGCATCCCAAATATAGGGCAGCAGGGAAGTGGCTGTGGTGTTTGACACATCCAGCACTGTGTTCTCATGCAGGAAATGCCCCAGCTGCCTGCCTGCCTGCCCCTTGCACCTTGCTTTGCTGAGCTGGCTCCAAGAATTCCACTGAAAGAATGAAGACAGAGGCAAGGACTTAGGCCTGGCTTTGAAGGTGAAAACACTTAGTTTTACCCCCATTGGTTTAAATAGTTGTGTTCTCCTCAGACACTTAAAGAGGTATTGAGACTTGAGGTATTTCCTTATTGCAGTGTTGCTGGTTTGGTTCTGTGAAATCTGTAAGTACAGTGTTGTGTTACCCTGTTACCTGTACGGCTTGGTACTTTTTCAGTTTGCCATTGCACGGAACACATTGAGATTCCCTACCACTGGAAGTTCAGGATCTCTCAATCAGAAAGGGGAACATAAAATTAGCATGTTTAATTATTGCCTGTTCAGTTGCATTTTTTTTCTTTTGCCATGTTTGTGTTTAAAAAAAAACCCAAGTAATTTTCTGGATAGGGTGGCTGTGAGTAGCTGCTTACACATGAGGTGACCTGTGTTCTGGTGGCTGAGTTTATATGGGACTTGTACTTACTTACTGGCACACTTTACTTAGAACAATGTATGAAAAGAAAAACAAGCACATGGGTTTATCTACAGGGAATTTAATTTGAAAATATAATTCACACAAGTAATCTGTTTAAAAAGATAAAGGCTTCTTTTTACATTATTGAGAACAAAAGATGTAGCTGTTTCTCCACTCCCTTCGTGGTTATTGGTACACCTAGAGAAGATGGGAGGGGGTCTTCAGTAGCACTCTGTCAGATGACTGTTTGGTACTGTGGGTATTTTAAATGTGCCAGTGGCAGTGCTGCTCTAGTGAACTAGAAAGAATGGCAAAAAGTCAGCTTGGCTTCCCTGGGAAATGTGATTGGAACACACCAAACAAAGTACACACAATTCATTTGCTATTAGTTTTATTTCCTACCAAAAGAAACTGCTACATTTCCAGAATGTTTAAAAATTGTAACAATTTGTATACATTAGTGAATAACAGAGTTACAACTTGTGTAGATTTTAAAACCAGCAGGGCAGGTTGAAATTGGTACTGAGCTCTGTTAATTGATTGACTTCGCCTACAAATGCCATTTAGATCATAATACCACTGATGTTCTAAATACAAACCCAAAATGTTCATTTTTAAAAGAAATCCAGTAGCTGTTTTTAAAATCAGTTTTAACTTTCTGATTTTATTTAAAAGGAGTCAGGCTTCTTAAAGGAGTTTTGCAGGGGGTAAAAACAATAGTAGCTTAGCTCCCCCAAAGATGCCGCCAGTTTACAAAACTGCTTAAACACCAAAACTCTTATCAGTAGACTTTGTTCTAATCTGAAAAGCCTGTGAATCCTCATAGACCAAAATGAGCAGACATTTAAAAACCTATTTTAAAAATAGGCAGCTGGTTTAATAAGAAAAACAAACAAACAAACAAAATGCATTGGGGTGAGGTAGTAGTCACAGTGCATCCAGAAATATCAGCTCTAAGGGCTGAAGGGGAAATACTTGGAGCAGCTGTTCTGATTCCAGGTGCTTTCTTGGGCAGCTATTGCAAGCCAAACTGGTATGCTTGATACCATGCTCCAACCTAGAGATAGATCACTGGAAGAGTGGCTGCAATAAATATAACATCTGTTGCAATACCTAGACACATTATATGCTTGTTCCTGTGCTTTAATGAGTATATACACCAGGAGCTCAATTACAGGGTTATGGGTAGTACCCAGTTAAATGTACTTTGCACGAACTTGCCCCTCTCTCCAGATCGGTTCAATCCCTACAAGCTTTGACTGAGTTTTCAAAAATTTAAGCAGTGATATTGTGCAAAATCCTACCCAAATTTCTCCCTTTATACCCAACACTCATCTGCTCTGCCAACGAGCCAGCTAATTATGGCCCAAGAGTGGAAGTCCTGTCTGTCTTGCTCAGGAGCAAGCAAAAAGCCCCTAAACCCAAGTGCTGCACTTGGAGCTCAAACAGCAACCACCATTTTTCTATTTCTGCCTTTGACTTGCAACATACACCTGCCTGCACAACACTGGGAGGTTCAAGTATGTGCTGCTGGCTGCCTTTTGTTCCTTCAATTCACATGCCTGCTGGTCAGTAGTTAGCTACCTCTGCATCTGTACACTGATCTGAGAGCTCCATTCAGCAGGCAATGTGAGCTTTAAAAGTGATTCAGTTTTTCGTGATCACTGAGTGTTTAGCCAAGTCGGCTAAGGAGCACTAAGCTTCTTACTGCTCCAGATGATAATTTCACAAAGTTCATCATACTGAGTTCTAGGTGGGTCAAGGCCAGCTAAAGGAGTAGAAAACACATTTTTTTCAGGTAAGTGTAATTACTGCTTAATGCTAAGATAACCTACAATATATCCTTATTCTGCAATAGAGGAACCTTTCTAAAAAGAAAACACAGCCCCAAACCCAAGACTTCGCAGGAAGGGGAGTCTCATCATCACAAACTCTGCCTCTGGGACTGGGAATGGGAAAAGGCAACTAATTACATTCAAAAACCTACAGCAACTCTCATGCATTCCCTTTCCAAAGAGGCTTACTTTTTGCTTCTTAATATACTAGCATGGCAGAAAAAATGAAGTGCAATAGCTAATTCTAGACAGGGGGTCTAAGAATGAAAACATGACAACCTTGGTGCAATCCAAGAAATTCAGTTGAGCTGGTGGAAGAATTTTTAAGTATCAAGTGCATTTTTTTTATCTTTTTTTTTGCTGTTCACATTTTAGTTATTGCTCAATAACTATCAAAAAGAACAGAGGAACATTTTCAGTTTAGTTTTATTATATTATAACAGATCTGCAACTACAGCTTATTTCAGCCAAAACATTTTTGTATTCCAAACTCTTAAAAAATATCTACATTAATCATATTTTTCTATTCTTAAAATAAAATTAAAAAAAAAAATCTACCTAGCATACCAATGCTGCTACAGCACTTGAAAGGGTGCATTACTTATGTCAATTCTACGGTAAATGCAATTACTCTTGCAGTCATTGTTCTTCCTTTCCTCCTTCTCTGCTGCTTTGGCTTCAGGTTTCAAAGAGTTTGTTAAAAGCTGTTCCGACTTCTGAAACCATGTCGGAGGCAGTCATTGAACGTCCAAATTTTTGAAAGGCTTGGTGGTTAGACTGTCTTGTAAGAGAGCAAGCTCCAAATGCAGCTACCAGAAAGGGATTTTGACTAAAAGGAAAAAAAAAAAAAAAAAAATCAACATTATCAACAAAACTTGAACATTCTTGTGTAATTCCTAAGGTGGTGGACTTAATCTTTGTACTCTAATGTTTGTCAGCATTGTCTGTAAGGCTTCCTTAGTGAACATCTGCTGTGTCAGACTCTTCCACTGTACAGCACCTTTGGCTGAAACTATTTTTTTTTAAATACTTCCATGGCACAGTATGTGACTGAGTGAGTACAGTGACAGACCACAGAAGAAACTAAGGCGCATTCTCTTAATGCCTCCTACATGCTTATGAACAGCCTAAGAGTATGTACCCAGCCCCAGTCCTCAAGTGCTGAATCTCCTCCAGAGAAGAGAGCAAGTCCTGCCACCTCTAGAGTAATCTTTTCAATAGCTGGGCCCCAGGATCTTTTTCTGCTACCTTACAACACCAGAGCAGAGGGAAACAAGTGCAGAAAAAAAAATCAGCCAGCCCAGGGCTCCAGTTGCTGGCAGTTTAAAAACTCACAAAGCTCAGGCATGGCTGGGACAGAGCTGCCTGTAAGTCAGTAAGGACCTACCGATTCTCATGCCAAGTTTTGTGAAGGATCATGATATAAAATGTAGGCAAAGCGGAACACAAGCTTACAACTGGGAACAACTACCAGGATAGTTTTGAGTATCTTTTCCTTAAAAACATCAACTTAATACACTCATCAAGGTGTAGAGCTGAGTATTTAAGCCATCTTGAGAGTCAGTCCTATGCTCCTCAACTCTGAAACAAGGGCTGTGCTTCTGGGCTCAAGACAGCTAAAGCTCCTATTTCTAAGGTTACTGCATGACTCCGAAGGCACAATAGCATCCTGTCTACTTAACAGAAGAACCCTACCTACTACTGTACCATTAGCACCTCCAAGAGCCATGTATAAGCTCAAGTGTTTCAAAATCCTGCCCTGCACAAGCCCAGGGCCAGGCACAGGCATGGAAGGACTGGCTGGATTGCCAGTTTGATTGATTAATGGAATTGGAAAAACTCGTCCTTTCCTGAAACATAGGAGATAAAAACAGGACTGACAGAGCAGGTGTTTGAGATGGGCCATGTTACCACCACCACAGGAGAGACAAAGTATTGCTGATGACCATTATATTCTCCCACATTTCCTTCATCTATAATACAAAAGGAGTTTGGGAAAGTCACAGGAGACCATATTGGGGGAGCCTGGAGAACATGTGCTGCATTTGCTAATCTCTCCAACTATTTAATGCCATGCAAAAAGGAAGTCACCCTTTTAATGAAGTAAACCAAAACTCCTCCTTTAGTGGCAGCTGCAACTTCAGATACACAATCTTGGATTTCACTTTTTATTAGGGGATGTTAGATCTCAGAATTTTAAAGTGGTTCAACTGTTTCCTCCTTCCTCCTGGGGGATCACAGTGCAGTGCTCTCACAATGAAAAGCACAGTTAACTCCCACAAACATTTGACTCTGTGCCTCTGCAATCAAAAGACTACAGAAAATCTTAACTACTTATGATTCAATAGCTCGTTTGTTTTTTTGGGAAGTCCATAATGGTTCGTGTCAACCTTCCTTTCAACTTTATTTAAAGCAGCTACTTTCACAGAAGGAGAATGTGGCTACATAGACCAGAGTGGAGCAGGCATCATTTAACAAAAGAGCCAATAACCAGCTGCAGTTGCATGTCTGCTTCAGGTATGACCAAACTGGACTGCCATTTTGGCCTTAAAATGGTTACCTTCTCTGAAGTTCTGTTTTATTTGCCAGCTCTGACTTAGCTGCCCCACTGAATTACTTAAGATACAATGTGTCCCAGGTTGGGAACTATAGGGTTAAAAATCCTCTAGAGACTAGAAAATTGTTATTCAATCCCATAATTCTGCTATCTCTTTATAAAAAACTCACAGCAAGGCCAGCTCATGCTCCTTTTCTCCTTCTCCTGCCCTGTGTCGGGCAGGAGCTGATTTATTGGGACTCACATGTAAGGAGCAGGCCTGTTTTGGGGCTTCCAGAGGCTTGTGTTTAGGCCTACGGATGGCAGAGGCGTTGCAGGGGGAGGATTGGAGCACTGGGTATTATAGATTTAGTTTTGGGTTGAGGGAAAATTCAAGGGGGTCGCTATGGATGTGGTATTTGATTTGTAATTTCTTTCTGTATCTCTCTCCAAATGTAATTGTTTTCTCTCCAATTCGAGAGCTTCATTTCTGTTGGCTCTCTTTAAAAAACATGACACAATGCAAGAGGATTCACCAAATTATAAGAACAAAGCTGAATGATGGGGCTTTTTTGATTATAAAAATGTTACTGCCAGTGACTAACCACTTTCTTCCTACTTTCTGCCAACATTCAATTTTTGAAAACATACATCCCTTAAAACCAAGGCAGGTTCACACCCTTCTGCCTCAGACTTGAGAGATATTAGATTACTGAAGAATTTGTTTTATTACAATTGCAACTATTACATAGATTTTTCACAAATATGTGGATGCCTTAGTCCCAACAACTCCAACTGCATTTGGAAATTTCTGTAACAGGCCTACAACAGCTGCCACAAAACACTACACTAACAGACTCAATTAAGACATTATTAATTAATATTCATACCCATTTGTTTTTTCTGCTCCAGCAAGAAAGGCCCAGTGTGCTAAGACTCCAAGAGAACCAGACAGGAGGTCCCCCTGTCCACCACATCTCCGGCTGCTTCCTTCGTGACTGCATACAAGTACTATGGACAGACAAACAAACAAAAGAGAGTCATGTGCATTTTTCCTGCTATTGGCAGTGCTAGCGCCATAGGTGTGAGGGTTAACCCCTGAGGCACACAGCAGTTATCACAGGCAGCAGGATAGACTCAAATACACCATTCTCAAAAAAACAGCATTACTGCATTAACATTTAAAAAATACTTTTCTAATTACTCTTCAGACCTTGGCAAAGAACATTGCACAATGTATATACACTTTCTCCACTTCACTCAGCCTGCACAGAAGATTTAGTCACTGATTCACATGAACCGATGCTGCTATGATGAGCATTCACCCTGAATTGGACCATGTCCCTCTGCAACACTGTGGCACAAACACAACTGTCCAGAGTCTCTGACATTCAGTTTTCACATGTAAATGAAGGTGTTTTACAAAGAGCAACCACAAAACAGAATTAAAATCTCCCATCTTCTGCCACATTCATCAGAAAGATATTTCACTGAAAACAGCCTTCTCCCTAGGCTTTGTAAAACCATATGCAGAGACATCTCTTTTTCTGCCAAACAGTGCCCTCAGCATCCCTGGATTTTTCTGTCAGCAGTGTCACTGGATAGACTCTATCAGAATACCTGACGGTGCATTTCTATTTAAATACACAAAGGGTCTTAGTCGAACTGGTCTCTTTGTGGAACTTCAACTATGAAGAACATGCAAATGATTTCTCAAATTTAACTCCTTTGCTTTCTGCTCTCAACGAGCCCAAGCAGGAATCCTGAAGGAAGGACACGTAAGGCACACAAAAAGAAAACAGCATCAGTTCTGCTACCATTCCCCAAACTCGCTTGTGTGTATGTATCTACTGTTGGCTTTTCTTCTTGATTGGCTCTGGGATAAAAAACTGAAAAAAAAAAACCAACTCCAAAACTAAAAAAGTTCCCCAACCGCCTCCGAAAAAAGGAGAAATGTTTTTCTCTCTCCTAAGAGAATGGAAGAGATGGCAGAATCACTTGTGGCCAAGTAGTGATCTTTAGCACCTCTGGTCAGCTACTGCAGAGCTACTAGGTTCAGGACTATGCACGTGATGGTTTGTGCACTCCTGAGCATGCCAAGTGCACAAGAAAGACACTGCTTGGACAACAGTTCTTACCTCAATGTTCTCTAGTCATCTGGGCTGGGTTTCTCCAAGATATATGAACAGAAAAACCTAACTGTTTTAGAGGGACTCCTAAATATATTTTTAAAAGGGATTTTTCTCTTGCAAAATAACAGGGAAAAAAATCTGCACAAAACTGAAAGACTTGCAGGTAAATTTTAAACAGTAGGAGGTAAGAAAGTCTGTAATGCAAGTAAAGCCCTTCCTGTTACTTGCTGCAGCAAAGAGTTGTACTTCACTTCCATGTCCCACTGATTTTTCCAGCAGTAATTGCTAGGCTCATGAGTTGTGCATTTTTGCTGCCACTGAGAGGGCAAAGATTCATTAGTCACCATGAACACAGCAGACACTGCTGCAGCTTTGCCAGCAGTTAATTTTCCAGATCATTCCCCTCCCCCCTCCTCCCTAAATTAAGATTTTGGATGTGTTTCTCAGTGAGCAGCAGTTAATGTCAAATTTCACAAGTGTAATGCTCTTCTGAGTTAGCTATTTGAAGAAAGTATGCCCTTTTAGGTGGCATGGGTTATTTCTCTCTTTTTTTTTAAATACAGTGCTTTGGAGAAATTACCTCTAATTCTGCTACTTTGAAGATGGTATCTCACAGGATTTTCACTTTGAGGGCTTGAACTCCTAGCAGGAGGCAGGATGGAAATCCTCTGTTCAAAAGCTTTGCAGCCTTCTGACTGACAGCTGAGCACAAGCCCCTGCTTATTAGCTGTATGTCACCATCTGCCACTATTCTGTAGCCCCACAACCTTGCTTTCCTGTGTAGCTCAAAACTGACTGGAAGATCTCCTAAAACTAGGCCAATTAAAATATCCTGCTACAGGGAAAAAAAAAAAAAAGAAAAAAAAAAAAGTGGTCTTTTGTAAGTCTCAAGTATGTGCAGATTACCTCTCAGGCAACAACAGAAAGTAGACCTTTGTATGCTGCACAGAGATGCTGGAAAACAAATCCAGGCAATACCTTCAAAGAAGCAGAATAACTGGAAATTCACTTGAATGAGGGAGGGAAAAGAAATAAAACACTTGGGCTTCTTGTGCAGAGGCTCAGTTCCTCAAAGAACATCTCAAAATAAAAGGATGACAAACAGCACAACAGGCAATGGGAAACGGAATGAAAAACTTCTCTGAAGTATAGTCACTATTAGAAGCTTTTAAAATAAAATCAGGAATCCCACACTACCATCAAGACAAACTGGCATACTGCCAAATCCACAAAGGACAAACTCTTCCTGATGCTTTTTCTAGCTCTCTTCTAGAACAACGAAAATAAAACTGCCACCTTCCCACTCCTGTAATCCAACATCCCCCACTAAATGTCTGTGACCTGCTGTGAAGACAGCTCAAGCACTTCTTTCAAGGACCACAGGGGTGACATCCTTAGGTACTGCACTGAGCAGTGACAACCAGTGACAACGTTACAAGACTTCGATTAGATGGATATGACTGGATAGTCACCGATGATGCTGAGAAGGGGGGCAGGTCTATCCCTCAGGGAGATGCAGAACAAAGTATTTACATGAGGACAAAGTATTTTTCAGTCCATCACTCAGCGAAGCTGTACCATGTTCAACTAGGGATGAACACCTGCATCAGAAATGTGGCTCTTGGAATAGCTGAGGAGACCAAGACACTGGATAAGAGAGAAACTGCAAAGACTGAAATCACCACAATGTGTCAATATTGAAAGGCAGCAACAGAGGTCACTTAAGGTCAGTCAAATTAGTTTGACACCACCCACAGTCGAAATAACAGAGAAGTTCATCGATAGTTCAACTGACAGATCTTCAGAGATAGAAACACACAACTAATGCCAGTCAAATTGTCTGCTGGAGCAGGGCATCTTGGTTTGTTTTTTAATAGGTTTGGGCAACCGAATCTGGTCTAATTATTACAAGGTGATGATTTCAACAATATCTCAGCAATTAAAATGCATATAAATATTGCCAGACCTGGATGCAGCAAATACATCACCTCACATAGTCACACTGGTTTCTTCTAAGTCTATGGAAAAATTTGTACTGAAGTATGAGTTCAACAGAGACAAACAAAAAAAAAATTAAGGCTGTCACATACTGACAGAATACCGGAGAAGTAAAAATTAGGACGTTTTAGGTTCCCCACAAAATTCTGCACCCTACTTCCTGGGTGACTATGGCCAAGTTATTTAGTAGCTCTATGTTTAACGTATTTCAGGCCATGAAATAAGTTACCATCACTCTCTTTTCAGCACTCCTTGAAGATAAGGTAAACATTAGCATTTGGGTAAGCATTCAGAGTATGGTGTCACACTTAACTATGCCATTGTCATCAAGTTTTAAGCTGAAAGAACTCCCAGCCCTGATTGTGTTGGCAGATCAAAGCCCAGAAGAATGACCCACTTACAAATATTGTATGCTTAGTTTAAAAACAGTCTGTTATGTAACTGAAAATAGCTGTCCTCTCTTTGAAGGGGGAGGGGGGAAATAAAATTTTGTAGTTTTGCTGAGATCAAGTGCTATAACTGTGAAACACAGATTTTGATACAGCTGTATACAGACAGCCCTACTTAAAATAGCTCCTGGACACATTGCAGTTAGAAAACCAAAGGCCCATGTAGTATACAAAGCAATGCATGACTCCGTGTTCTCGACTAACAGTATTCACACAGTAGTGAAAAAACCCCAAACATCCCAGGATTCATTCTTCACGTTTGTATTTGGAGTACAGAATGTGAAATACAGGACAGGTTGCCATGGCTAAACATGCAATACTGACAATGATAAAGAAGACTGAAGAGCCTATGTGAAGCCATCGCATTTACTGACACTGCAGATCAAAAGACAGGCTGGACACTAGAATTTAACTCCTGAATCTCAGACATCCTCCACAAGCTCTTTGCACTTGTTTTCCTTGTACCGAGCAGGACTATTACTCTGATCCTAGTGTGCTTGGCAATCCATGTATGAAAGGCACAACCATTCTTACTTCTGGTATGATCCAGCTGGATTGGATCAGCTAACACCAGCTACCCCACAGGACAACGAATACTCTTCTTTAATTAAAAGGCTTAAGAATTCCATTTTCTACGCAAGACAAAGTAGTTGTCAAGGACCATTCTGCTCCACCAAATGCAAGGTTCAGGTTTAGATCATTATTGCATCTTGAGTAAAATCTCTTACCAATACACATCTCTGACCTGGCCGATACTTGCACAGTTAAGAAACCTATCTTCTTCCTTTTGCAAGTTAGTTCACAAAAGCACGAGGCTGGAGACTGTGGTCTCCCAGAGTGCATACAGACAGGGAAACCAAGACTAATGACTTTGTCTGGAGAAATCACTCAACTGATGTGGAAAATGTAAGCTGGCTTTTATATAAAGGGTGCTTATACTTTTATACTCCCTAATCACGCTTTAAAAACTTAGATAGATCCTTGAGTATGAGGCATCAGGCAATTAAAAAAAGAAAATTATGCAAATTTTGCATTATTTTTCCTGTTAAGTGCAATAGCCACTGGACAGATGCCACAATAGGTGAGTAGTGCCAAAGTGACAATAGGTTGGGCTGCACGTGCAAAGGAGAGCACAGGGACACAAAGGACAGGAATCATGACCTCCGTTTTGCTCATCTTGCAGAAGCAGGATTGGAGATGAAGGTGCTGCCCTCTTGGTTAAAAGCCTAGGTAAAATTTGCTGGGCAGCTTGTTACTGTTAAGAGCTTTTACCTGAGAGAGGCAGGGAGTGACAAAACACCGAAGAGCTTCCTTTCCAGCTGCACAGGGAATGAATGGTAGCAATCAGAAGTACTGCTTGAAGATGTATGGTAAGAGTTGGCTTTTTACCCCATATTCAGTACTTAATAATGCCTCTCACAGGCCTCATTGTTTCTCTTGACCATAGCTGCAGCTGGGCAACTGGAGAGAAACTGTTTGGCTACTGGCTCCAGGTAAAAGTAGTCAAAGGAAGCAGCAGGCTGGTTACCCATAAAATTTGCCTTTCAGAAGGGAGAAGAGGACATAGGTGCTGGGGAAAAACTCATTATAGTATTTAAAAACAAAAGTCCCAATCTTCTACTTCAAGGACCTAGCCAAATTTTAAACATGTTAGGAACTAGGACTGGTATAACCACACTTTATTATTGACCAGTTCTCCAAAGAATAATAAAAAGAAAACCTTAGAGAGCTGTGTCATAGCGAATTAAAGCTGACTTACCTTTTACCCACAGGCTGAGTACTCATTCCTACCCTGGTCAGTGATGGCACTGATATCACCTACCAAGAGCATGGTGAAGCTCATCTTTGTAGAGCAGGGAATCAACAACTGTAGACCAAGCTATAATGTGAAATTGCAAAAGGAAAGAGAAAAAGAGTATATAAAACTTAATTTTAATCCTGGTGATTATGTTTACAGGGCAGTTGGCAGCTCATAACTGAAATGGAGACAGGTTTTAGAGAAACCTCCTTTGAAACAGAGGAGCGCTGCTGACTTCACACAGGCCATGTATGTAGTTCAGTACTGATTTTAAGGAAGGAAGAACCACCTAATCATCTCATCCGATCTTTAAAGAACAAACCTCAGAATGCATCCATACACTTCTGTTTGGCAATCTTTCAAAGATCTAGGTATGTTATTGTCACAGGTAATTTTTCTGTTAATAAAAAGACTGCCTTATTTTTAATCTAGATTTACTAAGCTTCAGCTTCCAGTCAGAATATCTTGTGTCTGCCTGCTTACAGACCTCTCTGCTGACAGTAATCTTTCACCAACACCTGCACTTTCAGCTCATTATCGCATCATCCAACAACTGTTTTTGTTTTCACATAAAAGTAGTAAATTGCCTACTGGATTTCCTACAGACTCACAAAGAAAAGTACTGTGAAAATAACCACTACAATCACTCTAAGCTATGAAGTATTCACCAAGCCAGTCTTACTTGCTGCACATTTCAGCATCTTCAAAAAGCCTTTCTTGCACAATAATCAAGCACAGAACACTAAAGCTACAAAGGTAAATATGCAATTTCTGTTTTCCTGGAGAACACTGAGACTTCCTTTCTCTAGCCCCGCCCCCAAAATCATGAATTCAGTATATCCCTAAAAGAGAAAGTTTAAAAGTGATATATGGAAACCACAGTGTCGTTGTATGGAGCAATGATCTCAACCAGGCAAAGCCTGCAAATAGGTACAGCTTAAGCACTACAACCCTGACATGAAAAATAAAAGGCAAGAGGAGCACACAGCTTTTTTTGTAATATTTGATTGCTTCCAGAAATCACTGGCCTGATCTAATTATTTGGATTTCCCTCATGCTAAAATAATGATGTGTGCTGTCTTAGCTGAAATAAAGAAAAGACAACATCCAATCAAAAGGACAGATGAAAAAAGAAGTAGTTAGGAGTGAAAAATCTGGGAGAGAATTCAAGATCAGTGACATGACAACGTGTTCTGTGTTGGGGCACAGAGCAGACAGTAGAATTTCCTTTCCTGCAGTAATGTTTGCATTTGAGAAGCTTTTATAAACTTGGCTGACAGTACCACCCAGACCCAAAGAACATTCTTGTTAAAAGAAAGCTGAAGTTTATAGTTTCTGCAGAATTCACAGGAGTCTCCTTGCAAGCAAAACGGACCCTAAAAAGAGTGCTTGTAACTGACATTATAGCCCATATTAAACCTGACAACTGCTTTCTAACAGTGCAGCAATGCTACCTGAAATATCTGTCATCTGGAGAGAGCAAGAATCAGTGCTAGAATGAAGGTAAGAATAAGAGAGCAGCTGATAGCTGGACATCACACAACAACTGTAAAGGTACAAAACTCTTTTTATTTCAAATAAAAAAATCCACTTAACTAAGAGAAAAAAAAATACAAAGTGACAGAGAGAGAACAAGACAGGGAAAAAAACACACCATGTAAAACCCCACAAGCACACGAGACACACTAAACCTGTGCCACACCTGAACATTCAGGACTGAAATTGGAAAGAATTTCCATTGTTTACTATTTTTGTGAACCTGTGGGAGTACAATTATCTCAAGAGTAACAGCTCAAAGGACGAGCAGAGATATGCAAGTTAATGTACTCAGTCTAAAATGCTCAGTTTTTCCCAGTGTTCCTGTATGAAAAGAATGTTATTGTCATAAACAGAGAAAGAAGATACAGTGCTCTAAAGCTCTCCAGCTGGCATAAACTGGAGCCAGGATATTTTATCGGCTGGCAGATAAAATTATCCTCCCTTAACCTGGCCTGACTGTCACAGGTTACAAATCAAGCTTGCTATGGGTGCAAGTATGACAGCAGATTTCATGCAGGGCAGCTTAGGTACTATATGACCAATCAGAGTTTTTTACCACACAGAACTATATTGCTTCCAGATCCCAGCTTGCTTCAGTCTGCTGTAGTATCTGTACTAATAGGGGTATGGCTCTGCACAACCCAGTTGTCATTTTACGTCTCTTTTTCTGTTACAAAAGACCCCCCTGGCTCACAGTAACAAAAAATTGACTCTATGTACAAACCAGTTCTGAAACAGCATAAACATTTATCTGAGATTAAAGCTTCAAGTAATTGGAAGCAGAGCTGCTGCTTGTTATATACGTGATATAAGACCACATAGCCAAAATGCAATGAAGGCACCCACAAATTAATTTTATACTGGTACCAGTAAATGATCATGATAAAAAAACAGTGTTCGATTAAGTATACTTTAACTATAATAATGAGTAGCTGTTTAAAAAAGCTGTGATGGCAATCTAGAGTTAATTTGTTTTGCTTCTTTTTAAAATTATCAGGGCTAATGTATAGTCATGTATCTGCATGCTAATCTACAGCCCAGTGGTAAACGGCATCGAGGAACCAAGCAGCTCACAAACCTTGAGATGTCTTCATTTTTATCACGCCCACACACACCCCAATATATGATTAAACAACAATATTATTTTGTATTAATTTAACAATGAGATCTCCACTTAGACTATCTCAGCTAAGTATTTTAGAACAGCTCACAGTAATGTAAAACATAAGTTATTAGCCATTTAAATGACATATAAAATCAGCATTTTTTTTTCATCGAGTAAATCTCAATTTACAGAAATCATCTAAAGGTGATCTGTGAAGACAGCCATCCCACCCCTTCAATCATCAGGGGAATACAGGCAAACAACCACTATACAGTCCAACTGCTGGACTATGACTCAAAGAAAATAAAGCAATAGAAAAATCACATTGCTAAAAGCAGAAGGCTTCACTTACCTTTCTCTCCATCTGAAATAAGATCTCTTTCTCCCTTTTGAACAATTGTCAAATTCCCCATGGCTTGGCTGAGTCTTAATACACATCCATGATGATCACTACTGTCTACAGGATCTCTAAGCTACAACACAAGAATTTCATACACAGCACATATTTTACTGCTAGAACAACATATCCTAACACACGCTACTTCAGCATATATATGAGGGAGGGTGTAGGAAAAAAATAAAAAGCAGCATCAACGGTCATTCCAGGTACTACTTTTTCACCTATAGCCACTGCAGTGACAAAAAAATGCATAAACAAGGGTCTTTAAAAAGAGGTCTGTTTAAGAATAAATTTCATTGTTGTGGCAATTATGTCATGGAATAAAAATTCAGAGAATGCTTCTTTCGCACACAAGAAGCAGCATGTAATGTTTAAGCTAGTAATAAGTTGTTTATTTTTAAAGACTAAAAAGACTAAACTTGCATGCACTTTCATGTTCTGGCATGGCAGTTGGACTAAATGATCTTTCGAGGTCCCTTCCAACCCCTAACATCCTGTGATTCTGTGAAATATCAGTAAGGAAAATAGCTCACCATGGCTTCATACAGTCTGCTGAACTCCATATAGTTTGGGGTAAGAATAGCTCGCTGGTAGCCCTGAATCAGAGAAGGTTGCTGGGAAATGAGCCACAGTCCGTCCTGCCAAAAAACAGTAAGAACATCATCTATTGAATAGATTCCTAAATGTGAAATCACTGACTGAATCAAGAAAATACTTACAGCATCAATAATGATAGGAATTCCTTTCACTTTTGATTTTTCTATAATACCCTGCAAAAAAAACAAAAAAAAAAAATGCAGATAGCTTTAAGGTGCTTGATAATTTAAATCTTGTAAGATCCAAAACAAAGTCATACCATGAATATGACCATGGAAGTTTTTTTCACAAAGCAAGACAGAAAAAATAGCCTGTTATATTCTGCAAGCTAAGGCAAAACATTTTCATATTAACCAATAATTTCACAATTACATTACTGTAAGAGGAAAGAGTTGGTATGTGTTTGATCAGAAGTTACAATAGGCTGATAGTCACTAGGTGTCCCACGTTGGGAACTATAGGGTTAGAAATCCTCTAGGGACTAGAAAATTATTCAATCCTGTAATTCTGCTATCTCTTTATAAACTCACAGTGAGGCCAGCAGGTGCTCCTTTCCTCCTTCTCCAGCCCTGTGTCGGGTGGGTGCTGCTTTTATCGGGACAAACATGTAAGGAGCAGGCCTGTTTTGGGGCCTCCAGAGGCTTGTGTTTAGGCCTATGGATGGCAGAGGTGTGTGTGGGAGAATTGGAGCACTGGGGATGATAGATTTAGTTTTGGGTTGGGGGAAAATTCAAGGGGGTCGCTATGGGTTTTGTATCTGCTTTGTAACTTCTTTTTGTATCTCTCTTTCCAAATATAATTCTGGTTTCTCTCCAATTCATTTCTATCAGTTCTTTAAAAACCAGAACACTAGGTTACTGAAAGATAAGACCCAGGGAAAATGGGGCTTTCAAGTATGCACACGAACAGTAGGGAAAGATGGTATGTAACGGATTCCACAATAAAGGAAGAGATCTGTTCTCCTCCATTCTGCCTTCTGGGATGTCCTGGCCATACATCACAGAATTCTGAACCCATATATACTGGCAGCCTAGGTAGCTGGGTTGGAGCAGAATCAGTCTTCCCACCACGATGGTGCAGTTCCCAGTGGGGACACCTACGTTATGAAGGTAACTGCCTGCCAGCTCTGTGATCTACGCCTCTCACGAGTTTTGCTAGTCAATTGGGTAGGGTGACTATAACCTGCTCTTTGATCAACAGAGTTGCTTGGCAGTCTTTGTCATATATCTTTCTCTCTCTGATTTTAGTATTTGAGCTATAAGGATTGTAGTTTCCAGTATAACTTTCTCTTTATGATTTTAGTATTTGAGCTATAAGAAAGTGTTGAAACTGTACCCAGAGGGGAGTACTCATGTGTGAGTGCAAATCCTGGTCCCCAAAGAACCCACTGGAAGAACTATCCTCTCTGCTATCCAAGCACAAGAAGCGTCAGCAGGGTTTCCATAACTGATGCCTTGGTGTTGATACAGAAAAAAAAAGTAGTACGCAGTCTCACTCGCTTTCCCTGATGTAGGAGGTGTGCAATGTCAAACTAAGCCACACATGGTAAGCATACACATCCAATTCAAAAGGAAGAAAAATCCAATTGAGTATTGCCGTGACAGGAATTTATCAATAGGTATAGTACTAATTATAGTTGACTTTTCGATGACAGCCCCATTGTGGTATTTCAGTTTACATACAAACATCCTGAGACCAGCAGTACGCAAGACATTATTTCACTCATAGTCCTGAAGGTTTTACACTTTCCAAAGCAAAACCAAGGTAGCCCAGACAACAGAGTATTTTCAAGTTTTTTTCAGTGAGCAGCACCTACTATCAGACTGTCTGCCCTTGTTCCCTCTCCTAACTGAGCAGTGGCAACAACTGAAGCTTGAGCTTTTTTAATGAGCGATGGCTGACAGTCAAGTTTTTTGAATCTTGGTCATTACCAACTTGTCTTTGAAGCTGAAGAGTTTTATCTTTTTTCCTGTAAAAGATAAGAGGATGGTATCCATCCAAAAGTCTAATTATTTTTGAATGTTATTGAGCTTTTCAGATTAGCTATCATATGGCACTGAGCTCCACAGGTTAGCAAGACATTATGTAAGGAATAATAAGGAAGCAGTTTTTAATTAACGTTCAGGGTATTGAATGTCAATCTGTTCTTGTATTGTGGTCAAAACAAACACCATTCACTTTCCTTCCTGCAAACTATTAATTATGGAATATTCACATCTTCATGTTCTCATTCCTACCTGATTCTGATTCTTCTAGTATCAGTAGAAATCTTTCCCTTCTGTTTTCAAATGCATGACCAGAATTTAGTAGTGTGCTTTAGCCCAATACTACTTTTGTCTGTTTGGGCACTGTTTGTATGTTGGAAGCACGAGACTGAAATACTACCCACTGCTCCAAACCTGAAGACTTGTCTCGACACACAGCTAGAGCTACATTAGAAGCTACTACAGAATAAAAACCTTTCATAATACACACACACTTGCACAGGTCTCAAGCTTGGGCTGTGTGTCACAGACTGGCAAATGCCCATGCTCCTCAGGATTGCAAGGAAACACCACAAGTCTTCTTTTATATTAAGCTACTTAAGTAATATTGAACCAATCTCAAGTTTTACATAACTCAGTTTCAGCTACTACTGAATTACTCAAATTTCTAAGTATATTTAACAGTTGTGCAGGGATGGAATCTTAAAACACACCCAGAATTAGTCACAGCATACTGAAAGACCAGGAAGTCTTACTTTCCAAGTTTTTAAGAAATTTGCAAGACAGAGTCATTTCTGTATTCACTGATGTTAGTCTGCACAGATGTGCACACCTCAGCTTGACATCACAGAAGCTGTATTACTTTACCCCTGCTGTGTTCATTAACAATTATGACTCACTTGGTTATAACAAAGTAAGGTTGTAGATCTGATAACCAGGTCTATAGTGGTTTTTTTTTCCATACGCATACAACAGTCCAATTATTTTTGAACCATTCTAAGCTCTCCTGATTAGAGAAGCAATGAGCTCCAGAGTTTAGTAAGATACAAGAAAGCATTCAGATCATCCTCTCCCAATTTTTGAAGACACAAATACCATGTACTGCAACCTAATTTTCTCATTGGCAACCAAACTCCTTCACTACGCTTGAAATGGCTACTGCTCCACTTTCCACTAATATGAATCACCAGTTTGTTCTAGTATGTTAACTTTAGTAAGTCTGTCTTTCATGAAACTTCAAGTCTGAAGACAGCAGATCTCAGAAGTCCATATTCTTCCAAACTATTCTCTTAAATGCATTATGAGCAATTCAGGGAACTAGTTTTGCCAAAGTTCTGTTCTCAAAACAGTCAAGGTTTGGCTGTTGCTGTTACTATCTGGCCCCTTTTCACATTTCCTGTCATCTTGACTACTGTTTAAGATTTCTCTTTTTGTCTACAAATTGCCTATCTAACAATAGGCTAAATAAAGAATCCTGAAGATCCACTGTCCAAAGAGGGTAAGTGTAAGAGAAAAAAAAAACAAAAAACCAAACCAGCCAACCAACCACAAAAAAAACAACACAAAACCAAACAACAACAACAACAAAACCCAAACAAACAAAAAAAACCACCCAAACAACCACACCACCAAAAAAAAACTAACCAAAAATGTGGAAGCTACAAAGCATAAAAATATACATAAACAGCTTCTGGAAGACTGGATCACACCCCAGAGAAATAAGGCATTTCTTCCTAATAATGTTTTGAGATCCTACCTCTCCAGTAGAGCCTCCACAATTTTGAGACGTCTGACCTCTGCTCTGAGGATAAATTTCATCTTGCTAAGTAAAATCTACTGGCCAAGCAACTTTTATTGTGTATAAAGTCTCTGAGGTATCAGTTTCTAATCTAACATACTGAATGATCTTTACTTTTTCTTTCTCTCGTTCTACAACAAATAAACAGAGGATAGAAAGTCCTTTGTCTTACTAAGAAAGCTCATTTCTGACTAAGAAAAAAACAAACACAAACAAATAAAAAAAAAACACCAAAAAATCCCCATCCCAATCAAATGAAAAAAACTACCCTAATTATTTTCCTTTTTGAAAACCTGACAGAAATTGCTTGGAGACAGAAAAGAAACTGCAGGGAGGAAGTTCTGAGGAGAGAGGGTGTAATCTGACAATCATAATAAAGCAGTAACAAAGGTAACAGAATCCCTTAAAACCACCCTTTCGAAGGACAGAACATTCATTGGAAAACCTCTGTTTCCTATTGATTCCGGACAGGACCCATCTCACCTGTCGCCATTTAAAGGTCAAATGGCTCCCCACTGGAGAACAATTCACCCCATGCAGCTCAGATATTGCATTTAGGGTAGGATGAATCACCAACAAACATACGTGCCTCTCCTCAGCTATCACAGACACTTTACAGCTTTTTTAGACATAAGAATTAGGTGAGGTGACACCCACTTTTAAACCCTCTACCCCTGGACATACTGTATAAAAAACAAAAACAAAACCCAACATCTGCTTGCATAAGTGGTGTTCACAGAAATAATGGCAGCATCCTGGCAACGCCCTCTTCCTGGAAGCAAAAATCAGTTTTCGGCTGAATCCGCATCTCAGTATTTGCCATGGACTTTCCTGGTTAATACTTTTTAGCATACAGAAGAACCTTTACTGTTAATTTGCACAATCAATACAGATCAGATTAACTTACTTTAACACCACAACCTATTTAATGTTTTCTGATGGGACTCTATGTATGATCAGGAACAGTCTGCTCGGTTTTATCCTCTGTAACAGTTGTATACAGTTCCATATAAATGGAAAAAGATTTAGAGGAAAACATTGCCAATTGAAAATAGTAACAAGGGTTAATAAGACAAGAGCCGATCACACAACTGAAGAGTAACACAAGCAAGTATCAACGGTAAACACAAGGTATCATGCCTTCCTGTCCAACTAGAAGACTTTTGAAGATCCTAGCTCCAAGATACATCAGTGGATATCTCAGAGTGCAAAGAATATATTATATGACAATAACAGTGGTTCTGCTTGGTGCAGACCAAGGCAGAAGCACTCCACTCAAAACTTCAGTACTCGAGGATATCCAGAAATCAAAGACTGGACTCAGAGCAACATTGGCACCAGTTATAAAAGAGAGGGTACATATAAGAAGGAGCGACAAGCTGCTATCATCTAACCTCATGACCTACAGCCACGCTGGTTAGCTGGAATGTGCTTCCTTCCTCTGCCAATATTTACAGCCAGGCCCAAACTGCTGGCACCTGCCTTTCATCTAGAGAATCCTAATTGTGGGAGTTTGGACAGTGACTTGCTAGATACTCTGTTTTGTGTCAGTTGTCTAAATACTTGGTAACTCATTTTTAATCATGACTCCACAGCCCACAATGTTTGGATGAGAAAAAGGGAAATGGGTTACAGCCCCCTATGATTAAAATTAGTTATGATGAACTGTATTGGAAGACCATAGGATTCATGTTAGACCAAATCTCTAACAAGAGTTTGCTCTCCTAATAACTGATGAACAAAGTTTAAGTTTTTACCCTAATTAAGCCAAAGAGGAAATTACCTGGGATTCACACATCCCATGAAGGTGCTGTATGGGACAAACTCCCACACAATTATTACTTTTTAGCAACAATAAATACCTGACATTTAGGAGTGCCAAAAATATTTCAGCAACAGCAGGTTTTGGTGGAGGTGGTTGAGGGGATGAAAGCCAGAAGGGTAAAAGTAATTTGAATCTGCTTTCACTGCACTCTTGAAATATGCTATTTCCTGAAAACTCTTTTTTTCCCAACTGGGTACCTAGGACTTGTATGTAGGCAACATACTCAATAAGAGCTCAAACAGTTGCGTCACAGTAGAAAACAGCACTCTGTATGGGTAAAAATAATACTTTACTGTAACCAGGAAAATTTACAAAGTAAGAGCAAAGAATTTACATGGTTCAATTACATGGTTCGTTACCATGGAAGCTATTCCTTGAAATGCAGTGCACTCGTTTTAGTAGAAATCTGTGATTTCTGCCCCAGCTTTCATAGAGGAATTAAAAATAGATTCCCCAAACCAAATCCCAATTCATTTTATTAAAAAGAAAGTTAATCCAACACCTCCAAACAAACCAAAATGCTAAACTGCCAACAAACTGAAACCAGAACATGCACACTAAATCAGAATCATTCACACTGGGAAGGACCTCCAGGAGGAAGAAACTTGAAGAAATGCATGAATGGGCTATTGTTGAAAGAGGGCACAGTAGTGAAAAAAAAGTGTGACGTGATTTATGCATTTGAATTCCTTTGGCTGTGCTATGAAACTTAAAATTCTTTTGCACTGCACTAACACAGACATCCAAGACTCTTGCACACTGTGGGAATGCAAGTAAAAATGTAAGAAAGAAAAATAATGAGCTTTGTATAGAGTAAACAGCCTTGATTCCCAGAAGCTATAGGATGTCTCCCCCATGGGAGAGAAGTAGCAGCTAAGATAATGGGCCAAGTGGCCCAGAAAAAGCAAGATATGAAGGGGAAGAGTCTGTTAAAAACAGGGTTTTACATCACCTGTATTATGTTCTGTTTGTATGATAGTATAAAAAATAGCTCTGGTTGTAATAAAGGGGGCTCCTGCATGAAACTGAAAGTTGTCGCTGCTTTGTCCATTACTACCGTGTGGCAACAAATGGTGCCCCACGTGCGGACTTTGGCCATGGAAGGCAAACAGCAGTAATGGAGCTCAGCGAAGCATAACAAGACATCAGAGCTGAGCCATGGATCTGGATCAAACTGACACCTGAACAGGTGAGCCACTGAGAACAATGGGTATGCAGATGTCTCATGAAGTAAAGTCTATACTAACTTTATTAATGAAGATATTAGATAAGAGGGGCTCCTGCATGAAATCAAAAGGTGTCGCTGCTTGTTCATTACTACGGCTGGCAACAGCACACTTCCATGGCTATTATGGAAAAATTAACAGGCTGAGAGGAGCCAGTGCAAGATGCTGGATTGAAAAATCAAGTAGGAGAGGAATGGGGGGGAACATGTGAGGGAGGAATAAATTGCTAGAGAGTCTAAGTACAATGAAAGGGTATCTAATCAGCCATGGAAGTCTTCATAGAGCAGCCACCCCGAGGCACCAAGAGCAGATGGCAGGTGGTTCACTCATAGTACGCACTGACAGCCTGCCACAAAACTCTGCAGTCAGCCTGGACTTCGCCACTCAAGTCCACAAGCCAGCGATAACACACAGATGCTATTTACATAGAACATTTCCATACAACAGCACACAAGCAGATTCTCCACAGCATTTTGGAAAATACAGTTATGCAGAGTTTTGCCTACACCTAAACTTTTCATTTTTTTTTAATTAATGCAGATTGGCAGCAGAAGATCTGCAGTTACTTTTAATATGTTATTAGTTATATTACTCTGTGTGTTTTTTTGTGATGAACTATTTTAACTGCACAATAACTGACATTTGGTGTTTGCAAAGGGAAGAATCAGGAAATTAGGCCCAGTGGTTTTAATGAAAGATTGAATTTTAATGAAATAAATACAAAACCACAATAGCAGCATATATAAAGCAAAAAATCTATCCCACAACAGTAATTAGTTTTCACTGAAGATGCATCACATTGTCACCTTTCTACTCTGCAAAGTAAAAATAATGCAGACAAAGCTTTCCTTACTGACAAAGTTTCATTACTATCAACAAACACTGTTTTTCTTAGGTGCTTTCAGGAATCCTATCTTAACCTTCTCTTGGCAAAACTTGTGATCCACGTGCTCAAAAAGAAGATCAAGCTTCAGCATGCCATAACAATGGATAGCATTGACCATGATGACATTCAAACATTTTAAGAAGCTGTATATTCTTGCCTTTGGCTGACTGAAAGTGCATTCTGCTGCAACTTGCCCATGCCAAATACATAATCACATACTCTGGTTTAGGAGAGACATGCAAATATGCACAACTTTGTACTGGTTAAATCTCATACAACCCTAAATAATCAAAAAGGAGTGACAGCCCCTTTTACAAAGAACCCTCTACTGAAAGCTAAGATCAGAAACTGCAGTTGAAATGTCACCTATAATCGCTTGTATTTTCCACATGGATGTGCTCTCATCCAACAAGCCTGAATCCATAGTTTGAAGCAGAGAGAAAGGAGGAAGAAATAGCCAAAATTTCCCTGTAAATGCTGCAGCTGGCATTTCTGCACACCTCTCTCCCCAAGGTGCCCGGGAGAAACAAGTTCCACCCCAACGCACTGCAAATCAATTCCTACAAATAGGCACTGAAAGCCCTCGGAAGCATTTCTGCATTCCTTGCTTCAAGTCTGGATAAATGCAGTGTTAGCACACTCAGCTGCAATAGAGGTCAGGACGCAGCTCTGTGGTGGAGATGCTTGGAAAATGGGCTTGGCAAGCAGAAGTTTGTAATCTTGCACAGCTAGAGGTAAGCAAATATCCCCAGCACGGACTGTGCTCAAGGCTACAGTTAGGGCTGGCAATGGGGAAAAGCTTCCCTAAATACAGGCCACTTGATCCAGGAGGTTTTGAAAAATGTTTCAAATGGAGTTCCACTGCTTGAGATTCTTCACATCAGAGCCATATTATAGGTAACCTGTTTTATTCTGTTGCTTGGGGATTTTTTTATATGCAGTTTACTGAAAGCAAGTTTCAGAGTTGTTTCCACAACCTGATTCAAGAACGCATCCTCCTTTCAGAATACAGCAATGTCAAATTCTTTCTCTGTGGACAGTATTTATGTAAATAACCACTATCTAGCCTTTTGCCTGAGTTTTTTACTTTATATATTCCAAGATCTGTAACTATCGCTAGCTCATTTATCACCTTGCTCTCAAACTAACCACCACTCAATACTATACTTCAATGAAGAGTCAGTCACAAATAGAGACAAACATCTTTTCTTCAAAACAAATAGCTTTTTTCTTTCTGGATTTCTAGCTGAATGATGCTCTAGAAAGAGCTGAAAATGTATCCAATTCCTGCATTTTGCTTACAAATGTTTCTAAGTATCAAAATCAAGTCAAACAACAATATAAGCCTACACACACAAAGCAAATAAACATCCCACTTCACTGTGAATGACTTTCATCAAGATCCATTGCATAGATTAGAAAATAAATTCTACTTGCAAGCTCCATAAACCTGTATTTAAGGTCTTTTTAGGGTGTTTTTCAAACAGTTTGCCTATTCAAGATATTTGTAGGGAAGCAGCAGAATACGAATAGGTCTTGGCACAACCAAGAGGATCTCTCTGCCTTGAGCAGCTTTACCCACACCAGCACCACCATCACAAAGAAAGGACTGTTGGCAACTGCTAACAGGAGAAGATGCCCACGAATTCTGACTCTCAGCAGGCTCTTTGAGAACAATGAGGATTGGATAGGAGTAGCTTCCACTGGATACTACCTGTGGTGTATACATCAATATTGGGGGTTGAGTGAGGGCTGAAATACAGATAACACACACATTGCCCTCTGTGTTTTGCCTCTGCAGTATTCCAAGCACAAGATCCCATTTACCTCACCTCCTCATAGCTGAGGACTGAGATTAGAAGGTAGTGTGTTCTCACTGCTACTTCAGTTCCCTATGAATTTTTAAATCCCCACAGCAAGACCCTCCCCAGAGGACTCTCCAAAGAATATTGACAGGGCAAGAGGCAAACACATGACACACACTGCTTGACATGTGCAGTGATTCCAAATATTAGCACATCCTGTTGTTCGTATTTGTGCATTGTGGTAGGTACCACAGAGAATACTACTAATCTACCAACTGCAGCATTAGCCTGGGATGCCTCTCAGGTGTCATACTTGGTACAAACAGAATCCAGGGGGCTACTCTGATGTCAAACGGAAAATGCTTTTCAAGGCCCACAGCAGCAGATTTAGCATTTAATGGACTACTGTGACAACAAAAGGTGGCTTTGTATTCTGTAGTCTTCTTGATCTTGCGAAAACTGCTGCGGGTAAGCATACCGAAGCACCTAGTTCCATTCTGACAATTTATAAAGACTGTGAAGTGTTGCCTAGATCCTGAGGGCATGAAGCTTGAAAGGGGAAATTAATCCAACTAACCTAAAACACAGAAGAGCTGACACCTCAGTTAAGGTGGAACTAAGAATCCAGCTGAATGAGAAAATTTCAAACGAGCTTTCTCAGGGCACACTCCACAAAGTTGATCCATTACAGTGGCCAAAACCTTTCTCATTCATTGCCAGCCAAGGCATCTAGGGAGGAGTAACAGTGGGCACTAGTACAGGTTGGGGGCTGCCCTGCTGGAAAGCAGCTCTGTGGAGAAAGACCTTGGAGTTCTGGTGGACAGCAAGTTCTGTGTGGGACAGCAATGTGCCCTTGTGGCCAAGTGAGCCAATGGCATCCTGGGGTGCATTAAAAAATGTGTGGCCAGCAGGTCTAGGGAGGTTCTTCTCCCCCTCTACTCTGCCCTAGTGAGACCACACCTGGAATACTGTGTCCAATTTTGGGGTCCTCAATTCAAGAGAGACAGGGACCCGCTGGAGAGAGTCCCAACAGAGAGCCATGAGGATGACTGAGGAACTTGAGTATCTCCCCTATGGAGAGAGAGACTGAGAGACCTAGGACTGTTTAGTCTGGAGAAGACTGAGAGGACCTCTCATCAATGTCTATAAATAACTGAGGGCTGGGTGTCAAGTGGATGGGGCCAATCTCCTTTAGGTGGTCAGCAGCAATAAGACAAGGGGCAATGGCTACAAATTGGAACGTACAAGGTTTAACCTCAACGTAAGGAGAAACTTCTTCACAGTGAGGGTGACAGAGCATTGGAACAGGCTGCCCAGAGAAGTTGTGGAGACTCCTTCTCACGGGACTTTCAAAACCCACCTGGATGCATTCCTGTGAGGACTACCCTAGGTGATCCTGCTTTGGCAGGGTAGTTGGACTTGGTCTCAAGATGTCCCTTCCAACCTCTAATGTTCAGTGTTTCTGTGATTTTCATACAATCTTAAGATGATGTCACTAGAGACGGAAAACAAAAACTGTTTCCCCTACCTGATCCCAATGGTAACTACTATTCCACCAACAATTCCATATCAGGAAAAAAGGTCATTAAAGATTCACCAAACTCTTAAACAGAAAATTTGCAAGAGACAGGAAACTGATAAAGGACATCGCTAAGCTTCTAGCTGCCTGACTGCTAAGCAGCAGCAGAATGGCAGAATATCCTGGAGCATTAGATAACATCATCTCCTGCAGAGGGCTACACAAGGAATATAACCTTCCTTCCAAAGTCCTTTCAGGAGCTGCACTTATCACCCTGAGAAGAGAAACTTGGTTCTCTCACAAACTCTGGAACAGCTCTTTGTGGTACAGACAAATTCCTCTGCTTCCAAACCTCAGGCTAAAAGAAGTACCAGATCAGAGTAAAAACAGAAGTTCAAACATCCCTGAATGGTTGAATGAAGAATACTATGGTGAGTAAGTATGGAGGAGATGCAATATTGCTAGTTTTGTTCCTTTCTCTTAAAAGGAAATAGACTGCTTATTTGCTCCAGAGTTGGTGAAGCTGGTGAAAGGTCTTGAACACAAGTCTTATGGAATTGGGGTCATTTAGTCTTCAGAGCAAGAGGATGATGAGAGACCTCATCACCCTCTACAACTACCCCAAAGGAGGATGGAGTGAGGTGGCCTCATACATGGTAAGCGACAGGACAAGGGGAAATTATCTCAAGTTGTGCCAAGGGAGGTTCAAGTTGGACATTAAGATAAATTCCTTCACAGAAAGGGTTATCTCACATCGGAACAGGTGGCCCCAGAAGATGGTGGAGTCAACATCCCTGGGAGGTTTCTAAAAGATGTAGATGTGGTGCTGAGGGATGTGGTTTAGTGGTAGTAGCTTAGCAGTAGTGGTGGGATTGTGAGCTCTAGGGGAGTGGCTAGACTTTATGATCTTCGAAGGTCTCTTCCAACCCCAACAGTTTATGAGTTGAAGGATCTAACCGGGCCCAGATAGGAATGCCACATCTGCATGGAACCCAATTGCACTGCTAGTAGGATACAACAAATGCATTCTTTACTAGATTTTTCTGAAGCTGCAGCTCCTGGGCCTGCAAATCCATGCCTAGAGAGCTCTGACAAAGCATCAGCCCTCACTAAGGCAAGTGAGGAACAGCATGTGAGGGTTTTGCCACAGACGCACACAAGCAGTATATGAGAGAGGGAAGTATCTTATAGCTTCTTTTAACAGGACTTGTAAATGAAGTTACAGCGCAAACCAGGCAATCAAAGGAAGCCAGTAAATATGCATTTAAAGAGTAACACTTTACTTTAAATTAATGGGAGGGAAAAAAAAAAAAATCAATGAAAAGAAACTGATCACAAGGTGTTTCTTTTCCACCACACAGTTGAAAGGAGCTGAGATGTCACAATACACACACTGCAAGCATTAAGCATAAGGGAGGCAGGTGACATCCTGAAGATGTTGAGGAAGCAAAGCTTTCTTTGGTCTGAAGAGAGAACATATACCATCTAGTCAAAAAGTACTCAGGCTATTCCACAACAAAACAACCTCCATGGGCTGTATACAAAAAGATTGCAGGTTACTGCATTACTATTTCCTTTTTCAATGCTCAGAAGAGAAAACCAGCCCAAACACAACTGTTTGGACAAGCACATTTACTGGCAACGTGCTAGCACAATACTTACAAGAACTGATACAAGAACAGCATCAGAGAAGTGACAGACCACTATGCCTCAGCACTTTAATGGGGTAGGAGGAGGAAAAGGGGGAGCTCTCTCCCATTGTCACTGTCACTCTGATACAAAACCCTGACCAGAAAGCAGACACTAATCTATATCTCGGCCCTATATTCACAGGACAGCATGCTGAGGTTAGCTTAAAGGGAAAACAGAAAATTATATACCAAGGCAGTCTCCTATAAAAGTTTAAAATAGCAATGCTATCATCACTTGCCTTTTTTTCTTAAAGCTGAAGAGTGATCCAAAGCTTGAAATTGCTATTGAAGCAAGAGGGAGACTCAGCTTTTCCTAAGCACAGAGAAGTGCCAGTCTTGCTGGAGCATGTAAGCAGGGTTCACTTATCCCCAGTTACGTTAAAAACCCAACACTGGATAACTAATGAACACTGATATAATTACAGTGAGGAGAAAGAACTTTAATGTGACCTGAAATAAATAAGGTTGGATTCACAGCTCATATGAACATGGCCTGAGGTTTGAGCATATAGTAAATTTGAAATGCCTTACTGGCTGAATTTGTTTCTTCATGTGGGACAGTCGGGCTTGAAGTAAAAGTATGCAAAAGAAAGCATATCAAGGACACTTCTGTAATAAAGGTAAGTACACTGACATATCTTTGTATAAGAATTCCACCTGAGTTTTATAAACCAATTTATGTTAGGTATCATAGATACTCTAAATTAATTCTTGTTTTCTTTTGCTTAAAGCTGTTTTCCTAACTACCAAAACAGAAAAACCGTTCTCAATTCTTTTTTTTTCTGTAAAAGCAATTCTGAAAACAATGAAAATAACATCTGTTGAAATTTTTCATTCACAATAGAATTTTATTTCTTGATCAATTCTAATAAATTTCTTGATTATTTCTTTCTGAATGCATGCTCTTTACTAGTTCTGTACTTCTATGAAAAACTAGATGTTTTTTGGAAGCAGGAGAATCAAGAAGTGAGAAGCTCCAACAGCAACTTCCTCTAATACCGCAGCAAAAATCACTCTCCGTAGGTCTCAAGGTATTCTAAACTACTTGGATAGTGTGGTCTCCTGCCTCTTGCCTCCCGTTTTGTAATTTCACTGTGTCACTGTCAATATTTCTGTAAACTATATTAAATGCCACTTGTTAGTACCATTGGTTAATTCAGTAATACTTCTCACACACATAAAAAAAAAAAATGTACAAAATTACACTGGCATTAGTCTGAAAGATACTTTGAAGGTATAAATGTGTGTTGACAGCAATTCAAGACATTATCTGGATGACAGCCTAAATATGTATTATTTAAGAGTACAGAACTATCTGAGCTTCTGTTTCCAGCTCTCCACTAAGGCTTGACAGAAAATATTATCTCCTCAACCAGAGTAGAAATCTGCAACATTTTATTATTAAGAGTATTATTTATTACAAGGGGACACAGTCCCTGTTATTTGGTACCTCTTCCGATACAAGTTGTCAAATATGGTTCTGAAAAATCAGGAGCTCACAATCATATTTACATGGACACAGTACAGGAACTTTGCACCTAAGAAAACACAGAACCCTTGCCTAGAGATGGTAACACCTGTATCTTAATTAGCAACTTTCACAAGCAAAATGAAAGCGAATGAAAGTAACCATAAGAGCACCTAAAATTCAGAGTGATGCTTACAGTTTAATAATGAAGGCTATGGCTAACAGTTGTAATTTTACAGTCAATAATATTTTATTAAATTTATTACTTAGTAACCCTATCAAAAACATTTGTATAATCATACAGAAGACAGGAAATTGGTTAAAAAAAAAAAATCAACATGAAGACACAGAATAAAACATCAATACACACATTACCTTAGCATTCTCAAGCAGAACTTCATCTCTACCTAAGCCAGGTCCTATGACAATCGAGTGCAGTCGAGGTAACCATTTTTCCACCTCATGGACAGCATTGGGACTATCACTAAATGAAATTGGGGGAAAAAAGGCAAGTTTAAAAAGGTTTCATCTTAGTATTCTCAGAATCTGAGTTGAAGAAGCAAGATAGATAGATAGATCCTATCTATATTTGAGTACCAGGGAACTTTACCCTCCAAACTATCAAAACTTTGTGACCCAGGATTGATTCCTCAGGGGATCCCACATAAAAATTAGGAAGTAACTGCAAGCACCCCCTACAGTTATTACAAAATCAAAACTAAAACCCAAGCAGGAAAGCAAAAATTCTTTTAACACAATTACGCATTTTACTTTTCTTTGTGGAGGTTACACCTTGGAGAGATCCACCATCTGACAGGTGGCTTGCTGGAAATGATGCAATTATTTATTACCCTGCATGGCAAAATGATAAATCTGCTCATACGCTTTTTTTGTCAGTTGCTTTATAAGCATTCTTTTCAACTGAATTATGGTCAAACTGTCCCCTTTCCCCAAAAGGCAACAGGAGAATTAAGCTATTCACTAAGGGTATTATCTGCTTGTAATGCTCAAGATTTCAGTAGTGCTCAGGTTTTGTCTGCATTGGAAATATGATGAGAAAATCCACTGCCAAATGGAGCTGACAATACAGCATTCAGTCGCTGACCAGAAATGTTTATTTTGTTCTGATTGGTTTTGTTGTGTAAATAGGTCAGAATATTTTGAAAGCGCTGCCCAACATCAGTTAATCCTTACTGACAGCGAAAATTTAGCCTCCCTCTCTACTTCTGACATAAGCGACAGCAACAAATGAACACTTTAACCGATGCACGGGGGAATAACAGCCCTATAGGCAAAGCAAGGGAGTATTACTTGATAGCATTACTTGGAATATTTTGAGCTTGCAATACTTCAACAAAGGTCTATTATGACGGATGAAAGCCCCTGCATCTTTTTCATAACCAACAGCTGTACTGATGTGACACACCACTTGATGGGAACAAGTGTTTAGCTCATGTCTGGCAGAATCAGCAAATTCCACAACGATTTCTGCAAGTGCCAGCCAGGAGCCCAAAGCTTTTGCAGCTGCAGGGAGCAAGGCGCCCACTCAAGGCCGCAGGGATGCAAGTGCCTCGCTGCCTGGCCGAGACCCAGCAGTCCCTCCACCAACAAAAGCTGCTTCAGAAATCCCCGACTGCAGCAGTGCTGTCTCCCCAAAGAAGCCTTGTGCTGACATCACAGAACAGCTCTGTCAGAACAAGGCTGCTGGGTGGAAGCGATGATCCGCTGCAAGGGCAAGGGAGACAACGAACCACGTGAGGACATTTTTGTCCCCGAAGCAGTCCCCCGCTCAGCAAGCTGAAGTTGAATTTTCGTTTGACCGATGCAGCTCCCTCCTTTCTCCTCTAACTTACAAGGAAACACTAGCAGTCTAGGAATTGTTAGATAACTCACTTCCCCCCACCTTTTTGTCTCTGTACAACCCCATATAAATTTGTTATGTACATACAGACTGGAAATAAAAAATATTCAAGAAATAAGTAAAGCACTGTTAAAAAAGCCAGTTCTTTTATATGGGTAGGTTGAACATGTGAAAACTGTGAACCAAAGTCTAATAAAAGGTCAATATTTCTGAATGCAGACTACCTTTTTTATTTACATGCCAAAACTGATTTCATCTCTAAAAGAGCAATATATATCTCAAATATATATTATTTCTCAAATCCTTATCTCATAAGAACGTCATGGTGTATAGGTATGGATGTTTGAACTGACTAAATGCAAAATATCTTTAGATAGTAGAAGCTAAATACTTTAAATAAATGTTCCACTAAATGTAACCTATGAACAGTGCCATACGTAGGTACTGTAACTGCTGTGCTTTTATACAAGTATCTCCAAATAATCTCAAGGTAGGAAGTTGGCCAATTTATTTATATTCAGGATTGAAATAAGGTAATTTTGTTTCCAACCCAATTGATAATGTGCACTCTTCAAAACAAAGCCATCTCTTGGGAAATAACAGTCCAACATTACGCCACTCCTGCTCACTTTGCCTCTGGTAATAATGAAAGCCTACTGTGGAGTTTTTCATCTTCAAAGCATTTTACAAACATTACCTTCACATAACTCCTTTGCAACTTCACAGAAGAAGCAACTCAAGGCATATGAAGGACCAAGAGACTTAAAATTACATTGCAAAATCAGCTATAAAAACAATCTGTAAAATAACTGATGAATTTTGATTCTTCATAAAGAAAAAGAACAAATACTGCCTCAGAGAAGCATCATGCCAACTTCACTTAGAGACACTGGATGCTTACCACACCTGTGGTTATGCAGCTAAGGACACCTTACAAATATACTCTATCTACAGCTTCTCTGAAAGTGTGAGAGCAATTGCATCATCTTACAATTCATTCCCACACACAGACATCAAAGTAGTATTTTAAAGCTGACAGGGTATAAATGATCAAGTGGCTTTCTTCAGGAAGGGGTGTCACCTTGAATGCTCCTGACCACTGGATTTAGCACCAAGACAAAAACTCTTTCAGTTCTTAACAGCTATTTTACGAAAAATGCTGTGCCTATACACAACATTTACACATGTCCAGAAAAGTTCTCTGATAGCAAAGTCAGCTGGCCTCTACAACCTCAGGCTTCAGAGGTATTGCTCAAGCTGCCTCCCAGGCACAGTCCACGGACCATGGTAGTTCTTCACCTGAGAAAGAGAGTAGTTGGCACAGGCCAAAAACTTTGCCAAGGATCATTTGGATAATTTGCCAATACATGTAACCATGTTCAGGGACCTGGGAACAAAGAGAATTCTTAGCAGTGTTTAATTTATTATGGCGGAAAAAAAGTCAATGTGTATTCTTGCTTGCCTGTGGATCAAAACCAGAAAAAAAAAACCAAAACCACAAAATACTTTGGACGCACCAATGCGGAATGCAAGTCAGGTCCTCAGATGTTTGCTATGCATTATGCTCACACAAATAACGTGTAAAAATACTTCTAACATTTGTTTCTTTGTGCCAGTTTCTCTATTACTAACCTGCTTTCAAACCTCTCCATTTAATTATCACCTCCACTGCCCAAGAGATACAAGCACAAGTGAAATTAGCACAGCATTTTTTTTCAAGTATCTAGAAAGGTATGAGGTATGAAGAAGACATCCTCTTGATCAAAAGACATGCAATCCTCACACTGCCAGAAAAGGATCAAGAAAACAATAATCAGTACAGTCTTCAGAGGTGCACAACCATATGGTACATGACTTTGCTTATTTCCAAAAAGGGAATCCCAAATACAATATCCCTACTCTAAAGCACAAAGCTATTGTTAAGAGAAGTCAGAAAATCTCCTTCAAGGCCATGAAAACTAGCATTTTAATTTCTGAAAACAAGGTAAAACCTTCTGAGAGAGACTTTGATTAATCAGAAGTCAGGGATTTCCCCAAAATGAAGCAAGCTTTTTTTGTAAGGTGGAGCTAGAGTTGGGAAACAGTTTGCCTCTGCCATAATTTGAAAATACAAACTCTGCACCATGGACATACACAACAGGAATAATCTGGGAAGCTGAATCCAAGCAGTAATACCTGTAAAGGTAGAGAGTGAACTACAGCATCATTGTGCAGATGTGTGCAATTAAAAGATTCTGGTGATAGACTGCAGCTGTAGATTTGCAGGGAACGAGTACACCATCAAACAGGTAACTTCCAGCTAACCACTATGTTATGTAACATGTTATCAGATGCCATTCTGATGAAAATCCAGATTATGACAGCTCATTTGTTAAACCAAACACAACACTAAGCCCCAAAAGATTCCTCTAATAATTAGGTTGTCTGGAAGGGATTCCATAAAGCTCAAACCACATACAGATATGAACTGTCACAGGATAAACATGTAAATAGCAACTGCAAGACAATAGAATCATTCATAAGGAAAATGGAAGAAGGTTCTATAGCTACTCACCCCTATGAGGTTTACTAGTTAAGGAAAAGTCTATGTCAACAATCATTTCATTAATTTTACACATCGTTCATTAGTCAAAGCAGATCTCAATAAATAAGCAAACATATAGTGTCTCGCAGGGTGGGGTGACATTATGAAAAAGGCCCCACAGATACTTACTTCAACAGCTTTCCTTGAGTATTATTAAGAAGTAAAAGAGTGACAAAGCTTCACCCAGTTCAGGCTGAGCCTGTGATCTCATAGGAAAACAGGCACAACAGTTTTATCACTTGCCTTCCTTGAAGCCTTGTGTAGATAGGGCCAAGATACGGTGTTCAGCATCTTGCATGTTTATATTCTGTCTCTTTTCTCTGCCTCCAGAATGTATTGAGAAAAGTATTTTCCATGGCAAAATCTACAAAGATTCTTCAAATTAAACAGCACAGTGTCTCTGAAATGGTAGGGAGTGATTGTGAATCATTGGTAACTCCTGCCAAATTAAAACCAATGCACTATGGAAAAAAAAAAAATCCTCCTGGCTTACCACCTCATTTACTTTTGCATACAAACACGGTGCTGGTCTGGCCCTGGTGCTTATGGTAGTAATTGCTGGATTCAGTACTGTGCAGTCTCGCTGTTGCCCCTTCACAGTCTTTCATAATGCCTTTCAGTTTTGAAAAGCTAGAAAACGAGAACTTCTAAGTAAAAGCTTGATGTAATAACCAAATGCGACAAAAAAAAAAAAAGCTGAAAAAAGATGGAGGCTATTGCCCTAATATCACCCCTGTTTCTTAACACATTCCATAGCAGTCTGTAACAGATATTTGGCAGGTGCCATTTCCTTGAAAGTCTGCTCTAGGATGGTCAACTGCCTAGAGTGGGAGGACACTTGACAGCTAGGGCCTGAAATATAACTCATATCCCAAGCCCTCCAAAAAGACGACAACTTTGCTGTACACTGCATTTTATGTAAAGGTTGGCTTTCATAGGGTGATCAAAAACCAGCACGGCAACAGCTTTAAATTATCACAGTAAGCCCTAAACAGCAGCTTCCCTCATTCAGGATGAATGACAGTTACTGTCACTGCTTTCTAGAGGGAAAGGAACAACCATGATAAGGTCCAGGCTTGTCAAACTGTACATGGAAACAAGAAAATGAGAAGCCAAGTCAGCATGGGTATAACCGGGAGCTACAGAAATAGTATACAACCATGAATGACAGCATTGAGAGGAGGCAGTGGGACTGCAGCTCTTCATATGTATTTTAGTCAGAGCTGGGACCACCTTAGTAATCAGAGCTGTGGCTTGGACATCACAAAACACCTATCAGTGGGACCTCCTGCTAGAGAAGGACATGAGATACAAACAAGACTGCTATCACCTGATCAACTATGTGGCTTCTCTCTGAAGAGAGTATTTTTCAAGTTCTCTCATTATCTGTGCACACTTGGTGTGACCAAGGCAACTCCAAGTGCATTAAAATGAACCATTTCATAGATCTGTTAGGTAAACTCAGGCAAAGCCACTTTAAGTGGGCAGTTTCAAAGCCAACTTAGAGCCTTATCTTCAAAGATGGGAAGAAGTCTCTGATCTGAGGATGAAAGAGTTTCAGTTTTGTTTGTCCAAGCACTGCAGGTAATTGTATTAACGCGAATCAAATGTTAGACCTGCTGACATTTAGATCCTGTCATGTTATACAGCACATCAAAAGAGCAGAAGACAGGACATAATGTGTAGCTCTAAAATTTAAGTAGTTACCTCGAGAGCTAATTATTAACTATTGTGGTAAACCTTGGGTGAGGTCATTATTGGAAATTGGATAAATAAGATACAGAGATTATCCTGGAAAGGTTAGGTCAAAGACATTAAAGGCAAAACCAACAGTGCAAAACCAAGATTCTGATCATAAAGCCAAGCTAATTATATATTCCAAGAGGCAAAACAGTTGCATAAAGTTGGCTGGGTGCAATTAGAGACCAAAAGGAGGTTATTTAGTAAATTAAGAGTCATCTAGTAAAATGCACACACACACACCCCTTCTCACCAATTTTAGAAAACAAAATGGTCATTTTCATCTACCAGGCTGCTAAAAGACCTTTCAAGAATTTTTAATCTGTAAATGCTGGGTAGATAATACTTATTTTCCTGCTACCTTTGATTAAGTAACAGGGAAGAAAATGAAAAAAAAAGAAAAACAAAGACTGTAATAAGAGAGGGATTGAATACTGTTCAAATCAAATGTTCCTTTTCAGGCACCAAGTAAGTTAATTTATATACCAGAAGTGAACCTGGTAGGCTTCATCTGAATATTAACACCACAACAGCAAGAACAGTAAGCCACCATCCAGGAGAAGCACTGGTACAACAAGTTTGTAGCAAGAGACTGCTCTTAATATGAAGGTATCACAATCTTCACTTGCTCCACATTCTACCTTCAAAGCAGCAACACTAAACGACCTATTGAGGTACACATTTAGAAAAAGTCCTGCATTTACTGTATCACAGTTTTTATGTCACAATGATGACAAACTTCATAATGTTTTCCACACCAGACCCTCATTTAGGTATCAGATGTTATGTTTCACTAGAAACTGGATTGTCAACACACCATAGGCATCAGACCCAGTAACAACCTGAAGACATGATACAAATGCGGTCACTTTTCTTACACAGAGCAGAGCCTCTCACAGTCTGTCAGAAAGAGCCCCAAAGGAGCAGCTATTGCTTGACTGTATTTTCTGAGATTTCTCATGGACATAATAGCACTCAAGGTTCACCTTATCTAGCCTTGTAAAGACAGAGGCATCACCACAATCATTTTACAACCTGCATTTAGGTATAATCAAGTATTTAAAGCAGTATGTTTTGATCTCAGTCTCATTACCGATGTGTGTTATGGCAATCGCCCTGAAAAGTACAATCATAACAAAATGTCTTGACCTCGTATTTTCAGAGTTCATGGAAGTGGTCTTGACCTATTACTACTTCCTGTAAACTGACTTGGTAAGTAGAATCTGTCAAACAAATGGACTGCAGTCAACCAAAACCCGTGACAGAATGAAGTTGACAAGAAAGCAGACTTAAAATGTCCCTAGGAAAATCAATGCAGGGTTTGGTCTTTTCGTTGTTGTTGATTTGTTTGTTTGGTTTGGATTTTTAATGCTAAAACAAAGTGTCAAGCTTTCACCACAGTGGTATCTCTCTTTAGCGTACGTTCAACTCTTAAGGCACACTTGAGAGTTGAATCAATACCCAGAAGGCTACAGCACTTAAGTCAGATGTGGACATGAGAGAACAAGTCTCTGTCTAAATACCTACTTTGCTGGTTGTCAGCTGGAAAAAGAGAAGATCCTAGAACATGATGATCATTATCACAGTAGTAACAACAGCAGTAATGATAATGTAAAAGCATGCCTGCCTTAACTTAAATCCAAGAAAGATTAAATGCCCAAGAAATCTAATCCAATGGTACACCAAGTGCAGACAGATCCATTCAGCCAGGATTTAAGTGGAGTAAAACTATCCTACATACATATGCATTTTTTTTGACATATCAAGAAAGCAGCAAGATCATCAGCAGTCCTCACAGCAATGCTAGAAGTCTTTGGCCCCTTGTCTCATTTTGAGGTGGTGACAAAATCTCCGTTACCATCATTTCGAATACAGAAAGGAAAGGCCCTGTAGTGCAGCATGAATACAACTCCTGTCTTTTATTCAGTCTGCAGCATACAGCAAAGCAGCAGCAACTTTTTGCCAAGAAAGCTGGACACAGGAAACAGGTCCACAGGCAAGTTTTGTAAATGGCACTGCACAATATGATTAGAGACAGTTAAAATACACATAGAAACTGACCTTTATCTCTCTTTAAATTGTTACAGGAAAAAAAGAGAATCAAAAACTTTCAAATGTTTTCCGAGCTAGGCTGCTGTCTGAATGATGTTTGGGAGAAAGATTACAAAGTTTATGCCTGCATCTTCTCTGTAGGTATAATAGGGATCCAGCAGCGAAATCACTTGGGAGACATCTTTCTGGTAATGAGAGCAATTTGTGCTTTTCCTTGACATTCCCTGGCACTAAGAATTCTTGCACTTTTTCCAGCAGCTGATTCAAAAAAGGTTAGTCCCACATTACACAGAAGTGTTTAATAGCCATTCTTACTAAACACAACTAAAAATTATCAGCTTCCTCCCACAAAGGACCACCAGTTTTGCTTTTCTTCGCATCATAAATTAGAAACAGTCAAAAATCATAAGACTGTTCCTGTGCATTCTTTAAGAGACCTAGCACTAGTTAAAACTGTTCAGATATCTTATATCAGGAGCTTGCTGTCCGTGATTCATTTTCATGATTTTTTCAAATCATCAAACCAGAGAAAATCCAATAAAACACATTCCAACAATCCCGAACTAAGCTAGTTTCTTCATCAATGGTAACTTACCTCATCACACAAGTTTGTTTCATTCATTTTCTAATTATTTTTATCCCAAAGAAAATAGAAGTCTTTTTCAAAATCCAACCCAAAACTCCAACTCTTCTATGAACTCTAAGACTTTTAGCAATTCTGGCAAACTTTCCTAGTCCATACAGACTCACAGATACAATCATCTGTGAGGAAGGTATTAGTTCTAAATTCGTACCTAGTTCAAGGATGATTTTTTAAAAAAATATTAGAGATATCATAGAATGGTAAGTTTGGAAGGAACCTCAAAGATCATCTAGTTCCAACCCCCTGCCATAGGCAAGGACACCTCCCACTAGTACAGGTCACTCAAGGCCTCATCCAACCTGGCCTTGAACACCTCCAGAGAGGGAGCAGCCACAACCTCCCTGGGCAACCTGTTCCAGTGTCTCATCACCCTCACTGCAGAGAACTTCCTCCTAATATCCAGTCTAAATCTCCCCTCTGCCAGTTTAAACCCATTGCCCCTCGTCCTGTCATTGCAAGACCTTGTAAATAATCCCTCCCCAGCCTTCCTGTAGGGCCCCTTCAGATACTGGAAGGGTACTACAAGGTCTCCTGGAAGCCTTCTCTTCTCCAGGCTGAAGAGCCCCAACTTTCTCAGCCTGTCCTCATATATTATTTATATATACACACACACACACACACGCACATATATACACACACACACACACACCTCTTCAGAAGACACAAGAAATTAATGACCTCACATAATTCTATTTCTCTGACAAAAATTCTGCAGATCAAGGAGTATATTAACTGTTGACTTTATAAAATATCTGACAGCCAGGCTATAACTGGGTTGCTCAATAGTATGTCCAAGTTTCCTGGCATACAGAGAAAGGGAAGTTCTGTAAGATTATGAAAAAGTCTTTGCAAGAGGAGAATCTAACACAATAGATTTATTCTCTCTTCTTTTAAAATATAACTAGTTGGATTTATATAGCTCATTTAATTCTGTAGTCGCTCACCTATTAAAATCAGATAAGCTACCTCAACACAAGTATTCAAGAAGTCTATTCGACCTGACCTGAGCCAGGGAATTAACATGAAGAACAGGAAAAAAAAACCAAAAACCAAGATCTGCTCTCTAGAAAGTCAACATCAGTGCAAGGAGATTGCACACATTTGCAGGAGAAATCCACTCAGAAAATGCATGTGGGAGAACTTACTAAAATGTAAAACTGTTGCATAGCATGTAAAGCAGGAGTACGTTAGCTGAGAAAACAGAAAAGTGTAGCAGAAAACAAGGGTAGTGATGACAGGAGCAAGGCAGCTGTGACCAAGACTCTATATACGTCAAGAGACCCTGACTTCTGCAAAATACATTTTTCACTTCTCCATGGGAAAACAAAAAGTCCATCAGCAAAAATATTGAACTGGTTAGCTAGGCAGTTTCTAATTATTAATTTAACGCCAAGACTTTGCAGAAAGGGCCATAACGCCTTTAACAGAATTCCTGAATAGTACCATTGATAACATTGGCTATTCATGGTCCTGCTACCATTATTCAGGTCAGGTGGTCAGGAAGCTCAAAGCCAGGTGTTAGAAGTTTCATCTTTCCAGATCCCAGGCTGCCACTTGCAGTCTTAACTCTCTCACCTTCATGCATAGGAACAGGGAATGAAGACACAAGACTGAAACCACAGGGAAAGTTGCATTAGGAGTGTACCCAGCATGCAATGTTACACTAAAAGGAAACCCTAGATGGCTAGAGCCACATGGAATTGGCCTGGCAATGGCTGTTATCTACAATACTCATTCTACAGTAATACTCAATCTTTCTCACATAACATTCCTCACATCCTTGAGGCGATAGACGTTTGTCAAGGACCTGAAATGCAACAGTGCAACTTCTAACTCTTGCATATCTTTGCTAGTCATGATTTCAAAAGATCCCTAAAGGCAGCTCTAACAAGCCACAAAAGCCCTTGCATTCCAGGGGCAGGAGCAAAAAGAGAACGTGATTTTAGTTCGCAGCGATCCCCTATGAGGTGAAGGCAGTAGGGAAAGGTTATTGGCAGCCAAATCACAGAGGAGGTGATAAAATGTCAGATTCCTGGCAGTACAAAATGGCAGCTGAACCCTGGCAAAATGCCAAGCTGTTCAAACAGTGAATTGAGAAGTACACTGAGCCATAATTATGATTAGCATAATAACAGAGTGGTACAACAGCTACCTAGTTACTCTGAAGGGTCATGGAGAAATCATAACAAAGCAAAGTTTTAAGGAGATACACAAAAGAAAACAATGACGTAGCTGCTCTGTGCGTTTTACCCGGAGGTTCTTCCATGCGTGAAGTGCGGCCCGGGAGAAAGTACAAAGACTGTTTAAGAGATCAGGCTCTGAATCGAGGCGGTCAGCCATGCCTGCAGAACTCAAACGGCTCCACAACATATAAAAGATAATATGAAAAGTGTGACACTGAAGACAAAGGACCTTACGGGAAAAATAGGCTGTTTGTGTAAATTTGAATAAAACCTGGGCTCAATAGAGTCAGTCAAGGTTTCTTCCATTCTAATCAGAAAAGACCGTTTTCCCTTTTCCTCAAATGAAGCAAAAGAGATAAAAAGTTGAGAAAATTTAGCAAACAAAATCTGAACATTCTGATATTTATAAACGGTATTTACAGATTCGTTGCTTCATGCAATTTGCCAGCTGCTTGAGTGAAATTAATTAGAGTTGCAATAAAAGCATTAAACACTGAGTTTCAGACTTAAGAGTTAAATGGATGTGCAAATTTCTTGAATCACTGTACTTCTAGAGAAATTTATAAACAGAGTTGAAGTTAAACATCCTGAGCTTTCTTTGCTAAAAGGAAAGCCAGGGTTTTCATTGAGATCTAAACTCTGCAGAAGACACTAAGAATCTTTGTATATTAAAAAACACCCTTATTTAGTAGGCACAATCTGGTCCTCCATGCACATAAATTTCACTGTTTGCACACGGTCTCTTCTTTTTTTCTCTATGAAGCTTCTGTTTCTCCCATTAAACTCTTTCATTACCACAGACATCAAGAACCCTACGTATATGAAAAATGTTTCTTCCAATCCCAGGTCAGTAACTCCTTCCCACAGGAGACAGCCATACACAGATATCCCAATCTAAGTTACAAGTTACCATTAAGATTCCCCATATCATTTGTTATCATTTTATGTCAGAGAGAACATCAACTGAAGATGCTGAACTGGTAAAAACCCTATCCTTGTACCTTCCATTTCCTTTCAAACATCACTTTTTCCCTCTCTGAAACCCACATAGTTTCTTCTATCTTTGAAAAAAACCAACAAAACATAACCCTTGATATTTGTCTGTTTAACAGTCTTCTTTCTGAGCACCTCTGTCTACACCAACAGGAATGAAACTCATCTTTATAATGTTATAAATTTATGGCTTCCAACTGCTGGTGTCCCCATAAGGGAGATCATATTCTACTTCTCAGACACCAAAATACTTCTACTGTCATAAATCCTAACAGCAATATCTGACAAATACCATTTTAGATTATGCTGTTTCTAACTTAATTATAGCTTTGCTATGTATATCAACAGACTGATACACAAGCTAAGCTCAGGGATGAATATCCAAGGGACTCTTGAAACAATTTATCCTGCAGAAGTTCACCAATCAGTCATATATTTCAGAACACAAACTCAGGGAAGCATTTACTGATTTTCCCAATTAGGACAGTTGCTTATTAAAGTTTTCATTTTCCTGTTAATGAACTTTGTATTTTAGAACATCCATTTATTCCTAGGAATGTGTGTGCATTTTATCCAATGTACTTCTGAAGAGAATCAGCATCTCTCTTGCCCAGTAATTTTGTGTAAATACATAGCAGTAAGAGGGAAAAAAAAAAAAAAAAAAAAGACAGACTACTGTTAAATACTTCTAGGACTGAAGAAGCAAGAGAAAATACTCTATTGCTTTTGAAATGCAGAATCTAAAATGCTGACCTGCAGTAACTCTTAGCTCTGGATTTTGCTCCTGTTAAATGCAATACAATCACAGAACACATGTCAGCAAGTAGCAGGAAAGCAGTATCCTTGCTTTTAAAAAAATTGTGCTTGGATAGTAATGGAAAAAAAAAATTTAAAAAAAAAAAAAAAAAAATCACAATTGTCCTATATTAAATACCTAACTGCTAGCAATGAAATGACAGACCCATGGAGTTTTTGTAAACTCCACCTCACCCATCCTGTAACTCATAAATAATAAAAGCAAACAATAAAAAAATCCCAAAACACAAAAATGCAAACTAATCAACTGTCAGACTGAAATGTTCAAACTAGCAATTCTGACTTGTTCATTTAAACAAAAAGGTAAGTCACTTACAGTACTGGATGAACAATCAGCTCTGGACTATATGATTTGATTACTGTTGCTGCATCTTTGGTACAAAACACATGGGATAAATCCGCACCCTAAAAAGCAAAATTTGCAAACAGAATTATCAAATTATTAAGCATCAACTTTATGATTCCAAAGTTTACTCAATGAATAATTCACCAGAATCCTTACTTCTCAGTATTTAAAGCAAACTTTTATTATTTTTCATGTTTTGACATTGACTATCATGCAATGTTTTGGAGAAATTTTTTTTTTTTTGTAACTAGCTTCCAATATAATTTTTTTCTGTTTCTCACTAACAGGATAACTGAACACACAGACATCGAACTTTACTCACTTGAGAAATGCTTCTCAGTTGCAGATAAGCTAAGACTAAAATATCACACATACAATAAGGCAAAAGTATACAGCTGAACAAGAGACAACTTGCGTTAGAAAGAAAAAATAATGCCGTACTACGTTTGCGAAATATAGCTATGGCAATCTATAAGCACATTTCCAGTCCTGCCATTTTGCTCAATGAGCCAAATCTGTACCAGATATAGGCCAGCACAATTTCAACACCACCTCTTAAGTTAAACAAGCATTAAAGTTGAGGAGTTTAGCTGCAAGCTTCTGTTATCAACTCAAAAAAAAAAAAAAAAAAAACAGGCAGGCACATTAAAATCATGTTAAGCAGCAACCAGAAAGCCTGATCATGTATCTATTACACATATTGAAATTTCCCCAGGTTAAGAAGGTGTCTCCTCTGTTTTACCTCTATGCGTTGCTTAGTAGCTTGAAACGTTACATGTAGAGATTTGATTCTATGACTCATGCGCAGATATAATCATCTGAGACCAAATGACTTCAATAGGCCACCTCCTAGTATGCTACTGTACTTGTACATAGAGAACAGAAAGCCAAGTGGCCTTTAAATCTTATATAAGATCATTAAATAATACAATTTCATTTTAAAATCCTTGCGGGACTGCATCAGGGGTTGGGAGGTGGGGCACAGAAATACCCAGATCGGTTACTACCTATGGAAGCAAATCTTCCAAAAGAAAACCACACACAATGAATGGAAATGCAGACACACTATAGTTACAGCACTGAAAAGTATATGTAAACAAGTCATGCATGCATGATGCATTTTAATAACTACCACTGAATTTATATAATCTGCAGTAAATATTTTTGTCACATATTAACTGACTAAAATAAGCTCAGATAATACTTCTGTGAAAGATTATGATGGGAAAAAAAAGTGTTATTAAAAAATCACATGAAATTCAACCAACAATCTTTGGACATACAGCATATAAGAATTTTACTAGCCTAAAGTTCTAATTGTTGAAAGAAAGTTGCTTCATTCAAGACACGTATCACATCCAGAAAAAAAAAATCTGAAGAACTGATTGCAGCACTGAAAAATGTAATTTCAAACATTAATCTGAAGTTACTATTGTTCGCTTTTGGAGAAAATTTCATCAAGTTTCGAAATGTCTTATCCAAGTCTCTAATAAAACAGTTTCCCTTCTGAAAGTATTCATTTTTGACTTCTAACTTTACCTTATACAGAGAAGATATTTACAGAAACCATAGCAGATGACATGTATTTAGGAAGTATTTCCACAAATCCAGGACTAAGGATTTTCTTTGTTAAATAGAAGGCATTTTAGAATTCAAATTTCATATGCAGCACAGAACGAATGCTTTCGGAACATGGCACATAGCCAATACAAATGATGAAAAGTTCATTCTGAATTGGTATGGAAGAACACGTACCACTTTGAGAGCTGTAATTGCAGCAAAATACGGTGCTCCAGTGTATCTAGAATGAAATAAAATTTAGGTTAGGAAACAAAATAATGATGTTAGATAATCTGGAAATCAGCCTACCATAATGAAGTCCCAAATTCCAGAGCAAATTTTTAAAGCAGCTTTCTCTTTCATTTACTGTGAAAGATAGATAAAATCTTGCTCTACTGACGCCAATCTCAAGCCTTGCTTTTAATTCAGCAGCACAGGATTTCACCTTAGCCACCCGACCCTTTCATAGAAAAATACATGAAGATCATGCTATAAAACTCTTCTCAGACAACCAACTTACAAGTTTCAAGACAAAGAAAACAAGAATCGAGCACTGTTTGCAAGTCAAATCTGGGACCCATGACTTGGGTCAGTCCCATCTGGTTTTTGATGCTTCAACAAAACACCTAAAACCTGTGATTCCAGTTGCCCTAAATTCTCTTTATGAGCAATACGGGCAGAATGACCCTCCGGAAGTGCCTATTTCTGCCTAGAGGTAAGAATCTAAGCTCATTAGATCTGCAGGAAATCTTACTCCTGGCTAAACATCCCAGCTATAAGACAGCACCTTTTTCACTCTTTCTGGAGTGTTTATTATGTATCTCTTCTTCCCTTGAAATGTGCTATTTCTATTACTTTAGAACATAAAACAAGGTACTGGCAGAATCTCGCAAACATCATGATTTATCAAAATAAAAAGCATGCAGCGGGCAAATATTCTACTCCTGATTTAAGAGACCTAGGTCCCAAACTACCAAAATATAAAGACCATCAGATGGGCCACTGTCTTTCTCTATTTCACTTATTCTGTTAACTTCACAATGTAATGGGAAAAGATTAAAGTTGAAACAAAAGACTTTGGTGGTGGAGTAAAGGCAATGAAAATAGACACACACACAGAGAACATTCTAAGTTTTGACCACTACCAAAATTTTGCAACACAACTGCAGGGAAATCTATTCTTCTGGAAGTATGCGTGATCATGATGATGGACTAGTAAATCTCTCTGGAACATATGTTTTAAATGTGAGTTTCAACAGCTTCTACAAGTACTTATGACATCCTCAAACTCCCTCAGAAACAAAAAATCAAACTTCTGTTTAACTTACTCTTGACATCCTCCAACAATGCCTATACGTCCATCTTGACCTTTATGTTTTTTCCCTGTTAGGGGAGGGATAACATTGCGCACCAGTTGAAAAATATTCTCCATATCCTTCAGAGAAGGTGTTCTGTGCAGTGAAAAAGATCTCTCTATAACTGAAAAGAAGAAAAGAAGCATTAAAGTATGTTCTTTCTTTAACTACTATCAGCATTTCTTTTAAGCACTCAAACACCAATAAAGTTATTCACACACAAAATGACATACTTCTAAATACCAAATGCTTCATTGCCTAAAGGCCTTTTAAATAGTAACTAGGGAAGGTGACAGTTTTAAAAGTCAATTTAGAGTCTGATGCAGAGAATACTCCCACTGAATGTTCACAATCCTAATTTAGGGCTCAGGTACAGTAAGAAGCAACAGCCTAGCACAGTTATATGAACATTTTGTAACTAGAAATATCTTCTTAGTTCAGCCTGAAATCACTCCCATAATTAAGCTCAACTGAAATAGGTGCACTTAGCATACACTTCAGACACAGAGAAAGCACAAAGCAACTAAATCCACATTTTAAAGGTACAGTCTATCTTATTTTTCACTTCTGCTTAAAGGTGGAAGCCTTTATGAAGAATCATGGCCTATTTTTTTTTGTTAGGCAGTTACAAAGCAAAATGAAAGTCTTTCTGCAAAACTAATACCAACACACTAGATGCAAACTGTACAAATATCACACAAAGATAATTTTAAGCTGCAACAACTATAGATCTCTGACACAAAGCTACAATGTCCAGCTACATATTAAAACATCAGCACTCTCAAAAGGCTACATCTTCAACATACTATTTCAAAAGGCAACAAACACTTAAAGAAGTATTTCAACAACTGCAATTAAAGCATCTACCTAACACAGAACAAATCTGAAGGTCAGTACTTCTATCAACAATGCATTAAATTGCAGTAAATGCACTAAAAGATTACGTTCTTGTATTTTAACAAAACTCCCATTAATAGCTCAATTCTGTTATTTGAACATTAGTCTTTTTTATAGATCTTCCAAAAAGATTTCAAGAAAACTATGATACAGTAATGCGTAATTATGTAAAAAATTACTCCCTTATTTTCAGCTGTATAAAAGTTAGCAAACCCAACTCCAAAATCTAGAGGAGGAGAAAAAAATTAAGGAAAACCTGTTTCAGAAATTTTGGCCGTAATAATGAGGGGGAAAATGTAATAAAGATGAAAACTCTGCCTTTATGTGCAATCAGCAGAAAGTATCTTCTTTTTCTCAGTGTTCCATTGAACATAAACCTAAATCAGACATACTAATCCTCAGTAATAAAATGATTTAGTATTCAATAATTATAAATACTCCAGGCTGATCTTTTGCTTTTAAAATCCTTCTATAATACAGGCTTCCTCTTTCTATTGAGGAAAAAAAACCCAAAATAAACCACCCCCCCAAAACAAACAAACAAAACCTAAACAAAAAAACCCACCACAATAAAGACAAATAAAAAACCACCCTGCTCTGGATAATGGCCAAAATAGTGTTGCAGTGACCCAGAGGAGAACAAAACTCTCATCTCCTCTGGACATAGGATGGATTCTTTTCTTTAAATCACACTTAATATGCTCAGTGGTTTTCAACCATACAAGAAACATACTTCTCATATAGCTTATCAAAGTACAATATTTCTAGGGATTTTTTGTATGTAAATATTAAGTGACTGTATAATAAATGGGGAGAAGGCAAAGAATTATGCAAAAAGAGATTCTTAATAGAGCCCCACTTACTTAGAAAAACACTAAGGCATACTTAGCAATAAACAATTGAAATCTTAATTCCTTAAGAAATGTGCTGTCTGAAGCATTACATTTTATCACAAACACCGTTACACCTTCGCCAAGTAAGAAATTAGAATCAAGTTGCTCCTGCTAAAAATATATATATACACACACACATGCATATATATATATATATATATATATATAAATGAATTTTTGCACAGATTAACATGACAAAATCCAACAAGAAAAACTGAACTTTAGTTTCTAGTCTTTACAGATGAGGCTCTCTTCAGCAAAACACCTTTCAGAAGTAATGCTAAGGCCTTGTAGGTACTGTCACCCCAGTCTAAAGCACTTCAGGTTTCATTTTAATTTAAAACATAGGATCCATACATCTGCCCTAACTTATCTGCAGAAGTCTGCTATGACTAAATACTACAGACCAACTATCCAGTCAAGAAAACACAACTAAGTAAGCCAGGCTAAACTCACAGCAAGCCTTACTATCCAAACCTCCCCATGTTCTACAGGGAAATACAGTATGCAACAGAGAATTGAAATGAAAAGGCTCCCAAATCCCCTGAGGAATCACAGAAAGCCCTTCAGGATCCGGCACATTGAATATGCAACACCAAGGGTGTGCTGTGTTTTGGGGTTTGGTTGTTGTAGGTCTTTTTTTGGTTTTTTGGGGTTTTTTTAAATTTTCACACTTTTTTCTTCCAAGCAGTGTGACATTTGGAATTAAACCAGAACAAGACTTGCTTCATTTCCACAAGTCAGTTTGAAACTGCTGAGCCCCAAGCTGACTCCAGTTTTCAGCATCAATCCCTATTTTCCTCCTACCCATGCAGTCTACCTCCATGTGCAAAGAGAATATGATAAATTACATGAAACCACAGATTCCAATAAGTCTTGTTAATGAATGCTTCTATCCAATTACCGGTTTTCGCACCACACAAGGTATGGAAGGAAAAGTCTGTGCAGAAATGCCAATCCTAGAGTTGTTGCTCTCCCTTTATCTTTAAATTAAATTCACATGCCCAAGGAATTTATAAATGAACTGGTGCAGAAGAATAAAATACATGCAAATATTTTCATCTTCTATCACATGTACTGTGACAATATGATGTTTATTTAAAAGATTCAAAATTTTCATTTAAAGAAATTAATTTTAAATACACTTGATTGACTTACTTCAGTGTAGGTAAAACTCCACTCTTTTCCCAAGTCTGAAAAAACACATGCATAGCCTAACTTCATATACTGAGTCAGGTCTGTTCAAGTTCAACAGCAGCAGAATTTCTGCTACAAGATAGCTAATGCTTCCAGAGAGTTTTTGGCAAATGTGCTACTTGCTTTGTATACATAAAACTTCTACAGGGTTCAAAAGGTGTGATTTTGCCCGTTAAAAATTTGCTGTAGCTAATGTATCTATATTAAGAGTATAATGGTATGAATGACGATTTAGTATCATTTTATGTCAGAGAGACACCTTCACCACAATATTAAATAATTCAAATTAGCTTTTATTTTCAAAAGCTACTTATTACCAGTGTTTTCACACAGAAGTTTAGAAAATCCCCAGCTTTTATTTATGCTATAGAAGGAAGTACCTATCGGTGGAGAAAGTGCTGCTGTCATAGCATTATAATTAAAGTTATCCCCATATGAACGATGGTTCGCTCTCTGAGGTGGACTTGCTGGTATAGATTGTGACCTTTGTGATACCGTAGACGAAATTCCTGCCAACATCTGTCCCAACATCTGTAACATCTGGATTTCTCGAGCATGCTCAGCTTCTCGACGTTTGTCCTCAATTTTGAGCCTCTGCTCTTCGTATCTGTAAAATTTCTCTTCTGTATCCACGCTCTGCTGCAGGAATTTTTCCATCATTTTATCCAACGTTAAATTTGCATGGCGTTTTTTTGATCTTTTGGGCTGACTGAGAGGTGGGGTAATAGTTGGAGCATTGATTTCTTTAAAGCCTAAAACAAGATGACAGACAACAGTTTTTCTGAAGAAAAATTATCTTCTAAGAAAGCAGCAAAAATTATCCCTTTGAGATGTGCACCTAATGCACCACAATGTAAACTGTAATTATTTCAGACACTTCTATTTCAGAATACCAAAGCAAAATCACAAGCTTCTGCAAGGTTATAAAGGTAACAAGAAAATCATACAAAGGCATCTTTTAATTGTAGTACTAAACTTCAACAATAGGAGTCTTTTTGATCTTCTGAAAAGGTTTAAGTGAAGGCTATTAAATAGTATAGCCTCATTTGTGTATTGCAGGTAATTACATTAATCTAAATTGAGTTTCAGTCTGTTGGCATTCTGGATTTGCATTTCAAAAGCACATTAGTGTAAACAATTCTTTGACGGGGTTTATGTGTAAAAAGAAGGTTGGTTAAATGTCAGCCAATTGGCTGGTTCCTCAGTGATGTCAACTTTTGAAGACAGGTTCATGTTTGTATTAAAACCACAGCATTAATCTGGATTTAAAACAAACAAATAACACTGCTTCCCCTCCCCAAATTTAAAATACGGATCTGAGAGTGAAGAACGGGCAAGGAAAAGGCAGAATTTATCTAAGGGCTGTTTCTGTCCGCAAGCCCACTATAGTTAGAAGCGCTGTTTCTGAAACAACTCAAGCAATAAATTATGAAACCTATCCCCTAGTTTTCTGGTCCATCTGTACCAATTAGCAGATCTTTCAGGTATTATTGTTATCATCGTTTTAATTCAGATTAACAAAACTGCACATAGTTCTGTAAGGAACGCAAAAATCCTCCAGCAATAAGGATGCCTATTTTCTTGTACAGCACTACCTAACGCTGTTTTGATCATCTTTGCGCTAGTTTTCCATTGGTTTCCCAACGATAAGCACCGATATAAACTCACTGCGGTCTCTGTCCCCCAGCATCTCCTTCTACCCGGTTTGCAGCATTTCCCCCCCCCGCCCCGCAGCAGCCGGCTCCCCTTCCAGGCAGCGTTCACGGTTCAGGAGGGAGAGGCTCTGAGGGACGAGCAAGGTGCAGGCAAGAGGGCGGGGGCACATGGGCGGATTTCCGAGCGCAGAGGACGGGGCGGGAGGGAGGAGGGTAAGGCAGAAGCCACTAGAAGCACGCTAGCCGGAGAGCCACGGGCAGCTCGGCTCAGAGAGCTCCGGGGCGGGGGGGAGGGACCGCGGGGTGAAGAGAGGACACCCGGTGCCGGGAGCCTGCCGGCTACTCACCGTCGCCCGGCGGTACGGGGATGGCGAAGGGGGGACACTCCACCTTGATGGGGTGGTCGGCGTAGGAGGAGCACTCCCCGGAGTCCTCGGTGAAGTTGCCGCGGGGGGACTCCAGCTCGGCGTCCTCGTCCAGCTCGGCGTCCACCTCGCGGCTGTTGTGCGGCGTGCCTGGCGTGGGCGGCCCGGCCAGCGGCCCCGCGGGCTGGCCGCCGTCGGGTGGTGGAGCCAGCGGCTCAGGAGCACCGTCGGGTCCCCCGCGACAGCTGAGGATCCGGTCCATCTCATCGTAGTACTTGCATATCTTGCGGGCGTGCCCGTTCTTCTTCAGTCCGTCCCGGGCCTGGTAGTACTGGCGCTTGAGGCCCTTGATGCGGATGCGGCACTGTTCGGGGGTGCGCTCGAAGCCCAGCTCGGCCAGGCGGCAGGCCACGTCCCGGTACACATGGCTGTTCCTAAAGTTGCCGTCCAGCGCCGACTGCACGTCCGCCTCGCCCCAGATCTCTAGCAGCGCCCGCGTCTCCAGGTCCGACCACAGGAAACCCCGCGTGTTCGTGATCATCCTTGGCCGGCCGGGGTCACTGCAATGGCCGCGCACCGGGGAGAGGGAGGGAGGGAGCGAGGGAGAGAGGGAGGGGGAGAGTGAGGGAGGGACGGAGGGGGGCGGAGGAGGGCGGCGGGGAGGAAGGAGGGGGGTTTAATGCCCACACTC